>CM076580.1:1300848518-1301328637 GCA_034641835.2 Pinus albicaulis | reverse complement strand
ACCCAGATGCGGGTGATCGCTAGCAAATCAAGGAGCCACGGGGCAGCCATGTGGGAAGACACACGGCGGCTCCATGCGCTCAGTCCTGGGAAGCCTCACCGCGTTAAATATTGGCATGAGGGCACCATTACTTCACCCTCTGCTACCCTCTTCTCGACGTAACAGACTTGCTCTGCATTAACTTCGCCCGCCATGGCCTTTAAGCCCATCACCTTGCCCTTTTCCTCCTCATTTCGACCTGCCTGCCTGCTCTCTGTGCAACTTTCTATCTTTTTTTCCCCGCCTCTGGTGCATAGCAACCGCCCAACCAATCTCAGCGCTCGTTCTGACAACATTCCTCCTCTGAAGCACACCTCGGCCCCCATATGGTTAAGCAACTCCCTCGCCCCCCTGTACAATTATGCCTCGTCGCCATAGATTGAGATGTAGAAGAGCTGAGGGGGCGTAGCCAACCTTCTTATCCTCCTTGCCCTCCTCTGTCGCTTTCCCATGGCCGCGACCTGAACCTCTCCATCGACTGGAATGAGCTTGATAGCTCCCCCCCTGTCAATTTGAATGCCCAGCTTTCCTTGCAGCTTCCCACCCCGGCTCCGCTCCCTTCCACCTCCCGTAGCAAGAAGCGTGCCCGCAAATCCACCATTTCCCCCGAGCCTGCTTTCATCCCTCGCAAGATAAAAGCCCTCCCGGTGCAAAGCGCCTCCAGTGGTAGTAGTGATTCCAGTGACTCCAACGGCAAAAGCGATGGCAACCCAGACCTGGATGTTGATGGCAGCCTGGACCAGAATGATGGTGGCTTCTTGAACCAGTCCAAGCAGCTTGTTGTCTCTCAGCCTGATGACTCTGAGGCAAATCTCAGCCTCCTAGCTTCGCCATGTCCTCAGCCAGCTGAACACGGGTCGAGCAAGGGGACGAAGGAGGGAGGCTACGTGTGCAGAATCATGGAAGAGGTTCCAACCTCCAGCAACAAGAATGCAGGTCATCCTTAGGATCTATTTTTCATCTTTCCTCGGCATGCTTATGTTTATAAATTGTCTTCTATGGGTTTTTTGTTCAATTTTGAAAACTATATTTGCTGGTTTCCCGTCATGGGCAGCAGTCACTCTTTGGATTCTAAGGACTGGTTTCCCCATTAAGGGCAGTCCAACACTTGGCAGAAAACTCTTGAATCCTCCCTCTGGAATGAACTTGTTCACTCCACAGGATGCAACCTGTAACTTTTCGTTCTATAAGATATAATAGAAATAGCATAACTTAGAAAAAAAAAAATTGAGAAAAAAAATAAAATAAAAGTTTATCACAAAGAATACCCCATTTCAGTTCTAGTCTCATACCATTTTTCAATATTATAGCTTCAGTGGCTTCCCAAAAAAGCATTTTGACTTCAATAACTTAAAAAAGCACTCCCGAGGAAAAAAAATTGTTATCCTAAATACATTTCCTTGTAAAAGCTATCCAATGTAATGTTTTCAGCTTGATTTCCAAAAAAAACTACAAGCTAAGAAAAAAAGTATTGAGACTTCCATGATTCATAAACAAAAACAAGGGTTGTTTTCTAACTATTTCTCTCATAAGTTATTGAGCATGTTATTAGCTTGCCCCCACTATGTTCATGTTTCATCCATTTCGAGTAATTTTTTTTTATACAAATAGAAATTATGATCATATAGATATTAAATTTTTTTATCATTTTTGAGGCTTTTTTTGAAAAAACTACAAAAAAAAAATATTATGGATTCAATACGTGCTAAGTTTCATCCATTTTTGAGTTAAAACAAAAATTTAAAAATTAAATAAAATTAATGATCGTTAAAAAGATTTAAAAATTAAATAAAATTTATGAGCATATAGATATTAAAATTTTATTTTTTCATTCTTAAAGTTTAATTCTTTTGCCCAGTATCCACCCAAAAATATGTGGATATCTTGATTTTTAAGGATTCTTTTAAAATATTTCTTTATTATTATTATTTTTAAGGATTTTTTTAAAATATTGTTTTATTATTTTTTATTTTTGGTTATGGAACTTGTATCAAGTTGTTTTATTTATTTTTAAGTTTCAATTAAAAGATCTATTAAATATTAAAAAATAATTTTTTGTGATTTTTCGTTAATTATTATTTTTTTGGGTTATAGAGCTTGTATCAAGTTTTTTAACATATGTTTGTTTTATTTGTTTTAAAGTTTCAATTAAATATTAAAAAATGGTTTTGGAGATTTTTATTTACTTTTAGAAGTTTTGGTTTTTGTTTAAACAAGTTATGTGATTTTGGTTTTTGTTTACATAAACATGTGTATAAAGAATATGTTTACACTTAAACAAAAAAAAAAAAAAAAAAAAAAAACTCTAAATTTTGGACAAATTATTCTTTGCTCACAAAGAAAATATAGCATCTTACTCTAACTGAATTACAAGAATTAGAAGAATTGAATTTAAATTGCTTATTATTTCATTAACTAAATCACAAGAATGAATTACAAGAATTAGAGGAATTGAATTAGGAGAACTGAATTTAAATTGCTTTTTATTTCATTAACTAAATTACAAGAATTAGAAGAATATAACTTTTAAATATTTGAATGAATTACATATTTCATAATAATTTGAGAACCGGTTTTTTCAATTCCTTAACTGATTAAAATATTTAAGAAACTTTAATTTGCAAAAAAAAAAAAAAAATTTTTTTTTTTTTTTTTTTCCAAAGAAATGCTATGAAAAAAAATGGAAGATAGTAACCCTTTAGGAAGGGTTATTTGAAAACTATTAATTCACAAAAAGAGGATAATGACCCTTTCCCCGCCCTTATGAAGGGAGAGCTTATTATTTTTTCCAAAAGGGAAATGGAATATTTAAGCTTTGAATGTGTTTTTGTCACGCCGAGTAGAGAAGTTTTATGCATTTTAATTGCAGAAGTCTATTCATCAAAAGTTATCCGATAATATTATAAATGATAGTGTTATAAATGATGGGACTATCAAGGAATGTGACAAGAAAAATCCGAAAATGTTATAAAAGATGGGACTATCAGGGAATGTGACCACAAAAAATAGTCAAAATAATATAATACAATCATGCATACCTTTTACATGTTACATGCCATATATTGCATAGCACTAGACCATATCTACTAAAGCCTAAGTCTCTTTGAATCGTTTTAAAATATTATGTACTATTTTTATTTTCAGTGTGTGCTTTAAAATAGCATAGCGCTAGACTATATCTACTAAAGACTAAGTCTCTTCGAATCATTTTAAAATATTATCTACTATTTTTATTTTCAGTGTGTGCTTTAAAATGCAAAACAATGCTTACAAATGCTTTCCTCAAACAACTTTTCCAATTAAACAAACTTATCGACATCTCTTTGCACCTTTTGGAGCAATTGCTAGTATATTTCTCTTTATATATTTTAAAAATTAATTAAATCATACATTACATAAATTTAATATTAAAGTAATTTTTTATGCTCAAAATAATTATAATGTATAGTATTCAACTCTGTGTAATAAGAGTTTTTCGTTAAAAATATTAAGGCACATATTGATATTTGGTACATATTAAAATGTATAATTTTTATATAAGAACAATAGTTTTAATTTAATTGTTATTTTATTTTAAATTAAGTGATATAATTTTTAGCAAAAATTTAATTATTTAATATATATATTAAAATTTTGTAAAAATTATAATTAATTTTTTTTCTCATATTTAATTATTTAAATTAAAATAAAAACTTATAACTCATCCAAATTGCTTACTTAAATTCTCTGGGCTACTTTTGTGAAAGCAACTATCTTCAATCTTTAAAATTATTTGATTTATGAAATTATGGCAATTGCCATAATGGCTTTTCTCATAGTAGTATTGGTTTGTTGTTCAATGCCACTCGGCTTTAGGAATTATTTGATTTATGAACTTGTGATTTTAGTATGAAACAATGAATTTAGTTTTTAACAAATCTGTTATTCTTGTGTGAAAATTCAATTAGCAAAAAAAGTCTAAAAAGTATATAGATCTTTCTCTATATATTTTTAGGAACTTATATTTTAATCAAAATCATTAAAAATATACTAACAGTGAGAGGGACAAAGAAATCATTAGAAAAGAAAGAAACTTCCAGAGAACGCTCAGACATATGAGTGGCACAAAATTTCATGTCTCATCTTATTCCCTATTTCTATGAACAAAGCTCCGAGAGTAACAAATGCACAAATTAGAGTAGCTAGTAGCAATCTCTAGAGTGCTCCTAGCTTCGATGGTGTCTCACTAGCATTGTCACCTCCCATGCCCTCACTAACTCTATGTTGTAATTTAGACCTCTTTCCTTCATTAGTGCCTCACCTTCATCTCCACCTCCCCCCTTGAAATGAGAATTTGAAAAAATATTTATAATATATTCAGAAAAGTATGGGCGGCCTTTAATTCATGAAACTATGCCAAATACTTTTTATTTTTTTTTAATAATGTTTTTTTTTCTCAATTATATTAAAAAAAAAATAGAAATTTCATATATATTAAAATTTCAAACATTTTATTATTTTATTTTAAATTTAATAAAAATCAAAAACTAATTTATATTTATAAATTAATTCATATTAACAAAATTTAATTAAAATTATTAATTTAATGGAGATTTGATTTTTTTTTTCAAAAAAATTATTATTATTTTCGAAATTTAACAAAAATAAAAACCATATATATATATATATATATATATATATATATATATATATATATATATATATATATATATATATATATTTCTTTATTTTTCTCGAACAGAGTTGGTTGTATTATATTTCTAAAAAGAGGGTGCGGAGAAGAACTTCCTCAATACAAAATTTTCCCAAGTTTGATACAGAGAGAGATATACTTGGGAGTCATTACATGATATGTGCTGCTTGAACTACATTTTTCTTCCCTTATTTTAGAGCTAGACACTATTCCATTTGAACTGTACTATTTGATGAATTGATCTAATAACAAAATGCACTTAACTTTCATGGTAATCTATGTATGCCACTACAGAAAACATAGAGATTCAAAGATCGTGGGAAGTTATTTGTTCACAGTGTTTTCACTTCCTCTATATCTGCTTCCCTGGTCCTGGGAAGTGGAACCTTGCTCTGATTTCTTGCTGAACGCGTCCTTAATGAATTTAAGTGATTCCTCCAAGTGGTTGCAGCGATTCTTAACTGTCCTCATTTCTTCATTACAAGTCTTCCATTGTGATCGAATGTAAGCCATCTCCGCTTTAGATCTTTCCTTGTCTTGCTAGATTTGATTCTTGAGATTTTCAATCATGATTCGGTGAGATTTGCATAAGGCGCAGGAGTGTGGCCTGTCCTCTAAGGGATCCATTTGCTGCTCTATGATGTTGATGCTGCCTGCAGTTCATGCGCTCTCTAAGATTGAATGTGCTCTCTGATGTTGATTGTGCTCTTTGATGTTGATGCTGCCTGCAATGTCTTTTGGAATATTTGCTTCTTCCCTTCTTCCAGAAATCGGATGAGAGGGTTCTCTGATAAAATCAAGATGCATTTATGCCTGATTGGGTGGGTAAAGCTAGCTTAAAGCACAAAGGATGGAGCGAGATGTGGAGGGCAGAAAGCACTGAGAAGGAGATTTTTGAACGAGGAGCGGGAAGTAAGCAATGAAATAGGAAAGGATAGAGATTAGGGGTACACTGTGTAGGGGCGGAGAAAGCCAATAGATCAGGTAGGAAAGGCAGGGAGCAGAATTAGAAAAAAGCTCTGCGATGTGGAAAAATTTCGCATACAGAGGCAAATGCGTATCGGATGTTGTTGGATCATAATGAGGGGTGCGATTATTATAGTCTAGCAGAGGTGGAGAGGAGTGCAGAGCGATCACGGGAGGCAGCACGATGAGGGATATGGGAGTACAGTGCACAGAGATTTGGGGAATAATGCAAAGATAAGGAATGATTTCCTTTTTGACCGATTGTTGGGTTATGGATCAAGAGTGATCTTGGTATATTTCTTGGATTTCTAAATTGAGATGATGTGATTGTATCTTTTCACCATAGGAGAGGAGGGGGGAGTTAAGGGATGGGGATTTGGGTTAAGGTGTCACCAATTTTGGCATGTACTATACTTTGTTGGAATCCTTCATTAGCTTGTTCATCTACTTGCTTGTTATTCTTTCTCAGAACGTGATAGTATTCGATATTGCCAATGTGCTTTGCTATTTTTTGAGCTATGTTCAGAATTTGATTAAGGCTTGCATTTTTTGGAAGAGAATTACTTACCACTGCCTGAATAATGAGAGAGGAGTCTCCAAAAGCAATAACGTCTTTTATATTTTTGTCCTTTAGAATTTGGAGGCCTAACAGAAGCCTGTAGGCCTCTGCTTTGTTAGTTGTCATCTGGCCCAGCCCCCAATTGTATAATATCTCAGTTGAGTTATTTTGAAGAATTATGATTCCTCCAGTTCCTACCTTGCCTGGGTTTTTCTTTGATGCTCCATCAAAGAAGAGACATGCTTTGTTGAGAGAGGTTACCCAGGATTGAAACTCCTCTTCAGTCTTTCTGATTTTCCAATTTTGTTGCATCTTTATATTTTTTGTTTGAGGTGCTTGATTGATCTTATTAACTGCAAAGCTGATCCGGCTCCTTTCATATTCTTGGAGATGGCTCATATTTATTCCTTGGAGCCCTTTTGCTGAGAGGAACTCCACCACCATCCCCCATACTTTTGATATTGATGTGCTTACTGTTGGGAGTTTGTCTTTGAAATGTTTCCTGTTTCTTTCTAGCCATAATTTCCAACAAAGGAAAGAGGGGAGGTTGTTCCAAAGGCGCTGCACTGTTGATTTGTTTTTGAATGAGTGAGGATAGCTGCTCTTCCACCTGCTGAAAAACTGATTTATGGAGAGGTTGTAATTCATATTTACTTTTATGGGTGTCACCATCGCCTCCCAACATCTTCTAAAGAAGGGGCATTCCAAGAATAAATGATGGATTGTTTCCTCAGCCTCCTTGCATAGTGGACATTGTGACGGACCACATATTCCTCTCTTCTTTAGATTCTCCGCCGTTAAATATGCTGTGAAGTAAGGTCCACAAGAAGATTTTTATTTTGGGAAGAGATTCAACCTTCCATGCTAGTTTCTAGTATTTCCATTTTTGCTGATTCTGATTCTCTTGAAGTTTTTGGTATCCAGTCCTTACTGTGTAGCCTCCTCCTGTTGGTTTCCAAAAGTGGACATCCTTAGTGTTTTTGTCAGTCGGGGCGACTCCTACCAAGAGAGTAATCAAATGATTCCAATGAGCTGTAAGGTTACTTGGTAGGTTGGGTTTGGCCCATTGCTTCCATTCTCCTTCCATCTCCCAGATGGAAATGTCTACCAATTTATGAAGACCTTCCCTTCTCATCCAGTTTTTTAATTCTTTAAAATCTGGGCTGTTGTCCAAGGGATGGCTACCCATTATGCTATCTTTCCAAATGTTTATTTGTTCCCCATTTCCAGGTCTCATTGTGATGTGTTCCTTGATTAGTTGGGTTGCATTGGATATTTCTTTCCATATCTGAGTACATGGCCTTATCGGAGGAATCTTTTCCAAAATCGAGGTCCTTGACGCATTGAGGTATTTTGCCTCAAGGGCTGCTTTCCACCATAATTTTTCCCCTGTTAAGAACCTCCATGTTATTTTTCTTCCCAATGTTGTGTTCATTAGTCCTGGAAGTTTGATGGAGAGACCCCCATTTTTGTAAGAGGCTATGACTTGTTTCCAATTTATCAAACTGAATTTTTTCCTTTCTCTTTTCCCTCCTTGCCAAAGAAAGCTTCTGATTATAAGTTCTATTTGTTTGTGGGTACTTGCAAGAGCTACAATGAGAGCAAATTGGTATAATGGCAGGGCAACCAAGATGGACTTAATGAGTGTGATTCTACCAGCTTGATTTAACCAGAGCATACCCCATGCTTGGATTTTCAATTTCATTTTTTCTGCAAATTTACTCCATATTTCATTCTTCATATTTTTCTTGCTTATGGGCATCCCAAGGTATTGGAAATGATCCCAGTTGTTTTGGAAGGGAATATTCAGAATTTGGGACATTCTCCGTAAGGTTCTTATTGGAGTGTTCCAGCTGTATATACAACTTTTGCCATTATTTACCATACCTCCGAAGACATCCAAGAAGTTGTCCAGAATAGTTTTGAACCTTCTTGCTACAATGCATGAAGCTCCGCCCAAAAGAAGAGTATCATCAGAAAAACGAGAATGATTTATTCTCTTAGTTCCACTACTGATGGAGAGGCCGGTTACGGTGGAGTTTCTTCTGCTGTGATCCAATTTTCGGCTAAGAGAATCTTCCATTATGATGTAGAGGAAAGGAGACAAAGGACAACCCTGCCTCAATCCCCTTGAGCTTTGGAAAAAATTACAGGGCCTGCCATTTACAAGGGGGGCTATCCAAGGCCCGATGTACAAGCTTGAATCAATTCAACAAAATCATCAGAAAAGCCAAAAGTTTTAAGGACGGCTGCAAGAAATGAGAGGTTGACTCTATCAAAGGCATTTTCCATGTCCATTTTTAGGATGAACCCTTTTTCGTTATTGGTGAGGCTAGTATGGATGGCTTCTTGGACAAGGATGATGTTGTCCACAATCTGTCGATTGGGGACAAACCCACCTTGGTTTTCAGAGATTAAGGAAGGGAGAAGGGGTTTCAACCTTCCAACAATGATTTTGGAGATTATTTTATATGAGGTATTACAAAGAGAGATAGGTTGGAATTGGTTAAGATAGGATGGGCGAGGATCTTTGGGAATGAGGGCCAGGAAGGTTGACTTGGTGAATCCTCCGATTTTCCTTTTTTTCTCATTACATAGCTTATCATTTTCAAAAGATCCTTTTTGATGAGATGCCAATAATTACGATAGAAGGCTATGGGAAATCCATCCGGTCTAGGCACCTTATCCGGCTGCAAG
This sequence comes from Pinus albicaulis, assembly GCA_034641835.2. Taxonomy (NCBI): domain Eukaryota; kingdom Viridiplantae; phylum Streptophyta; class Pinopsida; order Pinales; family Pinaceae; genus Pinus; species Pinus albicaulis. The sequence goes on along the minus strand of CM076580.1, from coordinate 1,301,319,683 downwards.
TCCCAAACAGCTGCCTTTACTTCTGTTCTGTTACTTCCTTAGTAAGAGAGGTATTGGTGTCACTGTCAATAACTCTTAGGATATGTTTCAGAAACTCTTCATGATTGTTTACAGCTGTTAAAAGAGTTTTGAAATGATTGAAGGCCTCATTTTTTATTTCTTCTTGCCCTTTTAATTCTTGTCCATCTCCTCCTGTAATTTTTTCAATATTATTCTTCATCATCCTTGTTTTTTCTAAGTTTTGAAAGAAGGAGGTGTTCTTGTCTCCAGCTTGCATCCAGAGCTGTCTAGATTTAAGCCTCCAAGTTTCTTCTTCTTGTCTGTTGTTTCTATAGATTTTCCACTGCACTTCTTTTTCTCTTTCTTGCTTCTCAATAGTACTATCACTGCTTTCAAGATCCTCTTGGATTTTTGTCAGCTCATTTTCTAGATCCTTTTTCTCTTTATGTGGCTCCTTATGTTTTTTTTTTCCCAATCTTTTAAGCTTGCTTTAGTTGCTTTTTTTTTTCCCCAAATGAAAGTTGGAGACCCACTGATGTTTTTCCTCCATACACTTTCCACCTCTTTTTTGGCTTCTTCATTGCTGCCCCATAACTGATTATATCTAAAAGGAAGAGGTCCATAATTTTCAGCCATGCCAAGTTCTATTAGAACTGGTTTATGATTAGATGTTGCTGAAGGGATGATTCTAGAGGATGCTCTGTTGTAGTTTACTATCATCTTATCTCGGATGAGGATCTGGTCTAGTCTCTCCTTGATGTTTGCCTTTGCTATTCTTCTATTATCCCAATTATATTTTCCATTTTTTGGGGGGATGTCAAGAAGGTTGCACTCCTCCATTATTTCTTCTAAGGTTTCTCTACTTGGATCTGACAGAAAATTCCCTCCTTTTTTTCTTCAGCTTTGAGAATGAGATTTAAATCTCCTCCAACAATGAGGTTATCTTCACGATCTTCCATTGTGTTATCTTTTGAAGTTTTCCAACAATTTTCCTTATCCTTGTAGTGATTAGGAGAGTATATGTTGTAGACGCTGATTTTCCCGCCATTTTCAGCATTTTCCAATTTTATGTTTATCCAGTGTTCTTTTTTTGTAAAGTGATGCATATTCCATTTTCCTTTTCTCCATATAGTGCTTATCCTTCATAATGCTCCATTAGCAGATATTGTTTTCCCTCCATAGATTCTAGATTTTTCTATTATCGTGTCCACTTCTTAGATGCTTAATTTTGTCTCTTGAATTAAGAGGATGTCATGTTTTTCAATTTTGATCAGGTCTTTTAAAAAGTTGATTTTGGAGGGGTGACCCAACCATCTAGAATTCCAAGTGACAACTATAATTATTTACTATTATGGGTGACTGTAGGGCCCTTCCCTTTATATGCTTGCTGCACTTTCTCCTTATTCTTTGGTACTTTTTCTAGAAAACTCTCCAATCCCTATTGTGTTCCCAAAGAAATGTCTTTGACTACTGCTTCATCTATGATTTCTTTGTTTGATCTCCTACCAACTTTCTTAGTGTTTTCAGTATTTTGAGGAGTTTCTTTAGTTTGGTTCCTTGTGAGGATTTGGTCTAGGATTTGGGGGAGAGGTTGATCCCCCTGATGAGGGGATCCAGGGGAAGTTGAGGAGGGAGAGGTGAGGGGAATGGGGTTTGGGGGAGAAAAATAGATCGGGGCCTCGGATGTAATGAGGGATTTTGAAAGGATATCGAAGGGGTTTACCCCCAAAAGGGAATATGGAAGAGAGGTGGAAGGTTGAGATGAAGGGTTAGAGGACGGGGAAGGAGATCCAGGCAGAGGAGGGGGCTGAGGGGCAAAATGGGGTTTTGAGGCCATCTTCTTCTTTTTTACTTGTTCCCATTTTGGTTCTGGATTTTCTTCTACAGTTTTTTCAGGTTCTTCTCTTTTACTACATCTATTGGTGAAATGACCGTATTCATGACATACCTTGCATTTGAAGGGGATTTTCTTGTAATCTAGATGTTGTATATGGGTCCATTTTTCTACCTTGATCTTGACGACTTTTGGGAGACCCTTTCCTAGATCCACCTCAACGCAGATCCTTATGCATGCCTGCATTTTTTCTTTGGGTTCACTTCTGTCGATGTATTTTCCAATTCCATTTCCTATTGCACGAACTGAATCATCTCCCCAACAGTGAAGAGGTAAATATGGCAGCCTAACCCATACTGGAACAGCATTAGGGACATCCAGTTCTAGATCAAAATTTGGAGTCCAACGATTAAGATATAATCCCCTGGTGTCCATGAAGTAAGGACCACTTCGAAAGATGAGATCCCGATCATTTTTGGTCTCAAAATGAAATGTGTAGTAGCCCCTGCCACAAAAGAGAATGGTGATTTTCCCTTCTGTGAACTGAGCTCGGTTCCTTTCCACCCATTATGCACTGTTTTGGGGGATGGCCACAATCCTGTGAATTGACCCACCAGTCCTTTTTCAACAAGCGAAATTGCAGCTTCCCTTGGCACTGAAGGAGGCAGAGATATCTCTGGTATCGATTCCAGTTTTTCAACAAATTTGGTTGCAGATGGCTTGGTTCGCTGAGGTCCCATAGAGTTGATTAATGATTCGAATGCGGCTATAGAATCATCTGGCTGATTTCCAGTCGAGTTAGCAGCAACAGTGGGAGAGGGCGGCCCCGGGGTGGCCATGAGAGCGGAGGAGCTTGACCAAAATCGCAGAGGCAGCAGCGACGGCTAGGTCACGTAGCGCAGCTGTAATGGACTTCTCTATAATTATATTTCTAAAGTTTTTTATATTAATAAAATTTGATTAAAATTATAAATTCATGAAATTTTATCATTTTTATTTGATAATGAAAGAAATTTCTTATACAATTATATTATATTTCTCTTTATATTTTCTAAAAATTAATTAAATTATACATTGATTTTTTTTGTCAGTCAACAAACATGCATTATATTATCGAAAGGAAATTAAGTAAAAAAATCATCTCCCAAGACCTTTTCTTCTCATGCCAGATAGATTTAGAAAGCATAGGCCTTGGAGGAAAAGAGTTACACCTAGTATCAAAGTTTATTTCCGCTAGGCCTACTAGCCATACTATATATTTACCAAAATTGAGCCACATTTACAATAAGAAAAGCCTCTCAAGGAGGCGGATTGGGTGGAAAGACAGGAGGGGCAGCAAAGAGAGCTACATGATCATGCATATGGAAGTCAATGTGTTCAATCCTCACCTCCAGAGTGCGAAGTTGATCATTGGTGCACCAGTGGTGTCATCAGAGACTTTCCAGATTGTCTAGTATTTCATTTTGGACGTGCTTAACATCATTAATATAAGCCACCAGTTTGTTTTGGTCCTCATAGAGTTGGTTTCCTATGCTATATTCAAATTGATATTATGAAGCTAGTCTTCTATTGTGTCCAGGGTGACTGGAGCTACAACTTGCCCCGGAGAGCAAAGAGAAACGACAACATCCTCTTCCGTGTCCCGACTAGTGGTGTCATCAGAGGATGAGTGGTTTCCCTCATTATGTGGTTGGTTGACTTCAAGACAAGGAGCAACACCCACCCGACCAAGCCAAGGGTAGTTGCAAACGAACACAGACAAACAAACGAACCTGCAATGCTTCCCACAGGTCCTACAGTGTGATCGCCTGTGTAACAGTGAAAACCAAATAGAACAGAATAAGAAAACACTAAACCATTTACTAGACTCCACTGGCCCATGACTGATGGCTCAAGACCGCGGTTTCCAAAAATCCTTCATGCCATCCCAGAGCAACCTTGGACGAATTGTTCCCCTCTCGTCGAGAGAAGCGTAACCCACCAAGCTAGAGGGGAAACCAGAGACAATTTTCATGAAAAATTCCCTTATTGTGCCAATAAAACTGACCCGAAGCTACTCCCTCCACGAAGAAACCAACGACACGAACTAGAGCCTAATTCGACCTCTGTGGGCATAACTGGGCACACTAACACCAAACACAGAAGACCTCAGTGGAGCCACAAAGCCACAATCACCTACTACGTGTCAGGATCCCACGGGCCTCCCTAGGACGAGAGCTCACCTTACTCCAAACTATTCCATGTTGCACCTCCCTCGCCTGCCGAGAGCCATGACTGCTGCTAGAAAAACCACAATTCAAAACCCAAGTTCTCTGCAAACCCCCACCTCATCGCCCAACACAATATACAAAGAACCGTTCCAGAATGCCAAAGGCATTTAACGATGCAACCAGCAAGAAAAATGTTGAGAATTAGATAGGGCAAATGTTAATACAAATTCTCTTATATGATAATTGTTTGTGTTACTTATTTACTTATTATCTTTGTTCATCATCATGATTACATTCAATACATAAAATAGCCATCAAAACAATAATATCAGCGACACTTTAGTTAGGCTCGAAGCCAAGGCTAAAACCCTTCCTCTTGAGGGGAAATCCGCAAATCTTTTCTTATTGATTCTTCACTTGATGAGAACAAAGACCATGACCAAAACCTTGACCTAAACTGCCTCTCCTAGACCAAGACACAGTCATCCACCTTGATTTCACCATGTATCATTGTGATACCAAAGCCTATTACTGAACATCGTCTTTGCACTAAACAACACAATGACTATATCATGGCTGTGTTGGCCTTCCTTCACGCTGTATATATCCTAGGCTAGGACTGAGGCTCTTCTACTTCTTCGATATTCCACAAACTTAGATCATATCTTCGGAACATGTTATCAATCATTGTTACAGTAGCACCAAGTGACACCGAGCACCAAGATTCTACTTGAGACAACACTGACTCCTTAACTAAGGAAGCACTGGAAGATGTCACCGACATATACTGATATATTACGCCGAGACAGTGAAGAAAGTGTCACTGTAATGTTGCCCAAAGTCTGTGCTATAATCCAAACTATAATCACTGTGTTTTTCTTGAGTCATCATCTGAAACTTCTTGTTGTATATTAATCGAGTTCCATCACTGTTATACCCCTATGAAATCAGCGATGCACCGAACTGTACTTTTGTCTTGTCACTGAAAAACCTCAGAGATAGGTCACCGAAAATCTCGGAGTGGATATCTAAAAATCACTGTTTGTAGACTGAGTCGAGGTTGCTATTTATAGTGGTTAGGTTTCATAAACAAGCCGACATGAGTTCTTGAATGGATGCGTCCTATTTATGTAAGCCGACATGTCAAATATATATTTAATGAGGCTGACTTTCAGGATGACTGTGTCTTGTCTTTTGGAGGTCTTATTTCAAGTTTAACATGACTCTATTGCACATGACAGTGACTCTTATAAATCCTAATGACATCAAGAAGAAGTCATAGTAAATCTTTCTCATGAAACCCATGAGGCAAGTACAACAAAATACATTTTATTATCTTTGTCTTCTTCTATAAATACACAATTACATAGTCAACATGAAGACCGACCTAGTTACACTTTTCAACACTCCCTCTTAACTAGGGAGGTATTCATACCGGTACGTGGTCACTTTTAAACTGAAGAATCTCATAAGAAGAATCAGATTGGTAATCGCATCTGTATAGCATCATATCAACCAGCATTGTCCTAGTGCAAGGCCTTGACTAACAACCCCATCTCTTAATGAGACAATGGGCTACAATGTTGGTGAGACACATGACTAATAGACACCATAGTCATTGTCTCTCCAAGGTACATACCCCACCTAAGTGTTCCCAGAGTATGACCTTATTGGACTATTCTTTTCTTGGGTAGCCAGCCCTCAAAGAATATTGGTCCATGACTACTCTTATCTTGAATGCCCTATCTCATTCTCAAAGAGTATATCGAATGCCAAATGATTACCCAATCCTCCATTATGTCTTCCATGTGAAGACCAGAATGATGTTTCTATCAATTCTCTTCACATGGCCTTCACTAAGACTTACGGCTGTTAGTCCTGGTCTAGTGCATGACACATGTAATAGAGAATCACATACGTCACTCCCTCTCAACACAGGAAGGACACACTTCAATTTTATTCCAAGCAATAGACTTACCACCAGACTCCCTCTCAACCAAGGTCCTGCAGCACCAATCCAGCTACTCATGAATAATTCCTCTCCTCGATGTCATGGATTTTGATATTGAGGAATCTTCAACTTTTGGCTTCATAGGGCACATCATTCATCACTTTCATTCACAAGTCATTTCCACTATGAGAAAATGATTCGTCAATATTTCTCATCTGGTCCACTGTTATGCCATGCTGCTTTCCTTCGAATCATCTTCAAGGATCATACATCATTACTCATGATTAGCAGCCTTGCACAAATTCATCTAGATAAACATATACATATGAACTTTTGAAACAAAAGTTACCTCAGTGATGATCTTTCACTATGACATCTTACTGTAGGCATCAACATCCTTCATTCATGTTGACACATCTCCCCAGGTTATTTATTATCAAGGTTTCTATCTCTTCCATTAGAGACTTCATATTTTTCTCGGGAGATCTTTCTAGTAAAATCTTCTTGGTCTTCTTGGATGTTGATTGCTTCTCCATGGTTGCATATCTTCGTGATCTCTTCCTTTCATCACACATATCTTTCTTAAAAAAATTCAATCAGATTTCCTTGATTATAGTTGGCCACCTCATATTCCATGTGAGGACATATTATGTTGATTTCATCTAGTGTGACTTTATGCTTTCCTCCATCGTTACAGAGGAGGAGATCCTTTTTCCTTGACCATATTTCTAGTGATCTATATTACCTGCAACCATTCGACATGTCAATATAATATTAAATACAAGTATACATACCTCATTTTTCCTTCATGTCATCTATGTTCCTTTCAGCAGCTTCCTAGATTGAAATATCTTCAATCCCTTGATCTGTTCTTGTGTCATCATATCATCGTTCATGAATTTCATAAGTTGGATTTTTGTTGAAACACTTGCTTCTTCTCTGTATTGGTGAATCTTCTAATGAAGATTCCATTAGAGAATCTTGAGGATCTTAAATATCCCTATTCGACAGATGTTTCCCTTTTTATGTAGGATGCAATTTTCTCTATATGACTTCTTTTTCTTCAAAATGTTGAGTTATGAAAAAACTATTTCCCTCAGCTTGTCTTATTCCATAAAAAACATTAAGTAGTTGAATGAGGTAACTTACTTATCCATAAATTTTGTTACCCTTATGATCACATGAGTTCATGTTTCAAATGATGTCACATTGCATTCTATTATTTATTGTAGACATATCTTATGCAGGATCTAGGAGTCATAAAGAGACTTATTGTGAGAGAGATCAATCTTTAATGATCTCTTACTCTCTCTCTCTATGAAATTATTTCTTCCATCCTTTTCGGTTTCATGAACTTTCTTTCCTATATTTGACATTATCCTTTGAGGACCATCTTTTCTTGTAATTTTCATAATTCTTCTTCTAACTCTTTTTGTGTCTCTAATATTGTTCATGTGAGAGAGCCTTAAGAGTTTCTTTCCATGAATTCAAAGGAGACCCTTATCTATGACTTTATTTATGAGGACTATGACTATCCTCCTTATTTCTTGCAACGACCTTTGGTAATACAACAATATTATATATCTCCATGCACAACGAAGTCATTTAACCGAAATTGATAATGAAAATGAAAGATACATACTTGGAAAAGGGAAGAGAAGATCTTCACCTTGATGCTTCCTTGAATGATATTATTCTTAAGCTGCTCCAAACTATGTGGTATAACTTCCATTTGTGTAGCTGAACATTAATACTGTATTCCTCCGAGGCTGTGACCAACACTGGTAAGTTGAGATCATGTATTGAGTTTAATGATATATAAGAATTATCTTTACTGGAGGAAGCACCGAATCATATATATATAATTGAATCAGTATTGTAAGTGCCCTTGACTGATCTGAGTTTTAGTACTGAGATTGGTGGGATTTCATGATGTACTGCAAGCTCTTACTGTGGTATCATTGATCATACTGAATTATGATAATATCACAGTTCTATCACTGTGGTAGTACTGATGACCGGAGTCTTGTCTATTTATTCATGCCGAGAATGTCACTGTGATATATGATTACCCTCCGAACTGTAGTATATCACCAAAATTTTCAGAATGATTTTGAGCTATGGAGATGTATGTAGGCCAAGACTGTATTCAGGATACCTGTGTAACATCACTTCAAATACATGTATGCCAAGACTGTGGAGATACTGTGACTGTGTGCATGTAAGTATTAGTGTATGGGTAATACTCCTTGACTGAGATCTACACTTGTTTAACCCATGCATCCAAACCGAAGTATCACTGATAGCCCTTTCTTGTAACCAAAGCTTTGATACCATGTTGAGAATTAGGTAGGGCAAACGTTAATACAAATTCTCTTATATGATAACTGTTTGTGTTACTTCTTTACTTATTATCTTTGTTCATCATTATGATTACGTTCAATACATCAAACAACCATCAAAACAATAATATCAGTGACACTTTAGTTAGGCTCCAAGCCAGGGGTAAAACCTCTCCTCTTGAGGGGAAAACCCGCAAATCTCTTCTTATTGATTCTTCACTTGATGAGAACAAAGACCATGACCAAAACCTTGACCTAAACTGCCTCTCCTAGACCAAGACACAGTCATCCTCCTTGATTACACCATGCAGCACTGTGATACCAAAACCTATTATTCTACATCATCCTTGCACTAAACAACACAATGAATATATTATGGTTGTGCTTGCCTTCCTTCACGCTGTATATATCCTAGGCTAGGACTGAGGCTCTTCTAATTCTTCGATCTTCCACAAACTAAGATCATATCTTCAGAACATGTCATCAATCATTGTTACAGTAGCACCAAGTGACACTGAGCACCAATATTCTACTTGAGATAGCGCTGACTCCTTAATTGAGGAAGCACTGGAAGATGTCACCGAAATATACTGATATATTATGCCAAGACAGTGAATAAAGTGTCACTGTAATGTTGCCCAAAGTCTGTGCTACAATCCGAACTGTAATCACTGTGTTTTTCCTGAGTCATCATCTGAAACTTCTTGTTGTATATTAACCGAGTTCCATCACTGTTATACCCATCCGAAATCAGAGATGCACCGAACTGTACTTCTGTCTTATCACCGAAAAACCTAAGAGATAGGTCACCAAAAATCTCGGAGTGGATATCCGAAAATATCTGTTTGTCGACTAATTCGAGGTTGCTATTTATAGTGGTTAGGTTTCATAAATAAGCCGACACGAGTTCTTGAATGGATGCATCCTATTTATGTAAGACGACATGTCAAATATATATTTAATGAGGCCAACTTTCAAGATGACTGTGTCTTGTCTTTTGGAGGTCTTATTTCAAGTGTAACTTGACTCTATTATACATGACAATGAATCTTATAAATCCCAATGACATCAAGAAGAAGTCATAGTAAATCTTGCTCATGAAGCCCATGAGGCAAGTACAACAAAATACATTTTATTGTCTTTCTTTTCTTCTATAAAGACATAATTACATAGTCAACATGAAGACCGACCTAGGTACACTTTTCAACAAAAAGTGCCCACCTGCTGGGTATTAATGATGCCCAAGACCATTATGATGAATGCAGTGGGCGTGTGGAAGCCAGGCGGGCTTCGTATGCCACTCAATTTCCACACATACCAACAGTTCCGTCACCCCCATCGAGGAGAATTATACATTAGTTTAGTAATAAAGTCATTTTTTAATTTCATAATAAAATAATTCATGTTTGAATAGTTAACTTTATAAAAATATATTTTAAATCTTTAAAAAATATTAATCGATATATTTTAAATAATTTTCATAATAATATTCAATATAGAAGTTGATTTTCTTCTATTCTATTGAACACAACATAAAAACATCACCGGATGCAATGAGTGCTAAGTGGACTATTCAAAAATCATGAGAAATTGTCTGCTTGATCTCTTGCTCGCACTCTGCAGCCGCGACCGCCCTCTGCTGCCTGTTCTCTTGCCTCTAGTAGCGTACATGACCCCTCTGGAGTCCATCCTGGAGGTGGCCTCTCCCCAGGATCAGGCCTAAGCCTTCTCGGCTCTGATAAACTCCTTAGATCCTCCCCACCCTAGGTTGGCGATCTCGAAATTTGTGAATAAGCTCGACGGTATTCAAGAGGTTTCCCTTCCTCCGACTATCCCGTGCATGGCTGCCCTTTCTCTAGTTGAGAAGGGTCTCATAGGTCAATTTACTGGGTTATGGCCTTCACCGAAGACTGTTCAAAAATGAGTTGAGCATAGCTAGGAAGACAAGATCAATGGCAAAATCTCTATCCAATTTTGCGGCAGAGGTTATTTGACCTTTCACTTTGAAACGAAAGAGGACAAGGATCTTATATTCAGGAACGACCCTTACTTCATGGACACTAGAGGACTCTATCTCAACAAATGGACGTTGGACTTTGACCGTGAACTTGATGTGCCAAATGTTGTCCCGGTTTGGGTGCGCCTTCCTCACCTCCCTTTGCACTGTTAGGGGGATGACTCTGTTCGTGTGATCGAAAACGTTGTTGGCAAGTTCATTGATCAGAGTGAACCAAAAAACAACATGCAAGCTTGTGTCAGGATCTGTGTCGAAGTAGATCAGGGTAAAGGGCTCCCTGAAGCGATCAAGCTAAAATTTGATGATTGGACTCACATTTAGCAGCTCTATTACGAGTAAATCCCATTTAAATGCAAGGTATGTCACAAATATGGCCATTTTGCTAACAGATGCTCTAAAGTTATTGAAATCGAAAGCCCGGATCTAGACACACAATGGGAAACCATAAAAAGAAAAGACCTCTTCGAACCCTAGAAGCACCAGCAACTCTTTGACCCACTTTGCACCCCCTCTCAAAGCTCCTCCCTCCTTCCCCTCCTCTTCCTCCCCTTAGCCCTCCAACCCCTCCCAGCAATCAGCTGATCCTCCCATCCCTCCCTCCAATTCCTCTCTAGCCTCCTCCAACCCCTTCTCCTCCCTTGCCCCCTCTGAAGATGACCCTCCACAGCTTTCTATCCCCACTTAGCCCGCCTCCCCTCATCCCTCTCCCACCAATCTTGATCCCCCATCCTCTTCTTCAGATCCCTCCTCAACCCGAATCACTAGGAACTCAGCAAAATAACATGGAGTCACTTTGGAAAACTTAAAAGAAAACTGGCCTTGGAAGGAAGTCTTCCAAGCAACACAGAGACGAAACTTCCCAAAAGGATATAGCCCTTGGAACTCAGAACCCTATCGAAACATATATCTTAGGGAAAAATAGCAAAGACTCAAGACAAAAGGAGCAAGGAGGGAAGACAGGCTCTCACTCTACATTCCTGAAATGATGAAAGCCCTCTCATGGAACTGCAGGGGTTTAAGGCACCCCTCCAAAAATTCAGCCCTGAAAGTTCTAATGAATCAAGAAAATCCAGATATCATTCTCCTTCAGGAAAATAAGCAAGGATATCTTGACATGGAAACTATTATAAGCAAAATGAAGAATCATGCGGGCACCAACTCAGAATCTAGGGGTGCCTCAGGTGGACTTGCTACTATTTGGAATCAAAGTGTCTAGAAGCAAAAAAGTTCAGCAAAAACGCAAAACTGGATCAAATTGAATCTATAGAATATTAAAGAGAGCATTGAGATCATCATTTACAATATCTATGGACCCAACCATTACAGGGATAAAGAGATCTATTTGAATGCTCTAAAAACTAATATTGACTAGCCTAGATCCATCTTAACTCTGGATCTATTAAGCGCCGAGAGGGATCAAATCTCTCGAGGTGCAAACCACTTTTTTTGAGTGCAAAACTTGAGAAAAGGTTTTCACCTCGAGAGATTTGATCCCTCTTGGCGCTTAATAGATCCAGATTTAAGATGGATCTAGGCTGGTTTCAGTCGTGTGTGGCCAAGGAAAATCTATCGAAAATATGATTAATTTTATCAATAATATGCAAATACAGATAATATAAATATAATAATTTTATATATGCCAAATATGTATTTATATGGTCGTTTTAATTTTAAAATTTTCTTAGTTACCTTAGTTTTTTGAGATGATAAATATTTTTAATAACTTTAATGATGGAATATTTTTTTTGAATGAAAAGTGACAATGTAATAGTGTTGAATGATAGAAAATGAAAATAATAAGAGTGTAGTCAATTACAAAAAGTCTTCATTGTGATCAATCTCAAATTATTTTCTTTTACTATTCTTATTGTCACCCTTGTTAGTTTTGTCATCTTTTCATATCGATTATATGAAAAGGACAATTGAAATAATAAACCATTTAAATATTTAGCTTGAACTATTGTACTAAACATCATACATTGTCTCTCTTGCTCTTCAATATTAATAGGTTGATTTACTATAACACAAATATTAATGTACATTGTTAATAATTTTGTGTGCTGGCACTGAATCAATGCACAATCTTAATCCAATCACTTTAAAATTTATGTACCATCAATATACATCCAATTACATAAAATCGGAAATCAACGTCTACACTGAAATCAATGCACCTAATGCAAACAATCAAATAAGATTACAAAACAACATCTACACTGAGATCAATGCATCTAATGCAGGTAATCAAATAAGATTAGAAATCAACATCTATATTGAAATCAATGGATCTAGTGCAAGTAATAAAATAATATTAGAAACCAACATCTACACCGATATCAATGCATCTAGTGCAAGCAATCAAATAGGATTATAAATCACCATCTACTTCCCTATCTCCCCCCTTGAACTACATCTCTCTTTCCCTCCATCTCTCCACTCTCTCACATCCTCCCTCTTCCTTCCTCTCTCTCCATTTCTTTCCCACATATATATTTCCCTCTCTCTTCACCCTCCAACTATGTTACTCTCTCTTTCTCTCTCTCTCTCACACACACACACACACAAAATCTACACTAAAATCAATGAATATAGTGCAAGAAAAATAGGATTAGAAATCACCATCCACACTGAAATCAATGCATCGAGTGCAAGAAATCAACTTCCCCCTCTCCCCCCTCCAACTACATCTCTCTTTCCCTCCATCTCTCCTCCTCTACACTGAAATCAACATCTACACTGAAATTAATGCGTCTAGTGAAAGCAATCGAATAGGATTATAAATCACCATCTACTTCCCTATCTCCCTCCTTGAACTGCATCTCCCTTTCTCTCCATCTCTCCACTATCTCACATCCTCCCTCTTCCTTCCTCTCTCTCCATTTATTTCCCACATATATATCTCCCTCTCTCTTCACCCTCCAACTATGTTACTATATCCCTCCCTCTCTCCTTCTCTCCATATCTCCTTCTTTATCTCTTTATTCGACCCCAAAACATATACACACTCTCTCCATATCTCCCTTGACACTTCATCTCTCTCTCCACTTCTTACTATCTATGTAATCCTTCTTCCCTCCCTCTCTTCCCCTCCAACTCCATCTCTCCTTCTATCTCCCTCCCTCTCTCCTCCTCTCTCTCGTCCTTCCTCCCTCTCCTCTCTCTCTCTCTCTCTCTCTTTCTTTGCCCTCCAATTCTCTCTCTTCCCCCATAACTCTCTTCCTCTCTCTCATGTCCTCTCTCTTGTCCTTCCTCTCCTACCTTCCTCTATCTTTTCCTCTCTCTCTCTCTTTGCAATCCAGTTATCTCTCTCTCTCTCTCTCTTTGCCTTCCAATCCTCTTTCCTCCCCCAACACACACACACACACACACACTCTGTCTCTCTCTCAACATATACACTAAAATCAATGCATATATTGCAAGAAAAATAGGATTAGAAATCACCATCCACACTGAAATCAATGCATCAAGTGCAAAAAAACATATTCCCTCTCTCCCCCCTCCAACTCCATCTCTCTTTCCCTCCCTCTCTCCACTCTCTCACATCCTCTCTCTCTTCCTTCCCCTCTATCCCTTTCTCTCCCATATCTATCTCTCTCTATATCTCCCTCTCTCTCTCTCTCTATTCACCCTCCAAATATGTTACTATATCCCTCCCTCTCTCATTCTCCCCCCATTCCCTCCATCTCTCCTTATTTTTCTCTTTATCTCACCCCCAAACATACACATACTCCTTTATTTCTCCCTTGTCACTCCCTCTCTCCACTTCTTGCTCCTATGTAAATACATTACTCTAGATCCATAGTTTGATATTATCTATATTTACACTGAAATCAATGCATCTAGTGCAAGTAAGAAAATAAGATTAGAAACCAACATGTACACTGAAATCAATGCATCTAGTGCAAGTAATCAAATAGGATTATAAATCACCATATCAATGTACATTGTTAATAATTTTGTGTGCTTACACTGAAATCAATGCACAATCTTAATCCAATCACTTTAAAATTAATGTACCATCAATGTACAGCCAATTACATAAAATTAGGAATCAACGTCTACACTGAAATCAATGCACCTAATGCAAACAATAAAATAAGATTAAAAAACAACATCTACACTGAGATCAATGCATCTGATGTAGGTAATCAAATAATATTAGAAATCAACATCTATATTGAAATCAATGGATCTAGTGCAAGTAATAAAATAAGATTAGAAACCAACATCTACGCTGATATCAATGCATCTAGTGCAAGCAATAAAATAGAATTATAAATCACCATGTACTTCCTTATCTCCCCCCTCAAACTACATCTCTCTTTCATACATCCTCTCTCTCTTCCTTCCCCTCTATCCGTTTCTCTTTCCCTCCTTCTCTCCACTCTCTCACTTCCTCTCTCTCCCCCCTCTCTCTCTCTCTCTTTCTTTGCCCTCCAATTTTCTCTCTTCCCCCATAACTCTCTTCCTCTCTCTCATGTCCTCTCTCTTGCCCTTCCTCTCCTACCTTCCTCTATCTTTTCCTCTCTCTCTCCCTCTCTCTCTCTCTTTGCCTTCCAATCCTCTTTCCCCCCCTAACACACACACACACACTCTCTCTCTCAACATCTACACTAAAATAAATGCATATAGTGCAAGAAAAATAGGATTAGAAATCACCATCCACACTAAAATCAATGCATCGAGTGCAAGAAATCATCTTCCCTCTCTCCCCCCTCCAACTCCATATCCCTTTCCCTCCACTCTCTCACATCCTCTCTCACTTACTTCCCCTCTATCCCTTTCTCTCCCACATCTATCTCTCTCTCTCTCCCTCTCTTCACTCTCCAACTATGTTAGTATATCCCTCCCTCTCTCATTCTCCCCCCATTCCCCACATATCTCCTTATTTTTCTCTTTATCTCACCCCCAAACATACACATACTCCTATATTTCTCCCTTTTCACTCCCTCTCTCTCTCTCCACTTCTTGCTCCCTATGTAAATACATTACTCTAGATCCAGAGTTTGATATTATCTGTATTTACACTAAAATCAATGCATCCAGTGCAAGTAAGAAAATAAGATTAGAAACCAACATCTCCACTGATATCAATGCATCTAGTGCAAGCAATCAAATAGGATTAGAAATCACCATATAAAAAGTTTACAATACTCTTGATCTATCAAACTTTACATTAGAAATCACCATCCATACTGAAATCAATGCATAAGTGCAAGAAATCATCTTCCCTCTCTCCCCCCTCCAAGTCCATCTCTCTTTCCCTTCCTCTCCACTCTCTCACATCCTCTCTCCCTTACTTCCCCCCTATCCCTTTCTCTTCCACATTTATCTCTCTCTCTATCTCCCTCTCTCTCCCTCTCTTCACCCTCCAACTATGTTACTATATCCCTACCTCTCTCCTTCTCCCCCCATTCCCTCCATCTCTCCTTATTTTTCTCTTTATCTCAACCCCAAACATACACATACTCTCTCTAATTCTCCCTTGTCACTTCCTCTCTCTCTCCATTTCTTGCTCTCTCTATGTATTTCTTCTTCCCTCCCTCTCTCACCCTCCAATTCGATCTCTATATCCCTCTCTCTCTCCTCCTATCTCCCTCCCTCTCTCCTCCTCTCTCTCTTCCTTCCTCTCCTACCTCCCTCTCTCTTCCCCCATCTCCCTTCTCTCTCCCTCTCTCTCTCTTTTCCCTCCAATATAAAATGGAAGAGAAATAGAAAAATATGGTATTTGGCCCATTGTGTTAAATTTATATATGTAGGGAGAGAAGTGATTTTTCAATAGGGCCGAAATTAGATTAATTAGATTAAATTTTAAATGTTAAATATTAAACATTATTTTTACATTTACGTTTACATGTTTATTGTTATTTGGCCCATGGTATTTAGCTGAGGATTCACCTAAATAAAACCACTTTTTGAGTGTTCCTAAATATAAATAGGATTATGGAGTAAATATAAAAAGACGTTTTATTTATTTACCATACCTATGGTTTATTTATATTCTATTTATTTACCATACCTCTTTTATAAATAAGGTATTTGGCCCATGGTATTCATCCCATGGTATTAAAGTGGTACATTTCTGTACACTCGGACATATAAAAAGTTCACATTAATTAAATTTAATAATATTAATATTATAATATAATAATGTGAATATTAGAATTCATAATAATATTAATATTAATATTAGGGTTAATAATGTTTTTTTGGCATGTATTAATAATAATTTGGCCCATGGTATTTAGCTCAGGATTCACCTAAATAAAACCATTTTTTGGTGTTCATAAATATAAATAGGATTATGGAGTAAAAATAAAAAGACTTTTTATTTATTTACCATATATATGGTTTACTTATATTTTATTTATTTACCATACCTCTTTTATAAATATGGTCTTTGGCCCATGGTATTCTGGTATTAAAGTGGTAAATATATCAAAAAAATTACATGACTCACATGACATCTACACATCTATATACACTCCGACATATCAAAATTTTACATTACACACATTACATCTACACATCTCTATATATTGGGCCGACATATCAAAAGTTTACATTACACACATTACATCTACACATATCTATATATTGGGCCGACATTTACATTACACACGTTACATCTACACATCCCTATATACTGGGCTGTAGAGCGCCTCTCGGCGCAATAATGAAGACAACAACAATATCATCATAGGAGGGGACTACAACTTAATCTTGCATGCAAATGAAAAAGGGGTGGATGTTTCAACCTTGATCCCTCTAGAGATCTGCTTGAAACCATCATTCAATACCATGATTTGGTTGATATCACTCCAAAAAATCGCAAATACACTTGGAGTAATCACAGGATTGGAGGGGGAAACATCATGGAGCGTCTTGACAGATTTCTTGTGGCTGTCCCTCACCTCTCATTTTTCTCTATACCCTCTACCAACATCCTCTCCTCCACCACCTCTTATCACTACCCCATCACCCTCTCCCTTGGTGACCAACCCTTCTCGGCCCCCTCCATTTCAAATATAACCCTCTTTGGAATGATATTATGGAAGCAAGGCAATTAGTGCGCAATACCTGGCTGCAACATGTAGAGGGATCTCCCTCGTTTATTTGGGAAACCAAACTAAGAAGGTCAAAATGGCCTTAAAAGAATGGGCCAAACTGCATTACAAGGAACCGGATAAGATCAAAACTAGAATAAAAGAAAAGCTGGAGGTTGTCCACAACACCATTGACTCACATGGGATAAATCAAGAGAACTCCAATCATGAAAAAGATCTCTACTGGCAATTATATAAAATCAACATAAAAGAAGAGGAGAAGTGGAGAATAAAATCCAGAAACTTGTGCTTCAGGCAGGTGACAAAAAAACCTCCTTCTTGCACAAAAAAGCTACAGTTTGCAAGGCAAGAAACAACATCTCCTCTATCATAGACAATGAAGGAAGAATACAGACAGATCAAGAACATATAAAAGTTGTTGCCACTATCTATTACAAAGATCTGCTCACTGAAACAAATGAGCCTAAAGATTACTCTGACCTCCTAAGGCATCTACCAAACCTGATCTCTGAGGAGATGAATAGCACTCTAAAAAAATATATAGAAGAGGTCGAAATCCAAAGCGCATATGGTCTGTGCACCCTGACAAAGCTTCGGGTCCTGATGGCTTCTCCATTAGCGTCTATAGGACCTACTGGGACTTAATAAAAAAGGACATGATCAAAATGATACAGTGGGCTCAAAGAAAGAAGAAAATAGGGGGCTTTACCAACTCAACCTACCTTGCTCTTATCTATACAATTCCTCTTACAAAATAATAACCAAAATCCTTGCCATGCGCCTTAAGCCCTTCCTCCCCAATCTCATCTCGGAAAATCAAGGAGGCTTCATCTCCCAAAGGCAAATTTCAGACTCTATCCTCCTTGTTTAAGAAGCTATCCATTCAAGTATGTCTTGCAAAGAGAAAGGATTCATTCTCAAACTCGATCTAGCCAATGATTTTGATAGGGTTAGACACTCCTTCATCTTATCTGTCCTTAAGAAAATGGGCTTCGACAATGACTTCATCTCCCTTATCAAATCTTGCATCTATAACCCTTGGATCTCCCCCCTCATAAATGGCTGGCCAACAACTTTCTTTCAGTCCTCCCACAGTCTTAGATAGGGTTGTCCACTCTCTCCCTTCCTCTTTATCCTCATGGTTGAATCCTTCAGTAGGGCCTTGGATCACATGCGAAGAGTTGGCCTCATTACTGGAATTAAATTTGGCAATGGTGTAAAAAATATGAACCATTCTTAATTTGCAGATGACACTCTCTTGATAGGCAGTGCAACTTGCATAATTGCTCACAGATTTAAATCTCTCCTTGACAAATTCATGCTTTAATCCGGAGGGTTGATAAATTTTCAAAAAAGTTGCATTTATGGTTGGAATGCAACAAACCAAACCACTCACAACATAGCACAAATTTCTGGAGTTTATTACAAACTGAATTGGGATCACTTCAATTATTTAGGTATGCCTGTTAGTGTCGGGCCTCTAAAGTCTGAAGTCTGGAACATTACAATAGACAAAATGAAAAGAAGAGTTCAACAGTGGGGTTCTTCTTGGTTAAACCTTGTTGGGTGAATCATCTTGCTCAAATATTCCCTCTCATCTCTGCCCTGGTATCATTTCACTCTGCTTCACGCCCCTGCCAGCATATATCACAAATTTGAAGCAATCTGAAGGCATTTTCTTTTGCAGGGTGGAAAAAACGAGAAAAAGAAATATAATCTTATTAAGTGGAGACAAGTCACTCAAGATTACGAAAATGGAGGGCTCAAAATCCATTCTCCTAAGCTTTTGAATAACGCCTTTGGAGGGAAGATTGTGTGGAGATTAATCAGTGGACAACAAGCGTGGTGGAAAAGAGCTTTTGAATCCAAATATCTTAGCTCTCCTAGACAGCAGCTCCTTGATCATGACATTCCAAACAGACCCTGCTCCAGAATCTGGGCCCTTTGCAAGAAAGCCATTCCCTTCTTAATTCATAACCTCTCCAAAGTCCCTTAAGGGGGAAGCAACATTAACATTGGGAAAGATAGGATCATGGGGCAAACTCCTCTCTTGGAAAGGCCAGGCACTCAATGAATTCTCTCTTATTTACAAAATTTCGATTTAAACTTTTTAAATCAAATCTCTAAGTGGGATGAGCATACTAATGACTGGATCAGATGGCACTTCCCCCCTGTCCCTCCTCATCTGAAAGTAGACCTATAAAACCTCCAACTCTTGCTCCACAGTGCTGCACCCTTGCGGAAAGACAGAATGGATAGCTTTCGCTGGGATCGTACAGGTTCTGCATATACTATTAAAGCTGCTCACTTCCAACTTAATAAGAATCACTTTCCCTCTCCTCCATGGCCAATTTGGAAACTTGTTTGGAAGTCGGAAGCTACCACAAAGATAAAGATATTTATCTGGACCCTCCTCAAAGGTAAGATCCTCACCTCTGAAATTAAAAAAGGGGAGTGAATGGTCCTTCTAGATGCCCCAACTGTCAATGTGCAGAAGAGACTGCGCATCATCTTTTCGTTAAGTGTTCTTTTGCAACTCAATGTTGGGAAGATCTCACTCCATCCTCCCAGCTTCGCTTAGATTCCATCAGCATTACTTCTCATCTGATTAAAACCTGGAGGAAAAATTACCCATGGGGGAAAAAGAAAAATAACTTGGCCAAAAGGGTCTGGGATACCCTTCCGTATGTGCTCCTATGGAACATATGGCTCGCCAGAAACAATATGATTTTCAATAACAAAAAGCCTTCTCTCAGGAAGGTCTGCAACAAGACTTGGAGCCTCACTTGAAACAATTGTCTCCAAAAACACAAGCAACACCAATGTCAGTGACCTCCAAGTGGAAGAAAGGAATTTTTTGGGCAAGTTGCTGGATAGTTCTGGCTTCTTCAAGCCTCCAACCACACAACCTCATCAAATTGAAACATGGAAG
This sequence comes from Pinus albicaulis, assembly GCA_034641835.2. Lineage (NCBI taxonomy): Eukaryota > Viridiplantae > Streptophyta > Pinopsida > Pinales > Pinaceae > Pinus > Pinus albicaulis. Next base: position 1,301,299,330 of record CM076580.1, on the reverse strand, counting down.
GTTCATCTAAAAGAAAAGGAATTTATTGAATGGGTGGACAGTTCTTCAAGGCCAACTCTCTTCTTTGATGGAGCATCCAAATAAAACCCGGGCATTGCTAGAGCAGGAGGCTTTATTAGAAAAGAAAATGGCAGCACCCTTCTCTCCTTCGAATGGGGACTCGAAACCCTCTCCAACAACAAAGCAGAAGCTTACGCCCTCCTCCAAGGCCTCCATATGTTTTAAAAAAAACAACATCACCAATGCAATGGTGTTCGGGGACTCCTCTATCATCATCAGCATGATGATCAAAGACCACCCTGTCTGCAATATTGACCTCCATAGAATTGTTAGCAGATGTCAAAGCATATCCAAAGACATGAAAGACACATCCTTCCATCATATTCTCAGAATGAACAACAAGCTTGCTGACACTCTAGAAAACAGGGCTTGTGCAAGAACAACTAGACAAATCCTCAACAATGATTGCCTATCTCTGATTCCCATGCCATGGTCTTGACTCTGCTGAAAAATCTACATTGTTGGATCCACTATTCTGAATTTTTTGAACTTCGCAGACCCTCCCGTACCTACTTTCACTCCCATCCCGTGACCCTATCTCCTCGGGCTTGCACCCCTGCTCCTTTCTCCCCTCTCCACTACACTATTGATTCCCTCGTTCCCTCCTCACTTACTCATAACCTCCTACAACACTCCCCTGCTCTGCGCAATTACTCTCCCCCTGGTCTCCTTGTTTCTGCTGGCCATCTGCCCCTCTCGTCGCCATACAACCTCCTTTTTCACCCCTCCATCGCGTGTCCTCTCCTCTTATCACCTCTGATCTCTGTTCCCTTCCTTTGCAGTATGGCATGCAACAAAGATTGTCTTCATTGTGCAGATCTCCATGCCAAGTTGGAGCAAATTCGTGCTCAGCAAAAACTCCATGATGAAAAACAACAAGTTGATGTGAATCTCTTCCAGCACAGGGTATTGTCTCTCCAACAGCAGTTCAATGACCTCTCCAATCGTTGCGCCCATGCGGAAGAATCTGTCCAAATTCTTAAGTACATCCCTGAGAAACGCTCAGCCCCAAGCTCTAGCTCCAACAACGTGAGAAATGCTGGCACAAAGGACAACATGGATGCTTCAACTGGGCGCCCAATAAGCATCGACTGATCTGCTTATCTCTTACTTCTTAGCATGTCTTTTAAGTTTGTTCTACTTCTTTCTCAGTTTGTCCGAATTTACTCGATATCTGTATTTCGGTATTTCCTGAACAGTAGACACAAAGAAGGCTTAGCATTTTGTGGTTGCTACCTTCTCTGTCACTCCTCAGAAACACTTGCATGTAACAAGGAAACATTTCCTCCTTTTTTTTGGAATATAATTCAACATCCGATTTTGTTAAAAAAAAAATCATGAGAAATTAGTGAGTTACCACTACCTCTCATACAAATGATCATAGATGAATGACTTACTTAACACAATTGAATCCCAAAAATACCATCTAACATAAAAATAACTTTGTTATTCAATATAGCAATTTATTTAGAAAAATATGCTAAAAATTTATTATAAATATAAATATTTTTTAAATAATAATATAAATAATATATATATATATATATATATATATATATATATATTATCATAGTTAAAATATTTTTTTTTGCAGTCAATTATTTTTTACATAAAACAATTCTACATATTACACTGATTAATTTTTTTAATAAATTTTTTAATAAAGAAGATTCTAAAATAATAAATTTAATTGAATTCACTTATATATTATTACTTTTTAAATTAATCTATGCTTTATTAGGATTATTTTTCGTTTAAGAATTCACTATAATACCTCATATACATTATTTATTTCGTATTAAACATAAAAATTATATAAATTAATCAAAATTCAATTCTGGACATTATTAATTTCAAATTCAAATTCTCTCTCCCGACATCATTACTGATATATTTCTTGAAATCCTATGATCATCACCCTTCTACATTTTGCCAAATACTATTTCTATTTCATCCCACTAAAGACAAATAGAAAGGATCATTTACACATTTCTTTGACATCCTTGTCCTACCTTCCCCACACCATCACAAAACCATTATTATGTTCCCAATATAAAAATTAAATCAATTCACAAATATCTCTCCCGTTGTTCAATATCCCATCCCCAATCGATCCCCTGAACTCTGCTCCCCTGTGCGCCACAAACAATGAATTCTGCCATTATCAAACTCAATCCACTCTCATTTTCGGCATCCAATTCTCGTGTCTCGTCGCTCATTCAAAATGGGCGGTGCACCACTCGAACTCCATTGAGGGGTTTCTTAATCACAGCAAGCCCTTCAAATACAATAAGGGTTTGTAACAGAAAAAGACTGATAGCCGTGCGAGCCAGCGCAGATACAGGTAATTATGTTGAGATTTACTAGCAAACATATATAGACCTTCTAGGATTTTTGTTTTGTTTTGTTTTTTTTCTTGCAAAATTCTGATTTAAAAAAAAAAAATTCACTCTGCCTCGGGCTGCAAGAGCTAAAATAATATAATTTAATTAGTATTGAAATTCATTATCCGTAATTAGTGATCAATTTAAGACAGTCCTGGTCGTCAGTACCTCTTCGCATACAATCAAAATCGAATATTGAATTTAATCGGAGATTTGTTATAGGAGGTAAGTTTGTTTTTCAATACCTTGTTTCTGTGGTTGAACATCTCAGTTATAAATTCAATCTGAGATTTGTGAAAGGATGTATGTTTGCTTTTCAGGGCCTTGTTTCTGTGGTTGAACATTACACTTAAATTTCTTAGTTTATTTTACTTTTCGAGGGATAAGAGGGAATTGGAATCGCAAATATTTTTATATGTATTTCTAATGGGCGGCCAATCGAGGAGGAAGTGCTTTTCGTCTATGGCTTTTGTTGTACATACTTTGCATGCCATTTCTTCCTATGGGCTTTTTGGATTGTGTCCAGCATCCTATTTGGCTATATAAATAGCTTGAGTTTGTCTTAATTTTTTCAATGGTAATTTATTTATTTATTTTAATTTCAGCGTGTGAAACGTCTCTTTTAGGAAACACTCGAATTCTAATAAGAAAACTAGAGACAGGTAAACTGTAATAAGCAAACAAAATAATATATAAATTGCTATTAGAGTTGTAGAACAATTGCTTCAACTACTTCATGCCTTTAAAAAATAAACATTTAAATGGTTGCACCTTATTGCTTCTCAAAATAAACATTAGTGTTGCACTGAGAGAAACAAGGGGCATCATATGGCTCGATATGGACGAGAATGTTTAAATCTGGATGAGAATGTAATGTAACGCTATTAAATTAAACAGAATGAAGAGCAACTACTATATGCTTTTCAAAATAAGCACTTAAATTGTTGTGCTAAGAGAAGCTAGGTGCATTATACAGCCCAATATGGATGAAAATACAATGTAATGTAAATACTAATAAACTAAAATGAAAGAAGAGTTGGGTATATAATGCAGAAGTAAAAAAAGTCGACCATAATAATAATAAAAAGTATAGATTAACATAAACCCAAATAGATCCATCTTAAGCTTGATCTTTAAAGCATTGAGAAATATGTGCCTTGATTTCCTTTTGATTTCCCATCTCAAAACTTAATAGATTAGGGTTTAAAACTATGTTGCTAGGAAACGTGGGGACGGGAACGGGTGCGTCATTTTTTGAAACAAGGTGCATGGGTTCGTCAGGGGTATATATATGTTTTATAAATTATAATACATATGAAGTTGTATATTTTCCAACTTTAAACAAGAAAACTAAAATATTTATGATTTAAACTTTAAAGATTTAAACATGCACATAACTGAACATTCAACATTTAGCCCCAAGGGATAGCTCAACTGGTCTGAGCTAGACGTGGGTCCTCTCCGTAATCAGGGAGGTCACGGGTTCGATTTCGAATTTGAGTCCCTCGGGGTTAGGCGCCGTAAAATAGCGCCGACGGTTTATTGCGCGTACCATCCAGACATTCTGGGGAAGTGCGCCCGAGTTCTCCGCGAGTTTATTCCTCGGAAAAAAAAAATTGAACATTGAACATTCAACATTCACATTGAAATTTCAAAATTTCTAGTTTGATATCAAGTGCAAATTGGAATTTACACATACTTGTAAATTTGGCTGCAAGCCAATTTCGCCCAAAACTCTAATAGGGAAGGAGAAGGCCAAAAGTCACATTCTTGGCAAAAAATGTAAAAAAAAAAACACAGTTAAAAGAGTGATTAGAAAAGCAAGTGATGTCGGTTGGCCATGAGAGAATGTGGAGATTACAGTAAAAAAACAAGAGTTTGCAATCACAGTATATGGCATTAGATTGTTTATTATGGTTGCTTCAAGATTCTAATACTTGTCATAAGGAAGCTTTCCCATCTTTGACATCATGGGTTGATTTACTAATTAGAATTAAATTTTAATTTACTAATTTTGTTATGCTGCATGCAAACAATGAAGTTTGAACACACAAAAATTAGAATTAATTCATGCCGCATGATGAATCTTCAAGAGTTACCTGTGAATCTTCAAGCAGGGATTGCATCTCTATGGGAACTTTCAGTCGCCTGCACACACACCAACGAATGCCCCAAACACACCAGGGAATGCTCGCTGTCTCAATAGTCAAATTGAATGCCTGTTGTCGCAAACGGAATGTTGTCATCAAAGAGTGAAATGTTGTCGTTCAAGAGTGAAGCGATTTTAGGTTTTATGGGTTATGTATTCACCTTTTCACTTTCCATGATTTTTTTATTTTATTTCAAAAATTGTTCAACAAAGAAACCTAAAGAACCCGATTTTGGTGTTCCAAGTACCCATTATAGGGGTTCCAAGTACCCTAAATGTCAAACAGACCCAATTTTTTTAATGAAGAACCCAGTTCTTGGTAGCCGAACCCGATTCTTATGGGTTCATTTAAAAGAACGTGTACCCAAACTTGATTCTTGGGGATGAGAACCTAGGATAGGTTCGGGAACCCCACCCCCGGGTTTGTGAACCCGTGCAGCATAGATTTAAAATGTATGTATGTTGGTGATAATAACTTGATGGACATTCTTTTTGGTAAAGTAAATTTTTTCATTTCTTTAAATCATAGGTTACATTCATGTCTTCTAACAATTGTTCTGGTCTGCTACTGGGCAAAAGCAAAACTAGATGCAAAACTTCAGTTGTTTTAAAATCGCAAAAGAGAGAGTATTGATCAAAGTTCTAAAAACCAAAATACTATGACTAGCTGCTGGCCACTAGGGTCATTTTTAAACAGAAAACTACATAACTAAAACATAAGGGTGTTGAAGACAAAGTAATAAAAAGACATTCAAACAAATTTAATTGAATTGGTGGCTTCGACTGGAATGGGCTACTTGTTGCTGCCTGGGGAGCAACCAGGATTAAGATGAATGCCCATGTTCTTCTTGAGATGCCCGAGAATTCGATCCATTGATATCACGTGTTTCTGCATTTGATTCAAGCTCAAGATGATGCCCTCCTTGATTTCACTCCTATCAACAAGTACTCTACCAGGAGAAATTTTAAATGCCAATTGATGTTTACAATGTACATATACTGATTGTAGCGACCTCTATTATGCCTTGCATTTGGAACGTAGTCTGCCACCTCCACTTGAACTTATTCCGGGAGAGTGTGCCTCTCATTTGCTAAGAAATTGATGGACACTTAAATTTTAATAAGAAAGCAAAACACTACATAAAGTTGCATGATATATGCTGCAACTACTACATCATTTTCAAAAACCAAGATGTTGTTGGACTTGAAACTAAGTTTAATTTAAACTTGCTTTTTGGGTTTACAAACATACTTTTGCCTGAATCTTTGAACCTTATGACTAATTTGTATGCTAAATGTTAATCAGCTTGTTAGGTTGTACTTTGTAGTGTTGAGTGAAACTGATTTTTGACAACATAAATCATTGAAAATCAAAGTAACAAAAATCGCGATCGGGATAAAATCGCCGAGGGGAAAAAATCGGAAAAAATCGTAAAAATCGGGAAAAAATCGGCACATACAAAAATATTCATTTTTTTTCAATTTTTTTAATATCTAAAGCATCTACAACATAAAATAAATGCATTGACACATAAATATGAAAAAAAACTAATATATAAGATGTGTAATATCATGTCTAGTGCTACATCACACATAAAATCGAACTCGTCCAATACCAAGTCCTGAACTCAACTCAACTCAAAATATCAACAAAAATATAATAATGTATCTCATATCATGAGTCATAATGTTATATACAAAGAATGCACCAAATAACCTATACCATCGATTTCTTCGCCCTCTTGCGAAAACAACAAATTTTCCTTTCAGATTTGCCAGTTGGCTGGGCCTGTGAAGGACTCACAGCTCCGCATCCTACACTAGGAGCTGAAAGGAGGTAGACTGGACGCCCTCTTACCAAGCAGCGGTGGGTGCAGGTGGTGTCACCTCCTCCTCCTATTGTTGCTCCTCCTCCTCCCCCTCATGAAACTCATCATTGATTCATCGCTACTAGAAATGGGATCATCAACAAGAGATACATAAACATCATCTAGCTCAAAGTCTTCAGACTTGGATTGCTCAACCTTAAAATGCGGTAGAAAAAGATTAACATGCCTAACCAATTGTTTTCCTTTGAGTGAAGGGTACATTCTTGTTAAGGCCACAATAGGGGAGTTCAACAATCAATACCACCAACATCAACAAAGTTCAACAATCAATGCCACCAACATCAAGGTTCTTAAAGGACTTCATACTCTTGATCAAATGCCAATCTCATACCCTTACACATAATAGAATCAAATGGAAACAATGCAAATCCCCAAACCATGAAACCCTGAAAACCATTAAGTCTGCTGAATTTTAAGTGAAATCTAAAATTCTAGTTTCTCCATATGAAATCCAATGAGGTCGAAACCACTCTTAAACATCCTGAGTCATTTCATGGTAATGTTAAAAATTTAAGTAAAAGGATGAAAATGAATTTAACATTACCATGAACTGCCAACAGGGTGTGTTAGGAAAATGAGAGGGCTGCAAAAATGACAAAAAAAAAAATCGATTTTTGAACTTATAGGGTTTCTATTTGATGGGCCCACGATTTTTACTAAAATAAAAAAATCGCGATTTTTTCGCGATAACGATTTTTTGAAAAAATCGCCGATAAAATCGGCAACCCGAAAAACTCGCGATTTTTTGAAAAAATCGCGATAAAATCGCGATGTTTGTTACTTTGTTGAAAATTGAGGGTTTTTTGTTTCCTTTTTATCATTTATATGTGGTGTTGACAAGTTTTTTCATTGGCTTATGAGTTCGATTCCCTAGGTAGCAAGTAAGATGCAAGTTACCTATAGGTATAACTTATTGTTGGTAAGTTTGGCTCGATGACAAAGAGTCAGACTTGGGGCTAAGTTATAAGTTAGCTTGGCTCAACGACAGGGCCAAGCATAAGTTGTCTTGAGAGTGCTTCTTGGTATTTTTTTCAATAATGCATGTCCTATAATTTTGTTTGTCAAAAGGTAGCTTTGGTGAGCAAATCATCCCTTTTTTTATTCGTTTTTTCTTATGAATAAAATGCTTTCTTTATCTATTAATATGATCAAAGTATGCACAATACATTTTATAAAAAAAGAAATTGGGTAGCATAGAGCAACTACGATGAGCATAGAGCCCAAAAGTGCCCATCTTCCTAGAGATCTAATAAGATAAATACAAAACTAATACTTTGAATAAACACTACCATATGGCAAACAATAAGTGTCATAAACAAAAATAAAGGCTAGTCGGCCTATCTTGAAAGAATTGGAGATCATGCTTGTGTGTGGTGGAGGGTCATCTTTGTCTTTGGGGGCTAGCCCCACACTCCAACCATTGACTCTAGATTAATGATGATGGGCTCCTACTCATCATTGTCCTACTTGGGCCTGGAGGCTTCTCAAATTTATATATAACAAGTGTTAATGTTGGAAACTTATCATTTGGAGGAATAGGTGGAGGATGCCTATTGTGGCGCCTCTCTTGATGCTTTATGACTACATGACTAACATGGTGTTGTGGAATATTAGTAGGCTCGCCACATCGAGCATACTAGGAAGAGGAGATTGTAAATGTCTCCTTGCTCATTATGCAAGGCGTACCACCTCATATTCTAGCAATTGTTTCAAATATGCTATTTCCATCTCGACTTTTTTTTATTGAACTGTAATCTACAAATTCAAATTTTTGCATATTTTTGTGCATCATCCTGGGTAAGTCTTCTATCATGATAATTTTTTCTAAACATTTAGTGCTTCATTTATGAATGAACTTATGTTTTAATTAACTGTGATGTGGCTTGAAACTTAGTTATCCACGAACGTTTGTCCCCAAGGAAGGGAGTGTTCTAGGTGATATGGGAATAAAGTAATTGATTATAGAACCTATAAACCCAATTCTAGGCTGATTGAGAAAAACCATAGAACAAAAAGGGATGTTTCATTGTCTCTTTTCATGCATAGATCAGGCACTTGGCTCGAGTTACTCCCAAGTATGTAGTCAATGGCCCAATGTTTTAAAAACTAGTCTAGCTAGGAGTGAAATTGGTTGGTTTGACTGGTTCACTCAGGGACTTGGATCATTGTGTGAATCAAATTGACCTATTCACAATTTAGTTCAACTGATTCATACAATCTTAGCATGCCTTTGCCCAATTTTTTTTTTAAAATAGTGCCCCACTTGTCCCAAATCCCAAGTTATGCTATATAATAATACCCCATGTATTTTTATATTTGGTACCTAATGGTTTGGATATATATATGTGTGTATGTGTGTGTGTGTGTGTTCATATTTTATGTATTTTTTTGTATACTAGTTTATAAACTTATTCGTTGGATGGTTCCTGTTTTGGTTTGGTCGTCCCTTGATTGCATGTTTGTATGTGTGTGTGTATTCGTATTTTGGGTACCGATTCATTAGTTGGTTTGGTCAATCCTTAATTGATTTTGATTTTGGTATAGTTTGACCCTTGGCACTGCTGGTTCTAGGTTTTAAAACATTGCTATGTCCTACGGCCAAACCTCCTAAGGTGAAAGACCATGCAAAGATACCCTTTTTGATATCAATGAAAGGTTTGTAAATTTCTTACAATTGAAACAACCAAATTTTCTGCTTGGAATTGAGCCTCCATAGCATATTGAGCCTCATGTCAAGGATGGGATTAGTCTATGGCCGTCTATAACCATAATAGGCATATATTCCTTAAATGTTTTCAATGGTTCTAGCTCTAATCACACCTATAGGAAACAAATGCCTAATGCACCATTTTTGATAAGGAGATTATTAGGAACAAGTCTCTCTTAACTCTCCTCAAAATCAATCTATCATATATGTTGAGCTCGAATTCCTCCTTCAAAGCTAGCCATGACCTCCAATCCCTAGCCTTTGGGTCAAACACATCATTTTTTTGAATGCCTTACTTGTATAGGTGCTCGGCAACAAATTGTGCCATTTCTTCCATAGGTTTACCATTATAATGCAACATAGGAGGCCACCAAATCATATGATAATACTATTATAATGCAACATTTTGGGCCACTAGATCATATGATGATTGAAAGACATGCCTAATCTGAGGGGACCCCTCTTCAAATTGAGTTTGGGTTTAGCAACCTTCCATGTATTCCAAACACAATTGAACACAAAGTTGCCTTTGATTTCCACATGAGTAGGAGTGGTGAAAAGAGTTTGCAAATGAAGATTTCTCGAAGGAATTTTCCCTAAGGGATCCTTCTAGGTTTCATTGCCATCAACTATAATACCAATGATCTTTTTTGCACAATAGGGCTAGAGCTTGGGTATGTGTGTTGACTATCCCCAATTCTCCTACTCCCTAAAAATACCATTGATTCCAATCTATTTTGTGAAATTCTGTCTTCATCAGAGTTAGCCCAATGGAAATTGATAAGGGTTTTAACTTTTCTCTAGCACTTAGAAAGGGGACCTAACAAAAGGAATGATAAACGTGATTGGCATCCATTACTTTGTTGTAGATTGGAATTTGGCAGCCAAAGATATTGCTTTTTGTTCCGATTCCCTATCTTTTTCTCCATTTTTTGAACCACTTTATCTTTTAGTTCTTTGGGAGAGGCTTGAAGGGTAAAGGGGATCTCTATAATTTTGAAAGCTAGGCCATGTTGTATCTATAAGACCACCCTAGAGTTAAAATCCATTCATGGATATGATTATGGCTTTGTAGGAAGCATCAAGTTTTGTCCTTCTGGATTTTGGAACTTGAGGCTTCATAATAAGTCATAGGAAATCCATCATGTTGTCCATCAAGCATTTGTTTTTCAAAATGGTCAAGAAAGAATTGTCAATAAAATGGCCATTAACCATTTCTTCAAGTCGGTGTAATGTTCCCTATTGATTAATTGCCTAGGGTAGGATGAAGTAGCCTATCTAACCTCGTAGGCTATAGTCAATGATAAAGGGGGAACCCATTATCCAATGTTTTGGGGCAAGATTGGTTAAATTTGGGGTAGCTAGGGCAAAACTTGAGAAGGAAGCCAAAATTGGAGCTAAACTTGTAGCCCCTCACTAAAATAAAGCGAAGAGCCCCAATAAGGAATCTGTAAATAAATATAGAGATGAAATCATTTGATCATCATTGATTGGTTAGATATCTTTGTTTTGTGAGTTGACGCTCTGAGGGTTTTAAGACCCCTTCTTCTCTTAATTAGTTTTGGTGGTGATGATCCTACACTAACTAATATTTCTATTTCCCTTAAATTGTTTGAATTAATTCTCTAAGGTGTTTTCTTCATTTGGTTTTTGGCAAAGGAGAATTTAGTGGGTTTTCCATTGCATCATAACACCTTGAGACGTTTCTTATCTGATTAGGGCAAGCAAGAACATTTTGTGGAGGTTGTCTGAGGCGTATATCTTGTCTGCAATGACGCAAGGGTTTTGGAAGGGTACTTTTTTGTGACTTGGATAGGGCAGTCTGAGAAGATTGTGATTGTGTTGAAGGAAGGAGTCTACCACAGGAGGAGCTCGACTGTCCCTCCCCAAAATAGACCAAAACTCAGACTTAGGTATGTGACCAACTTCGTGTTAGAAATGCAAAGTGGGAACTCTTAATAGTGATTTTCCTTAATCTTAATACTTGCTTGTGAACTTTATTATACTTCTTGTGTTTCTTATGAGATCTTCTTTATCAAGCGAATATCAAGACAGTGAACACAGATATTAGGCTCCAAGCCAGGGAAAACCTAGAAAACTCTTCTCTTCTTATAGAATCTTCAAATGAGACAACAAAGACCCAAACTTTAGACCAAGTCCTCCTAGCACCAAGTCAACCCTCCAAAGAGATTTTCCAATAGGATCAGAGTCAAACTAGGTCAATCAGAGATGAACCCTTTCAAAATTGTTCTAGTCTCAAAATTTTGGCCCCTCTTGCAAGAATCACCAAGAGGTAAAGCAGTGGAAGCGGATCAGCCAAGGTGAAGAAAGAAGAGGAGGATAATGCAACCCTTGCATCAAAGGAACTAAAGCAACAAGGGAAGAAGAAGAGGGATCTTTCCAAGGTCCAGTGCTTTAACTGTGGCGAACTTGGACACTTCGCCAACACTTTTCCTAAGAAGAAGTACAAAGGATCTTTTGAATCCAAGGCTGCAACAACAAAGGATGATGGCTCTGATGATGATGCAGCCATGAGTGCTCATGTGCCTCAAGAGAAGAGGTGGGGTGACATGGATCTGTAGAGTAGCTACAGATCAGAATTGGTAGGATCCTTGAGTCAGCCCTACTCTTGGATCACATACGAGCTACGAGAGCCTTAAGACGGTAGCGAGATGAGTCAGGAGATGGTTGCAGAAGGTCACAGTGAAGTGGAGGGGAGAGCTGAAGAGCTGAAGAGGGAACAACGTAATGCAGAGGCAACAACAACGCAGAGGCTGATGGGACTTTAGCAGTGTAGAGCTGTAGTAGCACAGTGGCTTCAGGAGGACAACGTAAATCAACAACCAAGGGAGCTTCAGTGATGGATGCAGCCTGACTTGTCTGTCAACGATTGGGCAGGAGTCCTTCAGTTACTTACTTCTCGGCAATTGAGTTGCAGTGTAGCAGTTAGCAGTGGCAGTGCTATGGGCAGCATGATGCAGCAATTGAGAGGGAGCCGCAGTACAGATGTGGCAGTGTCAGTGGTAGTGACATGGGTAGCAGTACAGAGAGCAGCAATGTAGTGGATGGAGTGCAGCAGGCCAAGCATCATCAACACAGAAACCAATACCAAGATCTTGCGATACATGTGTGGATGTATTGCTAGAGCACACTCCGTGCTAAGAGGGAGTGTTGAGATTTTGTGTAGTTGGGGTAGCATCCGGTGTGCTCTAGACCTGGAACTTTGTGGAGGGGCTAAGAAACACATCACCTCCAAAACCCATAAAGTGTTTGGAGAAATTTAATTTGGTGTTAAAGTTATTCAAATAATTAATTATTTTAATGTATTCCCTAATTCTAAACTTGGGGAAATTAAATAATTAAAGTGAATTAATTAACACGTGCTGAAATGTTCTAAGTGATGTGGATCAAGCAGTCTTTTAATCTCAGCCGTTGATGAGTGATATAATCTCAGTCGTTGATGAGTTCAATGGAAAAGTATAAGAGAAAGGCTTGAGGGTCAGTACAGATGCAGAGCTGAGAAACTGAGCGAGAATTCTAGGGCAGGGTTTGCGAAGAATTTTCAGAGGAGTTTTCTGCAACGAGGGGTAATATTCGCTGAGGGGATGATCTGATCCCCGAGCCAAGAGTCAATAAGAGGCAGAGTAGCAACTTTCAGAGACAGCGCAAAAGAGCAAGGGCAGCAACAACAACTACGCAGCGCAGAGGCTTTAGCCGCTACGCAGGCCCAGGAGGGGCAGCGCTGCAGCTTCAGAAGGCTTCCATAGTTACGCAGAGGCCTCCAGAGGCAGGGTAAGGACCTATGTTGCACTGCCTGTGGGGACGGGGGGACGGGGGACGAGTTTCCGGGATGGCTAGAGCGCACCCCCAAATTTTCAAGGGACGGCGGGTTGGGGACGGCAAGTGCGGCAACTATTTATTATATTTATTATTTATTATTTAATATTTAAAATTTATTAAAAAAATTAAAATTAAATAAAATTAAACATGAATGAACATTGAAAATAAATAAAATTAAAAATACTAAATTCATAAATCATAAATCATAAATCAATGAATCATAAATCTAAACTTTAAAGACAAATTTTGAGAATTGTGCATCAAAAAAACAAATTTCCTCATCATTGCATAACTTAAACTTTAAAGGCATAAAAGCTGAATCATTTCATTATTCATACAACTTACAACCTACAAATTACAATCTAGTAATCTACTAGACTACTACTGTCTAAAGACTAATATCTACATAATCAATGATCTTTCTATGATGAATAATTTCAAACTTTAAAAGGCTGCTATGATAAATTGCTGATTCAAAGCCCAGTGGGTTAGCTCCAGTGATTGAGCGGTTTGAACCTTATGCAGGAGGTCTTTGGATTAATCCCCCAGGCTGGCTCCTCTGTTGAATGCCTCACTCAACGTCCCTATTGGGTTAGGCGACATAACCAGTGCCAATGGGCTTACACAGGGTACCAACCGTGAAATGAGGGGAAGAGCCCAGGGATTTCCCTGTGACATTTTCCTTGGAAAAAAAAAATTGCGTCACATAGCTGGCTGCACTTAGGAGTTTAATTTGGATTTATGATTCGACACTTGGACATTGGACTTCTGTCTGGATTGAAAGAAAGGTTTAGTTCGATTTTGTTTTATTTTTTAACCCTGCAGACCGGTGGTTTAGGATATTAAATTTTCAAGTATGAGGTCGACCTCTGGCTTGTCCTTTCCACAGGTGTGAAGTGCCCCCAAAATCCATCAGTATTTGGGGGTATGGCGGTATCATGAAATCATATTAACTTTTCCAAACAATCGAACTATCATTTTAAAAGTTAATTTTCCTTGTCTCAGAAATTCAGCACATCAAAGGAGTCTATGATTTTTTTAATTTCAACAAGTTAAATATAAAACCAAAATAAGTACTTCTTATCCCTATATCTGAGCGGAGAACAATAAACTAAAATTTTACCATATACAGAAGGCTCTGGCACAACAGCCATTGCGACGAAATCAAAAATTCCCTATAACTTCGATTTTCTCACTATCTAACGTGTCCTTGAAATCATAACTTGTAAAATTAGCTAACATAACCAAGCGTGTCGATTCAAAAATTGATATCAAAAAGTCCACATACGACAAGTAGTGAATGGCCATTGGCACCTATCAAAACAATAATACTGGCGAACTATCGTGCGCTGAATCTGTTCCGGGTGATTTCTAAACTGTTCCAATCAAAATGCCTCAATCGCTGAGCCAATTGGCCCATAAAGCGCCAAACACAACAAAGAAAACACTACAGATGAAAAGGGGCAAGAATTGCCAATCAGTTTGAATGTTTAGCTAAATAAAATTCAAGAAAACCCAAATACCGATTCCATGAAAACAGCGATAAACAGGCAAAATTTGGTGGTTCGAGAGCATCAACTTCAGACGGGTTTGTTGTTAAAACCACTCGTGACCTCAGAATTGAATCGTTACCCAAGTTGAGACAACATTCCATGTTCGATTCTAGTGATCCCTCGAATGCAATCTGTCGATGTATTAAACGGTTCCTCCAAGTCCAGGATTGATAGAAACGACATAATTATTTGCCAAACATATTTTGCAGATATTCCCTAATGGAAAATCATCAAGGGTTTCTCGATGCAAGGTTGCAGGTTCGAGACTGCGGGACTAAACGATCGAATTCCAAACAAAATTAGACAAAATGTTCGTAACTCTAGGAGGCACTCTCAATGCTGTGATTTATGTGAAACATAGAAGATAAGCTTGAGCTGACATAATTTATAATGGGACGCGGGGTAAACAAACAGAGAGCTTCAGTGTGACTTCAGTATGTGAATCGGAATCGAAAGTGGCTGTTTGAATTTGGCAGAAACTGCATTTTATGCTACCTTCGATTTTATTTTTTTTCATAATGTTTTAAAATTGTATATTTATTATTTTATAAAAATTATGTTTTAATTTTTTTTTATAAAAATTTAAAAAATATATATATATATATATATATAAAATATTTGATTTTTTAAAATTCATAATGTTTTATTTTTTGGGGACGTCCATAAGTCCCCGATTTATCGAGGGACGTCTTGGAAGTCCCCGAATTTTCGAGGGACGGCTAGGGGACGGCTTTGAAGTCCCCAACTCAACGGGGACGTCCCCGGCAAATCTGGAACGTTTCCGAGGAGTTCCAAAGTCCCCGGAACGCCGGAACAGAGGGAACGGCATGAAATTTAAGCGGGGACGGGTCCCCGTGCAACATAGGTAAGGACTGCATCACCTACTCTGGGGTTACGCAGTTCCCTTCTGAGCAGCGCAGAGGTACGCAGAGCCTAGCAGGGTTGACACTGGGGCTTCAGGGGCAGCGCTGGGGTTTTTAGGGCCAGAATCTGGTTGAGTCTTGTAAATCCCGTTTGAGCGTGTGAATTAGTTAGAATCTTGGTTTTAGAATAGCAGGTCAGCTGCAGATCTATTTTTTTTCTCTGTCGGGTTAACCAAATTTGGTGCCCAAATTTGTTGTACTCAGAATCTACTTAATAATAATAAACCCTCTTATCTGTTGCACCGGTTTTCCCGCTTGGGTTTTTTCGGGGACTTATGTCCAAAAATCAGTGTGTCACTTTGTTTGAATGAGCATAATATTCAGTAAATGATCTGCATGTGTAGGCTGTTAGTTGTGTTTACTTTGGTATTTTCTGAATATTTCTTCTGAAAATAACTTGTATAACTTAATCCAGTAGGAGAAGTAAACCATGATACTACAGTAGGGTTTCTACATAACTGTATTCAGGAATTTTCACAGTTAGGAAGAATTGTGACAAACTACCAAATGATGGAAATGGTATTCCCTAGACCCAAAGGGCAGCAAGGTAGTTCTGAGAGGCATGACCAGTGGTGGTCCTTGCATTGTCACAACATAACAAATGGTGGTTATACCCAAACAAGGAGATGTCACTTGCATGTCAGCTTGTAGGACTGCACGTCACAACTTTCAATCCAATGAGGTCAGGCATGCAGGACAGAACACAATCTTGAGAGATCGGAGAGTCCGTCTTTTAGTAGAGTACTCCAAGAATAAATTTTCGTGCAAAATATTGGATGGACTCATTCATGATGACAAGTATAAGGTGGAAGAAAAAATCATCTTCTACAAAGATGAGGTATATTTTGTGCTTGAATCCATGCTTAAGGAAAAGTTCGTTAGAGCTACAGATAGCAAACTAGCTGAAGTCACTGAGAATTTAATTACAGTAGCAAGGGAAGAAAGATAAGTCAAACTGGCATGCAGACACAATATCTAGCCGATACCAATATCTCATATGTTGATTGGGCTGTTGTTGAACAAGTGGGGTCAAACAAGACTGCAACATCTTTATCAGGCACGATTTTGAACCAAAGGAAACCTATTACCTACGAAGTATATCTTGGTGTGAAGCATAGCAAATTTGAGGGCACAATGCAGAATATAATGCAAGGGGCTGAAGATAGTGGCTGATGTCTATAGTCTGAACCAATTTTTCTTGCCCTTGAACTACTTTGGGAAATAATTAGGCGAATTTTTTCAGAGAAATTCTGTTGGATGATGTTCTTGGGAAATTGTGGAGCAAGGTGGAAGTTTAATGGGTCAATTCACTGCTACAAAATAGGGAGAATGGTGCAACCTGCACATTGCTGAAATTGTTGATGGAGGAACCAACTAGATTGTATATTGGCAACATAGTTTTAGCAGATTGGAACCTATGAAGTTTGTGCCTCATGGAAGCGTAGAAGTTGAAGCATACAAGGGTCGCCATGTTCGAGTAACTAATGAAGGCATAGGCGTAGGCAATAGAGGGCAACCTCTAATGGACGAAATAACATCTCACAGTGCTGGGATGTTCATAATGGTAATTGTGAAGTTTGAAGGAAATTTTTCATGTTCAAGGGTTGATGAGAAAAAGTGGCAGCACTTAGAGTTGTCATTGCTTGGGGACAAGTAATGTCAGGAAAGGGGACTGTAATGTCCCCAAGGGATAAATTGGCCTAAGGGACTAAGTAGCCTGTCGATCCTTGTAGGCTTTAGCATATAGTCCTCAGTAAAGGGGAAATCCCAAAAATACCCAATGTTTGGGCAAGTTTGGGGCAACTAGGGCAAAAAGGCCCAAAGTTGGGGTTTGATGTGACCCTCAATTAATTAAAGGGAAAACCCCCCTGAAGGAAATCTATAAATACAAGAGGATGAGAGTCACTTGAGGCATGACTTGGATTGGTTTATTTCATCTCTATTTTGTTGAGCCTAAGGCTATGAGGGTTTAAGACCTCATTTTCTCTTTTGGACTAGTTTTGGTGGAGGTGATCCCACCCTACCTAGTCACTCCCTGTTCTAGCACAGGAAACATCTATCCGAGGAAGCGACAAAGTCTTTCTACCTTTTTGGTCTTTGTTTTGTTGTTCTAGCCACAGGAAATTACATTTGAGGAAGCAATGAGTTTTTGTGGAGATCCTAAGGCAGATCGACCTAAGTCTAGTAGCCCTTGCGAGTATATCTGAAACAACAAGAATGAAGGGTTTTATACGATCAAAGGCTGAGGCATGCGAGTCTGATCTAATGCCAATTAAGGGTTAATTCCTGAAACAGGTGAAGTAATCTAAACTTTGTGAGTCATATACGAAGGCCGAAGCCTCGTCTCAGGTTGAATGTCATTGTTTACAATGTACATATCTCTGAGGCCGAATTTATGCAAGGTTATCTTGGATGGATCCTTTGGCAGCCTTCCTGTAACCATCCGAATTTTCCATTGAGTTTCCAAGGAAATTCGAGTTGTCTCTGAGGCTAGTTCTGGGCAAAGCGAATTTGTCAAGCTAAGCAGATTCTTTCTAAGACAGAGCGAAGTTTTCAATATTGAGGCTAATCATCTGCTTCATATCAAAGTCCCCTGTGATCAAACCCTTGGGCAAGCTTCCTGTGGTAAAGGGAAACTAAATTGAAATAGGGCGGAGCATCTTTGGGATTAACGTCAGCTGCCCATTAATCTTTTGTGGTCAAAGTGTGGACGAAGCCTCTCTGAGGTCATCAAACTGAGCATGAACAATAGTCCGAGCATTTGCTGAGCATAGCTGAAGATTAGAAACAGTTTCGAGTTTCTCGGAGTTAACGCTGCAGATTTGGGAGTCTGGGACTGATTTTTGAATCTACTTGAAGTAGATAAAGGTTCGATTGCATTCCTGAGGTTATTTGGACTCTCAGATAACCCTATAATAAAGGTTCAGATCTATAGCTAGCCAGGGAGTTTAGCTTAATCTGATAAGAGATAGGGTACATTTGAATTATTAAATACATTTGGTTGAAATAAGAATTGAATTGGGACAGATTGCAATTGGGATGGATTGTTGAAATTGGGTTGTATCAAGTTGTTTAATGGTTGAATGATTCAGTTACAGTTTGTATCGAATGGTTTATTGAATATCACTGTTTATTGGAAAATTTTATCTGCATTAGTCTACAATACTGCTGACAGGAAAGAATGATTGAAACCCTAACTACATAAGAAGCCTTAGATCACTACAAAATGCCATTCATTAGAATCACACCTTTGTTTTAGTTCCATTGAGTGTTGCACTCTTGAATTTAAGAAGAGTTATCACCATCTAGGGGGCCGACTAATAAATAATAGGGCTGGAGATTCTTTGAAGCAGACTAGTGAGAAATTCAATAGATGTGGCACTATGGATGCTAGTGCTAGCATCAGTCTTATAACGAACCCTAAAAGGATTGAAATTTCAACCCAACTTTGTTATATTAACAATCTTTAATACAACAATTTAGGGCTCCTGTACCAGGGATAATGGCCCTTGATACAAGACAACTAGGGATAGGTATCAACAACTATGATAACCGCTCTGCCCTGAACAAAGTACAATTGACCTACTTGCTAATGTAGCGCACTGGTCAGCTCCTTTCAGTCCATGTACCCTGAACACTTTTGGCGGTCCTTTGCCTTTCCTTTTTGCAGCTTCTCAATCTGCCTCTATTGGTCAACACAACTCCTTTAGGTCACTGAACATAGCCCAAACAACTCTGCTCTCTAGCTGCTCTTTTGTCCTTCAAGGTCTGCAACACTTCGGGTCTTCTACTATGCTGCCCACTTCTGTCACACGATTGCTCATTGTTGACAGATCTTAGGGCAATGGAGGCTGCCCACTTTCCACTAAAAATGTCCTTCTCAACACAGTGAACTAGGGCTGGTTCACTAGCCCTCTTGGCTGCCCTTTAGTCCTTCAAAGTTGAGCACCTTGGGCTCCAATATTTATTCCCTCCTTATAGACTTGTAGTCCTTCACAAATGCTGTACTTTAGGGCACAATATGACAACTACTAGCAGTCCTCCAGTCTATTCTTAAGTTGCCATCAAATCTGTCCTACTCTGGACAATTACATAGGAAACACAAATCTTGGAAGGACACAACATACCTCTGTTTGGATGATGATTTCTGCCCTTGAAATCTCCTAGGCCTGTGCACTGTACTTTGAGTTTTTCCTTGGCTCTGGTTAGGACTTTTGAGTTTTGACAGTCCACATCAACCCTAATACTCTGCCCCAAAATCCCTTATACATCTGTGCAAGTCCTCCACTTCAAGGCTCGTACACCTGCGTTTGTTGTTCTATGTGATTATGGCCAAGGTTTAGCCACCTTCTAGGCCTCTCGGCCCTCCCAAAAAGGAGATCTGTCCACGTGCAATAACACAAAGCAACTTATGGCCTGAACAGAGAAAGAGCACCCTAAACTTGCACGACAAACTTGCCCAGATTTTTCCTGAAACACTTCGGCCTACCATCTTCCTAACTCGGCCTCCGAAACACAGAAAAGATACTTTAGATTTCGTCCTTTCTTCTCTTGGCAAGACTCCTCTAGGCTGTGGCTCCCTTATCTATCCTTCACCTTATGATATTTGCACTTGTGATGTGCCAAATGAAGTCTCACTTTTCTTTATTTATATGTTTCTAAGGGATGCAATGACTAGCCCTTTCTAGGGCACTTCCACAAGCCAACCAACTTGTCTCTTGTCACAAGCCCAATGCACATAAATAATTTTTTTTTTTCGCTCATTTGAGAAGGCCTCCCTTGGTTTCCTTAGTAGCCCCTTGCTCCATTAAGGGTGCCACACATGTTACAAGGGTCCAATCTTTAAAATAGCTGCTAGTTTTGCACCCACAACTTTGGGTGCAAAATCCACTACTTGGGTCCTTCCCCCATAGATAGTTTTTGTGGTGCCAACTCACACAAGCCCGGTACCTGTTGAGAATTAGGGAAGGCTAGGTTTAATTCAAATTCTCTTCTTGATAATTACTTGTGAGCTTACTTCTCTTACTTATGTATTCTCTTCTTAGCTTATTACGTCTTTCTTCAAGTCAATTACCAAAACACACGAGACACAAATATAGGCTATTCAAGCCAGGGCCAAAACCTCTCCCTCTTGGAGAGGAAAACCCATAAGAAATTCTTCTTATAGACATTCAATTGACAAGTACCATGACCATGACTCAGACCCTTGACCTATGTATGCCTCCAAGACCTTAACCTTATCACTGCTTCTTCAACGACTCCTTGAGCTGATTCTTCTTTCCTGCACTGATTTGCACCTTTCAGCACCAAGACTAGAGAGCTCGATCTCTACTCGGTGACTTCCTTTCATTTAGACTCTTGTGAAAATTTCAAGCTGAAATACTACTGCAGTGATTGATTTATTTCGCCTACTTATTTATGATAAGTTATTTACAGATACTTTCAGTAAATTTTGAAATAAACACAACTGCAGTATTCACTTAATAATAAGCAGAAAATCAAATAGAACGCATATAACGCAATAGAAACAATCACATGAACACAGTTATTTTTAGACAACTGTCCTCGGAAAAACCCAATGCGGGAAAACTGGTGCAACAGATGAGGGTTTATATTATTCTTCAGCAGTGGAAATCATTTACAAAAATTAGACGAGCAGATGTCTAGAATACACCTGAGATAATTTTTCTGAACCCTTCGGAAGAATTTCTGACACACTAGAGGCACCCTTCCTCCCTCTGCGTCACTCTGTGTGGTCTTTTGTGCAGTCATTGTGCTGGACTGCATCACTCTGTGTGGAGGACCAGTGCTGCTGGTCAGCGCTGTCCCCTTTGCGTCCTCCTCCTGCCTTCTTCCTCTGCTGACTTCCCCTTCCTCCTTCTGCCTCTGCAACTTCGCCTCTACAACCTCTCCCTCTGAAATCAAATTCTATTTCTTCAGAATTGATTTCCTTTGGGTACTAAGTGTGTGCCTGGCTTACTTTCCAAATGACCCTCAAGCCTTATTTTATAGTCTTCTCGTTGATGAATCAACGACCCAGATTAGATCTCTAATCAATGGCTAAGATTAAAACATGACTCGATCTTCGTTTTCTAGAAGATTCACACTCTGCTTTATTAATACCCTTTAATTATTTAATTTCCCTAAGTTGATCACTTTAAAATAATTAATTATTTTAATAAATCATGAACTGAATGGAATTTCCACAAACGGTTTCTGGGTTCTCTGGAATACTGATGTCCAAGCCTCCTCCCAAAATATTGAGACTTAGAACGCTTTCCAATGCTACAAAATCAACACTCCCTCCTAGCGAGGAAAGTGTTCAAGCAAAATACCAATTGCATATGCTCTGACTTGAAGCATCTACTGTGCTGCTTATGTCTTGGGTGCTGCCCCTCATCTCTGCGTGTGCCCATGACACTATCTCTGCCACTGCCTCATCCGTACTGCAACTCCCTCTGAATCTCAAGTCCACCCATTCTACTGGAATGGGTTCTTGACCATCCCCATCTTTTCCCTGAAGTAAGTAAACTTAATCTTACCCAAAGCTTTTGTGAGGATATCTGCCACCTGTTCCCCTGTAGGAATGTAATTCAACTGTACAGCTCCTTGTTGGACATAGTCTCTGATGAAGTGACACCTAATGTCAATGTGCTTCAACCAGTCATGAAACACAGGATTCTCAGAGAGCTTGATGCAACTCTGATTATCACACAAGATTCTGGGTCGGTTCCATCCTCTTCTTGAGCAAGTTCATGAGCAACTTACGAAGCCATATGGCCTCGCATGAAATTGTGCTAGCTGCCATATATTCAGCATCGATTGAGCTCAGTGCCACGGATTTCTATTTCCTACTACACCAGGAAGTCATTCCTGATCCGATACTGAAGTCTGAAACAGTACCCACTTGTACTTTTCTGATCCACTGGGCTTCCAGCCCAGTCTGCGTTAGTGAACAAACTCAATTGGATTTCATTATCCTTGGTGTACTTCAATCCAAACTCGACTGTCCCTTTCATGTATTTGAGAACATGTTTGGCTGCTGCCCAATGAGCCCTCCTTGGTTCTACCATGAACTGACTGAGGCTATTCACGACATAATAGATGTTTGGTCTAGTGTTGACTAGATAAATCAATGATCCTATGAGCTGCCTATACAAGGTAGGGTCAGCCTCATCATCCTCGGACGTGTCGACCTTCTTCCAGTTTGTGATCATTGGTGTAGCCATAGGTCTACAGTCCTCCATCTGAAATCTCTTCAAGATTTCTGTAGTGTATCTTCCTTGCCCAAGGAAGATTTCTCCCTTCTATTGCCAAACCTCCAAACCAAGAAAATAATGCTTCTGCCCTAGATCCTTCATGTCGAATTCTGTAGCCAGATTTTCCTTGTAGTCTTTGATGAGCTTAGATGATCCAGTCAAGAACATATCATCTACATATAATACTAGAATTAGTGGCTGATCCCCTACTCTTAGATAGTAGAGGTTGGGATCTGCATCACTCTTGACAAATCCTATCTTCTGCAGGTAGCTATCAATTCGCCCATACCATGCTCTAGGGGCTTGCTTCATTCCGTACAAGTCTTTCTAAAGCCTGCATACATGAGTCTTCTGCTCATGCATCTCAAAGCCCTCTCGTTGTTCTATGTACACTTCCTCTTCTATCATCTCATTTAAGAATGCTGTCTTGACATCCATCTGGTGAATTTCCCATCCCATCTGTAGTGCAAGAGAGATGACGGATCTGATCGAAGTGTACCGAGCTACAGGGGCGAAGGTTTCTAAATAATCGATCCCTTCCTTCTGTGCATACCCCTTAGCCACAAACCTGGCTTTGAATTTCTCTATGTTGCCATCTGCAACATACTTGATCTTGTAGATCCACCTTGATCCTACAACCGATTTGTTCTGAGGTCTAGGGACTACTTCCCATACATCGTTTGTCATGATGGAGCTGTACTCCTACACCATAGCTTCTACCCACACCTGATATTGAGCTGCCTCTCGAAAACTAGAGGGTTCTCCAACCTGTGCTACCAGTGCTTGGTACCTGTCTGTCTGCTTGCATTCCCTCTTCTCATTTCTAGGGGCTCCAATAAATTCCTTTGCATCCCTTGGAGTTTGTTAGAGTTCTCTGCTCGTCCTTCCACTAGTGGTGGGTGGATTTACCTGCACTCTTTCTTGCACTTCCTCAGAAGAACTTTCCTCAGGATCCTTGTGCCGTGGAGAGGTACTAGAGCCATCTTTTGTAGGCCGTTGTGGCTGAACTAGCGGATCCTCCTCAGACTGCATAGCTGTAGACATTTCCCGAGATTTCCTGAAGACTCTCCTCCATGAATTTCACGTCTCGTTTTACTACGATCTTCCTATTCTCGAGAATATAGATGCGATATGCCTCTGCATTTTCGCTATATCCCACAAGGTATCCTTTCTCTGCAGTCTGATCTAAATTCTAAGTTCTTCCTCTTCTCATCGGGTACATGGCAATACGCTATACTGCCAAATATCCTGAAGTGGCTCACCTCAGGCTTGTTGCCCGTGAACATACTCTCAAGGGTAACTTTCCCCAATGCTCTATGAGGCACTTTGTTCTGCACATACACTGTTGTATTGCAAGCTTCAACCCATAGAAATTTGCGCATGTCTTGATCATACAGCGTTGCCCTCGCAACTTCCATAATGGTCCTATTCTTTCTCTTTGCAACTCCATTCTGCTCCGGATTATATGGAGCTGTCCATTCTCTCTAGATGCCTTCTTTTGCGCAGAACCTTGTGAAGTCTTTATCAACATATTCTCCACCATTGTCTGATCGCAATTTCTTGATCCGCTTTTCGATTAGATTTTCTACCAAAGCCTTGAATTCTTTGAATCACTCAAAGACCTCATCTTTGGTCTTTGGAAAGTAGATCCATGTCTTTCGGGAATGGTCATCAATAAAGGTGACTAAATAATTTGCACCACTGAGAGCATTCGTGGACATTGGTCTGCAGATGAGTGTATCAATTCCAGAACACTCTTGGCCCTACTGCTGCTTCTTGGAATTGCTGCCTTGGCATACTTCCCTAATACGCACCCCCTGCAGACATCATCTTTCTTGGTGCTAAGTTCTAGAGCTCCCCTGACAGTGTTCTTGAGGATCCTTAAGGCTCCATGATGTAGATGCCCCATTCTTCTGTGCCATAATTCATTCAAATCCCTTTCATCAGTACTGCCTATTAGTGCCATTGGAGGCTCGAACTGTAACTTATACAGTTTATGGCTCCTTACTCCAATTTGTGCCTTCCTCTTCCAACTAGGGTGTTTTACGTAAAATTTGTTGCCAATAAAGTATACATCGTAACCCTTGTTCTGAAGTTGAGACACTTAGAGCAAGTTCATCTCCAATCCTGGTACATGCAGTACGTTGGTGGCCCGAAGTTTGTTACCAACTTTTGTTTGAAATATTATGGTTCTTCTTCCAATAAGGGTACGCTTGGCCTTGTTTCCCATCATGATCTGAAAATTCATTTGCTCTTCCTGATAGCTCGAGAAGCATTCTCGAACTCTCGTCATGTGAGCAGATGCTCCACTGTCAATATACCAGACCCCTGGAGAGGCCATGCTTTACACACAAGCAAAATCCTCTTCTAGTCTGGATGCCGGAACTGTGTTTTCGCACAAAATATCTAGGCACCACGACAACGGTTCAGATTGGAGGCTGTCACCCTGATCCCCAATCTCTCTATTTAAGTTGTCTCCTTATAGTAGACTAAGGGAGGTAGACCCTATGGAAATGGAATGAAGGAGAACTAGTTGGGAACTAACCAGTTCGGGAGACACAGTTAAACGACCAAATACTTGTGAAAGATCTAGCAAGATTAAAGGATTCAATTGAATTTGAAAGACTGATACCAGTGCCCTATGGAGTCAACTATCTTGCTAAGGAAATTACAATCAAGTACTGATGAGAAACTGCCGCTATGCAATGTTAACTTAGAATGCAAGGAAAAATGGTTTGAAGGAGCGAGATGAAACAAGCTTCGAAAATGAAAGGTGATGTTAAAAGCCTAAAGCTCTTAGGTTATAAATAATCTGATCTAATCACTAAGTACTTAAGCGAGAGTGCCAATTATGAAGATGCCACAAGATTACTCAATTAAAGGATATACCATTCGTCACAGATCCACAATAAGATATCAATCACACTTACCTGAAGAATTTCCCAAGACTTAAATATTCAATAACGATTCAATAATTCAAGTAAATGAAACAAAACTTAATTACACATTAGGCAATTTTGATGGATAGAAAATGTTCCAAAACTCAGATGCCAATGATCATATGAAATTTACTAGCACTTAAATCTCAGTAATTATTCATGCAGATATACCATGAAAATTTAATGCTAATAAAACCACTTCGTCAAGCAATTTATGGATTAAATGATGTTCTTAAAAAGTGCAAATCCAAAAATTAAGTTCTCTCGATAGTCAAATTCAGGATATTAAAAATTAAATATGTCAACTATAGGAACCACTCTACAATTAAATATTTTCGCAAACTGAATAGATCAAAACCCCAAATGTCCCAAATTTTTTGATTTTCCAAAACTTATATATAAAAAAAAAGAAAAAAAAGGAAGATTTAAAATTAAACTATAGACAAAAGTTAAAATTTTTTATTTTGATTTTTTATTTTTTGAAAGTTAGAATTAAAATTTTTGAATATATATATATTTTTAAAGTTAATGAAAATCTAAAACTATTAAATTGAAACTAAAAATAAAAGCTAATGTCAAAAAGTAATCAAAGTTAAAAGTTTCTTTTTAAAAATTTTTAAATGTCAAAAAAAAGAAAACAAAAATAAAAAACGAAAAGCTCTAACGTAATGTCAAAACTTAAGCTTTAAATGTCAAACTAAAATAAAAAAGGTCAAAATCGAAATGTTTTGAATTTTTGTTGTGCGTAAGTTAAAACAGGGGTAGCGGACAACGTGAAGTGGAGAGGGTCGACGACAGCAATGAGGGAGGAGCGTAAGGGATGAGAATGTAACAGACAGGTAGAGATGCAGGACGAAGGTCAACGGAAGGAGGAAATGCGAAGATCTAGAGGAAGAGAATGAAGGACGCAACCAGGAAATAGAGATGGCAGTGGATTGAAAACTGTGTGAGGGAGCAAAGAAAAAACGCAGGGATGAAGGGCAGTAGCAGACACGCTGGTGCGCAAAATTTTATAAAATTTTCCTTGCCCAAAAATCTGTTTTAACTGGTAAACACAGATTAAAAATTCGGATTTAAATGAATACACCTGCAATTTACTCTTTGAGGCAAGATCCCTCCTGGATCTGCAAACAAATCCGATCCTGAGGCTAGATCTTATCCTCCAGGGCCTAGATCTGGCTCAAATCTGAATTTTTGTCTAAAAATCTCCTAGTGTAACTTGCACAAAACCAAAAACAAGGAACCCAAACCCAAATATATGCACAGAAAATAAAAATCCCAAAACCTCGACGAGTAAAACAATTAACGATATTTACAAATCTACAATGGTATTTTACAGATCAAGGCCTTGATGCCAGATTTAAACCATTTAGCTTGCAATATTCCACATAATCCCCAAAGAAAACCACTTTGGTACCTATATGATTTGGACATTGCTATGTTTATATCACTGATTAGGTGTCTAGAAAGAGGATGATGCTGAGAGGGCTTGCCTGGGTGACTATAGGAGCAGTCCAAAGGTGGTTAGGGGAAGCTTTTCTAACTTACAAATATGAAGAGAAAAAAATATTGAAAAGTGTAACTAGGTTCGGTTTTCATAACGACATGTAATTATGATTTTATGTAATAAAGAGAGAAAGATAATAAAATGTATTTATTGTAATGCTTGCATCATGAGTTTCATGAGCAGGAAGATTTTATTATAGGTCAAAGACTTCTTCTTGATGTCTTTAGGATTTTGTCATCTTGTCATAAAGATAATTAGAGTCATGTAAATAAAGTCATGTTACACTTGTAAAATGACACATTGTTGATGTACCAGTGTACTCCAAGACCTTGTCACTAGGCCTCTTGAAATCGGCTCAGAATGTGATGTAAAATTCTCCTTGATGAAGTCAACTTCCACTCCTATCATGTCGACCTAGAAGATGGAAGACAGTCCCTATATATAAGATGGTGTAGACTCATTGTAGATCATCATCTCGGTCAAGGTCTGCAATCCAGATCCGAAATTCCAGTGTGTAAAGGAGTGGGATATACAACGAAGGAAAGAGGCTATAAGGGATGCGAGAAAGGGATCAAGTTTGCAATAATAGTGCGAGGAAAAGTTGTTGATTTTGGGGTAGCATCATATGTGCTCTAAGTCTCAAATTTTGTGGAGAGGCTTAGACACAAGCACTCCAGATAACCCAGAAATTGTTTTGGGAAATTCCACCCAGAAACAGTTTTATTTGATAAATTAATTATTTTTAATGAGGACCCTAAGTCTAGCTTAGGAGATTAAAATAATTAATGGGTATTAATTTAAACTGTGGGTGAAACTTCTAGAAAAAGAAAATCAAATCTAAATGTAATCTTAGCCTTTGATTGTAGATCTAATCTCGGCCGTTGAAGTCTCAATGAGAAGACTAAAGGAAGGCTTGAGGGTCATTTGGAAGACACACCGAGAGAATCGAGTGATCAAATTTTCTGAAGGAGCAATGCTTAGAGGAAAACTATGATCTAGAGATTCTTCACGTAGTTGAGGGGCAAAGACAGTTTTGGCAGGAGGATCTTCTCCGAGGCCAAGGATCATCAACAGAGAGGCAAAGAGAGACGAAGAGGAAGTAGCGTAGAGCCCAGAGAGGGTGACGCAACACCTAGAAGTGGTGACGCAGGGGCACGCTGGCCACACGCAGAGGCAGCGCATTTTCTAAGCAGAAGTTCGAGTTTCAGCTGGGAAATTGAGATTTTGAGTTGGGAGGGCTGGGATCGAGTTTCCTGAGGGCTGAAAGATCATGCAGAGGGGTGACATAGTCCATCAGAAGTTCCCACGCAGGCTTATGTAGCTACTGTGTAGAGGCGGTGCAGAGGGTGGTGGGGTTTCGTCATTTCAGCTACTGGATCAGTCTGGACTTGCAGTGTGAGGTAATCTCACCATTTTTCTCTGTCAGTATTTCTCTGTAATTGAATTGTCTAGTGAGACATTCAGAGATGTATTCAGAATAACTGCTGCTTAATAATAAAACCCTCAGATCTGTTGCATTGGTTTTCCCGCAGTGGGTTTTTCTGGGGCATTTGTCCAAAAATAACGGTGTCCTGTGTGTTATTTCTTTTGCTCAGTTTCCTGTTTCCGCATCCAAATTAATTAAGTGAAGGTTGCTTCAGTAATTGCTTCAATGTTTTCAGAAGTAATCTGCAAATTAACTTGTTAATGTAATTTGCAAGTAGGAGAAGTAATTTAGTTTGTTGCAGTAGGATTCCGGATCTAGGACTTGGAATTTTCACATGGTATCAGAGCTTGTGGAGCGTTGCAGGGGAAACAGGAAGAGAAAATCCAACGTTGAGAAGGAGGCCGAATAAGTTGCAGAAGTAGCAGTTTGAATCCCTAGAGGGATTGCGCAGTCCAGGCCTGGAGGGCTGAAATTTCTGGGAAAGTCTCTCTCTGAGGGAGTCGACAGATAGGAAGGGCTTCCAGATTAGAATTTTGCTGAGCGAGAGGAAGCAACGCATAGCCTCAGTGCAGAGATGGTGGGACGCAGTTTTCTACAGGAAGATTTGTTTGTTGGGCGGAAAGTTGTCAGAAAAGGAAGAAGCAACACAGTGAGGGAATTTTCTTCCTAAGGGAGTTTCTAGCCGGGGAATTTCATTTTTCCAAGATCTGAGCAGCAGATCCGAGTGGCAGATCTCCAAACTCCAGAAGGAGTGCGTAAGCCTGTCTAGTGCTGCGCAAAGGGGGAAGAAGAGGAGCAGATTCGACATTCTTAACGGCTATGGCAGCTCACAGGCTTAGAGATCAGGACCGGTTGGAGGGAGACTCCAACTATGTAATCTGGAAGGCGAGGATTCAATGCCTTCTGGATGATATGATCTCAAGCTCTTCGTGACGAGTACAGTAGCTGTCCCTGCAGATCCAGATCCGTTGAAGAAGTACACATCTGACGTGGTGAAGGCTAAAAGGCTGCTCCTTGATGGAGTCAAAGATCATATTGTGTCCCATATAACCGATAAGGACACTGCTAGGGAGATGTGGGAAGCTTTGGCAACGTTATATGAAGGATCTTCCGAGCAGCGGAAGATGTACTTAGAGCAGCAACTGAGGATGGCGCAGATGCAGAGAAGGGAACGCATTATATCATTCCTGACTAGACTTTAGGAGATCCATGATAAACTAGCAGCCGTGGGGTCCACCCCTTCTCCTACAACAATGGTGAGACTGGCTCTTAACGCAGTCACTGAAGATTGGAAGGTGTTTGTCTAGAGTATCTTGGGCAGAGCAACCTTGCTAGGCTGGGAAGAGATGTGGGCTGCTCTTCTACAAGAAGAGTTAAGGAGGGACCTGGTCAAGTGTAAACTTGATGGCAGCAGTGGCAGCGGGGCGAAGGTGAAGCAGGAGGAGGAAGAAAATGCAACCCTTGCATCCAAAGGGCAGCAGGATTAGCCGAGACATAAGAAAGACGTCTCGAAGATCAAATGCTTTAGGTGTGGTGAACTTGGTCACTACACTACCCAGTGTCCTTTGAAGAAAAAGGACAAGGATGAGAAGCACGATCCAAAGGCTGTGGCTGCGAAGATCGATGAGGATGAGTATGCCGTAGCAGGGCATATTTGGTAGAGCACATTCCTTGCTAAGAGGGAGTGTTGATTTTGGGGTAGAATTGGATGTGCTCTAAGTCTCAAATTTTGTGGAGAGGCTTAGACACATGCATTCTAAATAACCCAGAAATTGTTTTGGGAAAGTCCACCCAGAAACAGTTTTATTTGATAAATTAATTTTTTAATGAGGACCCTAAGTCTAACTTAGGAAGGTAAAATAATTAATGGGTATTAATTTAAAATGTGGGTGAAACTTCTAGAAAAAGCAGATCAAGTTTAAATGTAATCTTAGCTGTTGATTGGAGATCTAATCTTGGCCGTTGAAGTTTCAATGAGAAGATTATAAAGGAAGGCTTGAGGGTCATTTGGAAGGCACACCGAGAGGATCAAGTGATCGAACTTTCTGAAGGAGCAGTGCTCAGAGGAAAACATTGATTTAGAGATTCTTCACGCAGTTGAGGGGTAGAGACAATTTTGGCAGGAGGATCTTCTCTAAGGCCAAGGATCATCAACATAGAGGCATAGAAAGACGAAGAGGAAGCAGCACAGAGCCTAGAGAGGGTGACGCCACACCCAAAGGGGGTGACGCAAGGCCACGCAGGTCACACGCAGGGGCAACGCAGTTTTGGAGCAAAAGTTTGAGTTTCAATTGGGAAATCGAGATTCTAAGCGGGGAGGGCTGGTCTTGAGTTTCTAGAGGGCTGGAAGATCACGTAGAGGGGGTGACACAGTCCATCATAATTCCTCACGCAGGCCTAAGCAGTTACTATGCAGAGGCAACATAGAGGGTGCTGGGGTTTCGTCATTTCAGCTACCGGATCAGCCAGGACTTGCAGTGTGAGGTAATGTCACCATTTTTCTCTGTCAATATTTCTCTGTAGCTGAATTGTCTGGTGAGACATTCAAAGATGTATTCCGAATAATTGTTGCTTAATAATAAAACCCTTAGATTCGCTGCACCGGTTTTCCCGCATTGGGTTTTTTCGGGGACATTTGTCCAAAAATAATGGTGTCCTGTGTGTGTTATGTCTGCTCAGTTTCCTGTTTCCACATTTAAATTAATTAAGTGAAGGATGCTTCAGTAATTGCTTCAATGTTTTCAGAAGTAATATGCAAAATAACTTGTTACTGTAATTTACAAGTAGGGGAAGTAATTCGGTTTGTTGCGATAGGATTCCAGATCGGAATTTTCACACAAGTCTGTAATAAGAATACAAAGTTTGGGTTTGCAATCAATGCGAAGAAGAGAACTGTAATAAAATTGAGAGGGAGATATCTCAACGAAGAAAAGTGATCTCTGTTTGGGTCTATACCTATCTCGTATAACTCAGAAGTAACCACAATGTGAAGAAAGGAAAGAGGACAAGTTTGCAAAGTGTTAGGGCCTTCCAATTTTGGTCTTGGTCTGCACTCATACCTCATATATCTCAGAGGTGTGTGGTGTTATTCAAGGACTTCGTTCTTGAAAGGTGACACAAGTAAGGTGCAGAAAGAAGACTAACGAAGGGAACCTAAGGAGGCCAAGAAGAATATTGTCTAGGGCAGCTGAGCTAGAGACCGAGCTTAACTAGTATTGTTGCAGTACAGTGCAGAAAATAAGATAAACATAAGGATCCGAGAAGATCAGAAAAAGGATAGTGACAAGGGTCTTAGAGGAACACTTGAGTCAAGGGTCTATGTCATGGTCTTGGTACTCGTCAATTGAAGATCTATAAGAAGAATTTTGATCGGGTTTTCCTTTCAAAGAGTGAGAGGTTTTGGCCGTGGCTTGCAAGCCTAAATATTCAGTCTCTTGTGCATTTGATAAGTGACTTGATGAAGAACATAATAATCTAATGAAGACAAGATCTAAGTCAAAGAAGCTTAAAGAACATCACAAGTAATTATCAAGAAGATAAATTTTAATAAAAGCCCTAATTTCTCAACATGGTATCAAAGCTATAAGGTGCCGAAGACAAGAAAGGGCAGTTTAGCAAGAAGACACACAAGGATCAAGCTTCAAGGGAAACATCAAGAATCAATTTTCTAGAAGGCACTGAAGTAAAGTGAAGGATCTACATTGAAGAGTCAAACCCTAGATCTAAGAAGAAAGTTCTTCATTCAAGAAGTAGTCTGCAAGGAGTTGGTGAAACCCTCAAACCATCTCAATAGACCACATAGATTCTCTCTCCCAAAGTTAAAGGACTTACACATCAAGGTCCTTCCAAGGAAAAGTAAGATCATGAAGGAGATAGTTATCTTCAAAGATTTTACAGCTATCTCGTTTCGAAGCCAAGTCAACATTAGTGAAGTCATCATCAAGCCATGCTTGATCATCATCATCATCAAGGATCCAAGGTGATCTACCTCCTTATATCACTCTTGAAGGAGTTCCTCTAAGAAGAAGATTTTGCTACCATCCACATCATCATCAAAGAAGAAGCTGGTGGAGGAAGAAAAGCATCCATCAAGTAAGTATCTTTATGACTTCATCTGAATCTGTCAAAATGACTTTTTGCAAGGAAAGCAACAAATTGTCCGGGTCTTCAAACTTTCTTGCATGGAAGAAATGGACAGATCTAAATTTGATTGAAGATGAAGTCATGGATCACATTAAAGGGTCTGTAACCCTTCCTTCAAAAGAAGATACTCAAGCTCATGCCAAATACATGAAGGGAGAAACAAGATCCCAGAGGATTCTTATAGAATCCAGAAAGGACTCTCTCATCCCTTATGTATCAAAACTAGAAACTGCGAAAGAAGTATATGACAAATTGGTGGAGCTATTCTTCGTGAGTACTGCAGGAGAAGTAATCTCTCTGAGGCAAGAACTCTACAAGTTAAAGTTGTCAAGAGAGGAAGGAATAACTTCATAATTTATGAAGATTTTTGAAATACGAGATCAATTGCAGGAATTGGGAGAAGTAATGTCTGATAGAGAAATGACTACAGTGGTACTGATTCTTGAATGCTCTACTGGAGGGATGGGGAAACTTCACTTCAAGTATATCTGGGAAGAAAGAAGCCACACCATTCCAAGATTTATGGTCTCTATGTAAGATAGAAGAGACTAGGTTAAAAGCAAAAATTGATACGGGATCAAATGAAGAAAATCAAGCCTATGTTGCCATGTCTAGAAGAAAGGGAAGATTTGGTAAATTTGGTCCACAAAAGAAAAAGAGAAACATGGATAAGATAAGATGTTATGGATGTAATGAACTTGTGCACTATAAAAGAGATTGTCCTAAACCTAATAAGGACAAGAGGAAAAAGGAAGAAGCCCATATCGCTGAAGAAATGGAAGAACCAGAATCAAAGAAGCCTAAGAAAGAAGAAGTGAGAGATCTCTACTATGATTGAGATCATCTTCTTATCTAAGAAGTATCTGTCGGTTGTAAAATAGTAAGATAGGAAGCATTGTAAATTGGATAGATGCATCACATTAGAATTGGCATCATGATAGAAGCATTGAAGGAGGAGCACTTGTCATAGGAGGATGTCTAAAACAAATTTATGTGACAATCATGCTATATGAAATAAGTGGTTCATGGGAACCTCACTGTAAGTAACATTTATGAAAGGCAGTCATCTAGATCAAGGTTCACCATTCGTTAATCAATATGGAAACAGGTGTTGGTATTTTCTAATGGAATCATCTTTGGATTCGCTGTTTTAGAAAAGTAAAAAAATTGTTTCATCAAGAATTCTAACTTGCAGAATTCTGGGATTGGGATATGATGACATATTGATGAAGCAGGTCAACGGAATCAAACTCTTTCAGTCTAAGGAAAACCGCTGCAAGTTTTAGATGACTAAAAAAAAAGAGATGAGGTATGTATATATATGCTTACACTGGATATTATGAAGTCATGTCTTATGGTTGCAGATAAGTATACTTATACCTTTAGAAGCATGATCAAAGGAAAAGAGAATCTCCTCCGATGCAAAGGTTGCCATAAGGCATGATCTGCACTAGATGAATTCAACATAATATGTCATCATATGGAATATGAGGTGGTTGTATACAATTAAGGAACTATATACTAGAAACTCCTGGGAATGAAATAAAAGTGTGTGGAGATAGAAAGGAAGAGATCGTGAGAAGTGCAAACTTGGGAAAAGGCAGTCAACATCCAAGGAAATCAAGAAGACTTGACTGAGAAATCTCCTGGGAAGATATGTAGACTTTGATACAAGTCTGGAAAAGATGGAGACGTTTAACAATACATATCTTTAGGAGATGTGTCAATTTGTATGAAGGATGCTGATACCTACAAGAAGATGTCATGATGGAAGATCATCACTAAAGTAATTTTTGATTTAAGTATTCATATTTATAATTGAATAATATGTAGATGAGCTTATGCAGAGTTGTCAAAGGGAAGTATATATCTTCCACCATTGACAACCATATGGAAGGATGAAAGATCCTTGAAAGAGATATGGTTTGGAGATAGCAGCATGACATGAAGCTAGACCAGATGAGAAGATTGATGAATCACTCTTTGATGGAACGATGACATGATTGATGACTCATGGATGAAAGTGATGGATGATCTGTGTCCTATGAAGAGATCCCAAAGATGAAGACTCCTCAACGAAGAATAAATTCATATCTAAGTAAGGAGTTCTTCCGAGCAGCTAGATGTCCCATTATTTTCCTGAAGAGTTGCTGCATGTCCCAGATTAAGAGGGAGCCTGGAAATAAGTTTCTTACTTGGAAGAAACTTGGTAATTCCTAAGCCGAGAGGGAGCTTAGGTACATTCCTTGTATAGGAATGAGTACATTCCTTATTGGAATATGTCCTCCCTAGTTGAGAGGGAGAGATAGACACATCATTCTGGTCTTCACCTAGGAAGACAAAATGGAGGATTGGGTAATCATCTTGCATCTGATACTCTTTGAGGATGTATTAGGGTATCTGATATAAGAGTAGTCGTGGAAGGACTGATATTCTTTGAGGACTAGGAATCCAAGATAAAAATAGTCCTGGACATACCCTGAGTGAACTCGGGTGGGGTATGATACAAGAGAGACAATAATGAAGGTGTCTATTAATCATTGGTCTCGCCAAAATTGGGGCTCAAGATCTCGTGAAGAGATGGAATTGTTAGTCAAGGCCTTGCACTATGACAATGCCGGCTGATATGATGCTATACAAATGAGATTACCAATCCGATTCTTCTTATGGGATTCTTCAGATTGAGAATGACCAAGTACCATTATGAATACCTCCCTAGTTAAGAGGGAGTGTTGAAAGTGTAACTAGGTTCGGTCTTCATAATGACATGTAATTATGATTTTATGTAATAAAGAGACAAGACAATAAAATGTATTTATTGTAATGCTTGCATCATGGGTTTCATGAGCAAGAACATTTTATTATAGGTCAAAGAATTCTTCTTGATGTATTTAGGATTTTTTCATCTTGTCATAAAGATAATTAGTCATGTAAATTAAGTCATGTTACACGTGTAAAAGGACGCATTGTTGATGTAATAGTATACTCCAAGACCTTGTCACTAGGCCTCTTGAAATCGACCCGGAACGTGATGTAAAACTCTCCTTGATGAAGTCAACTTCTGCTCCTCCTATCATGTTGGCCTAGAAGCTGGAAGACAGTCCCTATATATTAGATGGTGCAGACTCATTGTAGATCATCATCTCGGTCAAGGTTTGCAATCTAGATATAAAATTGCAATGCATAAAGGATTGGGATATACAACAAAGGAAAGAGGCTATAAGGGATGTGAGAAAGGGATCAAGTCTGCAATAATAGTGCGAGGACAAGTCTGTAATAAGAATACAAAGAAGAGAACTGTAATAGGCTTGAGATGGAGATATCTCAGTGAAGAAAAGTGATCTCTGTTTGGGTCTATACCTATCTCGTATAACTCAAAAGTAACCACAACGTGAAGAAAGGAAAGAGGACAAGTTTGCGAAGTGTTAGGGCCTTCCAGTTTTGGTCTTGGTCTGCACCCATACCTCATATATCTCAGAGTTGTGTGGTGTTATTCAAGGACTTCGTTCTTGAAAGGTGACACAAGTAAGATGCAGAAAGAAGACTAAAGAAGGGAACCTAAGGAGGTCGAGAAGAATACTGTCTGAGGCATTTGAGCTAGAGATCGAGCTTCTCTAGTATTGTTGCAGTACAATGCAGAAAAGAAGATCAACATAAGGAGCCAAGAAGATCAGAATAAGGATAGTGACAAGGGTCTTGGAGGAACACTTGAGTCAAGGGTCTATGTCATGGTCTTGGTACTCGTCAATTGAAGATCTATAAGAAGAATTTTGATCGGGTTTTCCTCTCAAAGAATGAGGGGTTTTGGCCTTGGCTTGCAAGGCTAAATATTGTGTCTCTTGTGCATTTGATAATTGACTTGATGAAGAACATAATAATCTAATGAAGACAAGATCTAAGTCAAAGAAGCTTAAAGAACATCACAAGTAATTATCAAGAAGACAAATTTTAATAAAAGCCCTAATTTCTCAACAAAAAATAGTGATGTATATTTGGTTGCTCAACCTGGGCTATAAGGAAAATCTTAGCAGATAGTGGGTGCCTTTTTGTGTCTTCAGGAAAGTAGGTTGTCTGGCCACATAATAAGACCACAACCTGTAGGTGATGGTTTTGTAGTAAGTTCTTAGCCTTATCTTCAGAATGACTAACATAAAGGATTGAGTCTGAATACAATTGGATGTGAGTTGATGAATTTGGAGATATAGAGTTAAAGCAAAAATTGTGGCGATGTTTGGATGGTTGCTAATTTGTAGGGTTTTCCATTTTTATAATTTTCTTAGTTGTGTTTTCTACCATTTTGCCTAGTTGCTTGTTTGTTGCCCTAGCATTTTAAATTATTCGATGTCTGTCTCTGTACTGTTTATTGCTCCATTTGAAGTGTCATCCTTATTTGGTAGGTGTTTTTCTCAATACGGTTTGAATATTTTTCCATAACGCTAGTATTGTGGGGCTTGTCTAACCCAGATAGCTTGTAAGGCCTATTCATCAAGGTCTTTGTTGAAATGAAATGGTTATCGATGATCACCAACTAATGGTACCTACACGAGATTTACTATAACAATGCTACATTTTTCTTGTGCCAACAATTCTACAACATTGCAACCTCATCAACTAGTCTCCACTGTTCACTTAGCTAATGCTATAAGCACTTGTTGCTGTTGTCAAAGCTTGTACTCTCTAGTCCCATTGAGCTATTTTGGTTATTTGCGGACATTGATCTATTTTCATTTCATTTCCTCAAAAATTTCAGATTGCTATGTATGTCCTTTGGCCTGTGCCTTCTTTCTTACCTATGCTTTTTCTGCTTTTTAGGGCTTCCTTTATTGAACTAGTAATGAGATCAAGTTTTGGTTTTGAGATTCCATGTAGTTTTTTATTTTGTTGTCAATTGTTTGTGAAGATTCCTTGTTTGCAATCACTGGAAATTTATCTCCTAACTGGTTAGCAGTTTCTTTTTTATTACGACAAATATCGATAAACTCACAATTGCAATCTTCACCAAAATTAAAATATTCTGCGGAAAATAAATTGGAAGTCAAGAAAATATCTACACACACA
The DNA here is from genome assembly GCA_034641835.2 of Pinus albicaulis. Taxonomy (NCBI): domain Eukaryota; kingdom Viridiplantae; phylum Streptophyta; class Pinopsida; order Pinales; family Pinaceae; genus Pinus; species Pinus albicaulis. The sequence continues at coordinate 1,301,261,493 of CM076580.1, read as the reverse complement.
AGTAAAATAGACACCAATATTTTTGAAATAAAAGTCCCTGGAATAACCTCGAAGGGAAGCCCGGTGCAACAAATAAGGGTTTATTCTATTATTATGCAATAGTAAAAATCTGAGTACAATAATTTGGATGCCCGATTGGCAACCCTTCGACAAATAATTTGGCAAAAATAATATGGAGAAAAATTCTCCCTCTGCAGACAAACTTGGCCTCCCTCTGGCGTGCTCGTTTTCTCTCCGGCAACACGACCTACTTGAAACTTGCACTATTGGCTTGGAAATCCGTACTCCCTGCAAAGCGACTCCAACTGAGCCGTCTGGCCTCCCTTTGCCTCTAGAAATGACTCACTTTAGCTTTTGGGTGATCTTCTAACCTCCAACAACTAAAATGACTCCCTTTCTGACACGCGCATTGGGGTTTTTGGCTGCTCGCACTGGCTATTCGGCCACTTTGCAGGATAATTTCAGCCTCCCTCTTCCCGCTTCTCCGACACTGGAAAAACACCTAGAAAATCCTTTGAAATTCTCTCTGTTGCTCCCTCAGTCATTGATGCTCTCCTTCTTTAACTTGAACTCACTTCCTTATTGAATATCTATAAATGGATAGCTTGTTTTGCCAAGGAACTCGCTCCCCTTTTGTGTTTATCTCCATCCCATTGACTTGCTCTTATAATCTCTCGTTGGAGCTTCAACGACCATGATTAGATCTGCATCAACGACTAAGATCATCTTAGACTTGATCCTTGTGAGTCTTTAAAGTTTTCTCGACCATCTTTAATTAATTCCCATTAATTAATCAATTTTCCTAAGTGAGGCAAAATTTTAATTATTGATCAATTAATATAATTAAGGTGTTTGACAAGTTTATCTCGTGAAACCTTTTCTGGGTTATGCAGATCTCGTATTCCTTAGTCTCTTCAACACAAATCGAGACTTGAACACTTATCCAATGCTACAAAAATCTAACACTCCCTTGTAGTGAGGAAGGTGCTCTCCTATAAACATCTCCTCTTTGTAGATGGACCACGCTGTTGGTGTTTGACATCTGCAACAACCTGTCACTATCCACCATGCTACATCGTATACTCTGGTTCATTTGCTAACCCTATAGTTGAGCCACTCTGCATTTACGCTGTTGCTAAAACTGCCCTGTGCCTCCCTGCACTACTTCAAACACTGCTTGCACTGCATCTGTTCTCATGCTGCTACTGTAGTAACTGAAAACTGATCTTCAGTCCCTGCAATTGTCCCTTAAGTTTCTGATTGCAGTCTACAACTAGCTCTGCTCTGTCTGCTGAGTATCTGACTACGCCCAACTGTCTCTGCACCCCTCTAGTATTTGACTGCAACTAGCTATGTATTGTGTCTTAAGATCTGTCTGCGCCTTGCTAACATATCGATCCTCCTTCTAGTAGCTACTGAATACTGTGGACCCCCATAGCCAAGGTAATGATCCAAGAGGAAACATCTATCTGATGTTGTCCTCCTTGGACCCTACCTGCACCTGCAACCTTGAAGCATCACGCTCCTCCTCCATCTGGAGGTATAGCTGCTATCAATGCAAACTCCTCCAACTTGGAGGTCAACTCATCTATCTCTGTTGATGTTGTTGTTTGCTGTTGCCCCTTCTTATCGTTTTTTTCAGACACTGGATGACGTAGTGACCAAACTCACCAAATCTAAAGCATTTGACCTTCGACAGGTCCCTTTTCTCACGTCCCTTTGAGTCTTATCCCTGGCTGGGACCCTTCTTCGCCTTCCCTTTACCTGCAAGGGCTACATTTTCTTCCTCCTCCTCAACCTTTGATCCTTTGCTGCTGCTGCTGGGGTTGCCTTCAACCAAGCTGAGCCTTAGCTTATCTTGTTTGAAATCACCTCAAAGGCGTTCCCAATCTAGTAGTTGGTCTCGTCTAGTGATCCCTTGAATGAAGGTCCTCCACTCCTTGGTAAACCCATTTTGAGCTATTCACACAAGCTCCTTGTCTTCAGGTTTCTCCCCTAAAGTTGCCAACTCATCATGGATATTCAGAATTCTGGTGAGATAGGAGGTCACGCTATCACCCTTCTGCATTTTTGTGGTCCTCAACTTCTCCTTGAGAATCTTCTTACAATTCTCATATGGATCCTGGTATAGCTTCACAATGGCATCCCACATATCCTTTGCTGTATTTGTCCCTGCAATGTGTGGAATAATATGAGTACCCCATCCAAGACCATTCTCTTTGTCTTGGCCATCTCGTTCTTGAAGGTAGCCAACTGCTATGCATCTGTTGGCTCTATCATGACATTTGTCACGAACTCCTCCAGACTATGTTCATCTAATAGAAACTGCATTTTGACCTTCCAGATGCCAAAATTAGAGGCTCTATCAAGTCTATCTTAAGCCTTGAGTCCAATTGAAGCCATCTCAACGAAATTCAAATAAACTAGAGACTAGGTATGGAAATCTCCTTCTCTTCCCTGCTTGACCTTCTTTCTGCTACTCGCACTTCCTTAGGAATGCGCAAATCTGCCTCTTGAAGGTTTTCTCCACTAATGTATTGCCTCCAATTGTTTACTGAGGTTACTTGCTCTACTTTCCGGATGTCCTCCTTCGGGAACTGACACACAAATTGTAACCTCCACAACTCGAACTGGCTATCCTGGCTAACTTGCACTGGGAAATTAATTTTCCTACTTCGGTCCTCTGCAACTTGAAATTTTGGATCTCCTCTTGAAAACTAGATCTGGAAACCCTTTGAGAAATTCTGGAAATTCCGCTTTAGTGTGCTTTTCTCATCTTGTCCCTACACAAATATGCAGCTAAACCCTTAAACCCTCACTGCAAAACTTTTGCGCCCATATCTACTCAACAAATTAACTGATCTGCTCAATGGAACCCTCTATTCGGCAAATCTACTGCTTGCTGGAACCTTGCTTTGAGCAAACCGAATTTTTCTTGCACCTACATCTGGAAATCGATTTCTGCTTACTACCTAGCAATTTGCACTACCTGGATGTGGCCTGCACAGATGTGTAGAGATCATTCTTAGATCTCCATTTGAAACTGCACAATTTTTCTCCTCTCGCTTTTGAGCTTCTGATTTGATCTAATACTTTGATACCATGTGAAAATTCAAGGATTGCAATTACTGGAAATTTATCTCCTAACTGTTTAGCAGTTTATTTGTTATTACGACAAATATCGATAAACTCACAATTGCAATCTTACACCAAAATTAAAATACGTTGTGGAAAATGAACTGGACGCTGAGAAAATATGCGCACACACAATAAAATAGGCACCAACATTTTTGGACTAAAAGTCCTCAGAAAAACCCTGAAGGGAAAAGCAATGCAGTGGACGAGGGTTTATTTTATTATTATGCTACAGTAAAAATATGAGTACAATAATCTAGATTCCCAACTGGCAATTCTTTGACAAATAATTTGGCAAAAATGATATGGAGAAAAATTCTCCCTTTGCTGACAAACTTGGCCTCCCTCTGGCCTACTCGTTTTTCTCTCCACGACAACATGGCCTGTTTGAAACTCGAACTACTGGCCTGAGAAATTTGTACTGCCTACATATCGACTCCAACTTCCCTCTGCCTCTGGAAATGACTCGCTTTGCCTTTTGGGTGATCTCCTTGCCTCCAACAACTAAAAAAACTCCCTTTTCGACACTTGTACTGGGGTTTCTAGCTGCTCGCACTGGCTCTTCAGCCTCTTTGTAGAATAATTTCGGCCTCCCTCTTCCTGCCTCTCTGGAACTGGAAAACTGCTGAGAAACTCCTTCGAAATTCTCTCTGTTGCTCCCTCAATCATTGATGTTCTCCTTCTCTAGCTCAAACTCACTTTCTTGCTGAATCTTTGCAACTAGATAACTCGATCTACCAAGGAACTCGATCTACCAAGGAACTCATTCCCATTTTGTCTCTATCTCCATCCCATCGACTTGCTCTTATAATCTTTCGCTGGAGCTTCTATGACCATGATTAGATCCTCATCAACGACTAAGATCAGATTGGATTCGATCCTTGTGAGTCTCTAGACTTTTCTAGATCATCCTTAATTAATTTCCAGTAATTAATCAATTTTCCTAAGTTAGACTTGGGAATTTTTCTAATTATTGATCAACTAATTTAATTTAGGCGTTTCACAAGCTTATCTCTTGAAACCTTATTTGGGTTTTGGAGATCTCGTGTTCCTTAGTCTCTTAGACACAAATCGAGACTAGAACACTTGTCCAAGGCTACAAAAATCTAACATTGTTGTGGTTCCCTCCATCTCAATTCGAATAAACTACATTGCGTGAAAATTCGAGAATCCCGAATCCTATTGCAGCAACTGATTTTATTTCTTCTATTTATTAATTTAATTAAACAAATTATTTGCTGTGTGCTACGACAAATATCGAAACAAATACATTGCAACCTTCACAAAACAAATTTTGCGGAAGAAATAGAAACGCTGGAAGAAGTAGATGCACACACACAATATGAAACCATAATTTTTGGACTAAGTCCCCAAAAAACCCAACTCGGGAAAATCTGTCAGCAACTGAGGGTTTTGATATTATGCAATAGTGAAATTTGAGTACAATCTACGGATGCTTAATCTAGCAATCCAAAACAGAGAAACGACTGGCAATAAAAACTAGTGAGAAAATTTCTCACTCCACATGCGATTCGACGCTGACCTCAGCTCGAATTGAGCTTCTCCTTGCTCCCTCTATGCAGTCACTGCGTCAGCCTACGAAGTTGCTGCGTCGCACAAGCTTGGAACTGCGTCTCCTCTTACTGTCTCGCCAGCTACTGTCTGGAAGATTGATACTCTTTGCCTCTGGACCCTCTGCCCAAATTTTGGCTCAGAATTTCTCCTCCCCAGCAAAACAAAATCTCCTAAGAAAGCTCTACACTGCCTCTCTGCAATGTACTCACTGGAACTGGAAAAGCTTCCTCCGACCTCACTATCTCTGCCCCTCTCTTACTGCTTCGAGTCACCTCCGGTAACTGAATGATGCTACTCTGGAGATTGATTTCCCAACAAAATCGAATACTCAATTGATTTGGTGTATCTTCTCCAAGCCCCGTCGAGTTCTTCTTATAATCCTCCGTTGAGACTTCAACGACTATGATTAAATCTTAATCGATGGCTAGGATTAACTAGAAATCGATCCATGCACTTTCTAGAACATTCTCACCATGACTTAATTAATTCCTTTTAATTAATCATATTTCCTAAGTTTAGACTTAGGAAATATTAAAAAATTGACTATTTAATTTAATTAAGTTTTCTCTAGGTGGAATTTCCAGAAACGGTTTCTGGGTATTGGAGAATACATGTATTCTAGCCTTTATGCCAATTCTCGTGGCTAGAACACATCTGATGCTACAAAAACTAACACTCACTCTTAGCGAGGAAAGTGTTCTAGTAATGCAACCGCAACTGCTGCTACAATACAGTTCCTCTGCACCATCTCCTGTCACATTGTTGATGTCTGGATACTGCTGCGCACCAACGGCTGGGCAACTCTGATATGTGCTACATCTGTGCTTCCCTTAACTTTGCTGAATTGCTGCCAACACTGCATTTGCACTGCAACTCTCTTGTTGCTGCTATTGCCACATCTGCAACTCCCTCTCATTTGCTGCTGCTGCAACTGCAACATCTGTAACTGAGAACTATCCAAGATACTGAACCAACTGTGGTCAGTATGATACATTTGTCACCCGAGTCATGATTGCTACTAGTTTCTGCGCTGTCACTGAAGCCTCTGCGCTAGTGCTGACTCTGCACTGTGCCAACTACATTGCTGCCAACTCTGCATTGCGCTGTCCAGTATCTGACCGCTACTAGCTACTGCATCTGTCACTCTGGCATCTAACTACACCATCTACCACTGGTCCATCTTGCTATTGTGTTCTGTGGGCTCCCGTAGCAAGGTACTGATTCAAGAGGTGGACCTCCTCAAGAATAATGCCCATCCTGTAGCACTTTGGGGCTACAAAACCAAGTCACCCCACCTCACTCCTGGAGGGATGTTTGCTATCATGGCGAAATCTTCCTCCAACCTGGAGGATAACCTGTCGATCTCTGCTGAAGTAGCCTGCTGTTCCTGCTTCTCCTCCTTTTCCTTCTTCCTGAGAGGACAATGAGTGCTGTAGTGGCCTAGCTCACCACACCTGAAGCACTTGACCTTTGACAAGTCCTTCTTCTTCCTGCGTTGCTCCTGCTGCCCCTTTGATGTGAGGGCCACATTCTTCTCCTTCTTCACCTGCTTCGTCCCACTGCTGCTGCTGTTGCCATTGTGGTGCTCTTCACTAGATCTCGCCTCATCTCCTCCTGCTGCAAATCAACCTATACCTTGTCCTACTATGGAAACTTGTCTCTACCCAAAATACTCTGGACAAAGACCTACTAGTCCTCGGAAACACTGTTGAGAGCTAATCACACTAGCTCCGTGGGTTGAGGAGCTACCCCAACAGCGAACAGTTGGTCTCAGACCTCTCGAATTTTGGTGAGGAAGTGGTCTATGCGCCCCTCCTTCTTCATACGGGTACATCTTAGCTTCTCCTCTAAATACATCTTCCACTGCTCGGAAGATCCTTGAAATAGCGTGGTAAGAGCATCCCACATCTGCTTGGCAGTGTCCTTGCCAACTATATGTGATACTACATGATCTCGAGCCCCATCGAGAATCAATCTCCTTTTCGCCATCTCCTTCTTGTATGCTTTCAACTGATCTGGATCCGTGGGGACAACCACCACGTTATCGATGTATGCCTTGAGATCATACTCATCTAGAAGGCAGGAAATCCTTGCCTTCCAGATCACATAGTTGGATGCTCCGTCCAGCCTATTCTGATCAGCCCGACTGTTGCCATCTCAAAAAATAAGTCGAAATCCTCCTCTTCTCTTCTGCTCAATTGCTTCTAGGCTCTACACACTCCCTTCTAGAGTGAGTAAATCTGCTCACAACGACTATTGATTTGCTATGAGAAATCAGACTGCTGAAGCTGGAAGTCCCCTGAGGAAAATTTCCTTCAGTGTGTGCTCTTTCTTCCTCCTGGCGCTATTTTGCAATACCAACTGCTGTAAAATACTGCTTCTAGCTAGAGATCTGCTCTGCAAGGAAAATAATGGCTGCTCCCTCTGCCTTTGGTACTCCTCGAACTGGAGAAATAAGATTTCTTTGTCGCTCTCTCAAAGAAATCGATACAAAGAAATCGATTTTCCTCTAGAATTTTGACCCTCCTGGCCAAAGGACTGTGCTACCTCCTAGTGTTTCGAACTGTTGCTTATGTAGAGCTACAAAATTCCTCTTCGCTTCTGCTACTGAGCTCTTCGACTTACAATCTGCGCCCTGATACCATGTGCAAATTTGGGAATCCCGAATCCTATTGCAGCGACTGATGTTATTTCTTCTATTTGTTAATTTAATTAAACAAATTATTTGTTTTACAAATACACTGCAAGCTTCAGAAAATAAATACCGCGGAAGAAATAAAAACGCTGGAAGAAATATATGCACACACACAGTATGACACCGTTATTTTTGGACTAAGTCCTCGGGAAAACCCAACTCTGGAAAATTGTTGCTGCAGCGGAGGTTTTTGATATTATGCAATAGTGAAATCTGAGTACAATCTATGGATGATTAATCTAGCAATCCAAAACACAGAAATGACTAGCAATAAAAACTAGTGAGAAAATTTCTCACTCCACAGGCGATCCGACATTGACCTCAACTTGAATTGAACTGCTCCTTGCTCCCTCTACGTAGTCACGGCGTCAACCTATGCAGTTATTGCGTCCAACAAGCTTGGAACTGCATCGTCTTGTACTTTCTCGCCAGCTGCTGTTTGGAAGACTGATACTCTTTGCCTCTGGACCCTCTGCCCAACTTCTGGCTCAAGATTTCCCCTTCTCCCCATCAAAACAGAATCTCCCAAGAAAGATCTGCGCTGCGTCTCTGTGGCAATCGCTGCCTCTGCAATGTGCTCATTGGAACCGGAAAAACTTCCTTTGGCCTCACTATCTTTGCCCCTCTCTCACTGCTTCGACTTACTGAATCACCTCCGACAATTGAATGCTGCTACTCTGGAGATCGATTTCCCAGGAAAATCGAATACTCAACTGATTTGGTGTATCTTTTCCAAACCCCGTCGAGTTCTTCTTATAATCCTCCGTTGAGACTTCGACAACCATGATTAAATCTTAATCGATGGCTACGATTAACTAGAAATCGATCCATGCGCTTTTCTAGAACATTCTCACCATGACTTAGTTAATTCCTTTTAATTAATCATATTTCTTAAGTTTAGACTTGGGAAATATTAAAAAATTGACTAATTAATTTAATTAAGTTGTCTCTAGGTGGAATTTCCAGAAACGATTTATGGGTATTGGAGAATACATGTATTCTAGCCTCTATGCCAAATCTCGTGGCTAGAACACATCCGATGCTACAAAAATTAACACATTGATCTCACTTTTTATTACTTTAAAATTTAAATGACATTGAGGAATGCACCTCAAGTACTTTCTAGCTTGAAAGAAGTGAGCTTGTGTGTGCACTTTTTGGGTTTCTTGTTTTATTTTTTGTTCATGTGCTATTTGTTGTGGAGATATTATGTGTTTCTGTATAAAAAAGATTGCATAGAATTCTCAGGGATGAAAATTTCCTCTGTATTATTGAGTCCCACTGATTTGTTTTGTTTATAGTCTCTGCTTTTATTTATAACTTTACTGCTACTGAATAATGATTTGTTTTGTTTATAGCTTCTGTGTTTTTTATTGATGGCTTCATTGTTTATTAGCTCAACTTTTAATACTTCTGTGTTTGTTTTGATAATATTGTAGAAACTTAAAATCAAAATTAGATTCATATGAATTCCACAATTTTCTTTTGAATTGTGGTTTGCATTTTCTGTCTGAAGAAGCAAATGGCATTATCAGAGGATTTTTTCTATCATAAGAAAATATGGAAGGGAAATAATATATTTCTCTGCCTTGGAAATGTGGTTACTTGGAATTTCTTAATGAAGTAATTGGGTTGAATGCAGTGCTTATTGCTTTTGCTAAAATTGGTTCCATTTTTTCAGTTGCAGTAGCAAGTTCTTCAGAAGGGATCAAGCCAGCAATATTATTATCTGAGAAAGCATTGAAACATTTAAGTAAGATGAGAGCTGAGCGGAATGAGGATTTGTGTCTTAGAATTGGAGTTAGGCAGGGAGGTTGCTCTGGCATGTCATACATTATGGATTTTGAACAAAAAGAAAATACAAGGCCAGATGATTCAGTTATTGAGTATGATGGCTTTAGAATTGGTGAGTTGTTTATATTTTATGTTCATTCTGTATTTTCCCTTTGATTTGGTGCTGTTTGAGTTCTTTTTGGAGAAGCAAGCGGATTCTCTATTATTCTGTCCCTGTTTCATGTATTCCAAGTTGGAATCTTAAGTAACTCTCAACTTTTGAAGATGTAGAAATGAATTATCTGGTTTATTTAACCTAGATTTGTGAACTTAACTGGACATATAATCTCTGTGGTGAATGCCCAAAGAAAAAATTAGACAATTTTGAGCCTGATTACACATGCACTTAGTGAAGTTGTATGAACTTGTGCAGCTGTGGTATGATCACTTGCAAGGTCTTTGTGCCATGTGTCGATTGGCCATTCTTTTGCTACTGAAATTTAGTCAAGGCTTGGAGAGGTTATATGAAGTATCGTGGAAGTTTAGGGTCTATTACCTTAGTGGGAATTTATTAATATGATAAATAAGAAGGCCCGGAGGTGGATAAGTGAATGAAGTTTGATAATTCTCATGACTGATGCCTTGGGGGTGTTATAGTTGCAGCTTTCTGTAAGACTATAATCCTATCTTGGCAAGGAAAAAAATAACTGACCATTTTCCTTCAGTGATGAGCAATGCTACCAAGATTGGATGTCTATACTAGGACCATTAGGATCATAGAAAGCTATTCTTTGACAAATATTTATAATCATTATCTTCCATCCCTTTCTTTTCTGACAAAATACAGTGTGTTTTTAGCAACCCCATTAATTCCACTAAAAAATCAATTAGAGTAAAAGTTCTTGCTATCAGATGTTCACAGTATTTTTCTTTGAAGACATGTTGGCCTCATGATTATGGGAAAGAATAATGCACAAGTAGATTTCACACAATTTTACCCTAAGATAACCTTGTCGCTTCTGAACTCATATTCTTGTTTCACTGTAGCCTTATATGATGCTTGCTATTTATGCAAAGATACTCAGTCCACATTTTATTGTGTATGAATTCCACTACATATATATGTTTTAATATTGTTGTTGGCCAATGCTATTTTTGTATAAATTGAACTTCTAGTACTTGGATTTTTCTTTTTTCTTTTTGCAGAAAAAGATTAAGATTTATGTTACAGAATAGCAAAAATCATCCAGAACAAGAGCTTCTTTCAGAAGAGATGGTGATATGTTCTTGATACAAGAATCTTGGTACCTGGGTTTACATGTATCATGAATTGATAATAGAATTTTTAACAATATTTTCACCCAAGTTCAGCATCTTGCTTTTAACAAAATGTCTTGAACCAATTCTGATGAGCTCTTGCGGTCGGTCAATGAAATTTTGTGTTGTTGCAATTTTAGGATTGGACATATAAGTGCATGTTTCCAAGACACTTGGGTTTAATGGTTATCGCATCATTAACCCTACAGGACACGAATAGCAATATTACTATTGTTTTTAGTCTTGTAATCTAGGGAAGGTTAGGGCTGGGTTTGTTATTACTAATGGCATAAGACAGGTAAAGCCGTTGGGCTTAACTTAATAGGGTCCAGACTCCATATTCATATTTACTATCCGAAGTCTAATCAGGTCTACCCCATTGTTTTTCATTTGGTTAATCTTGAAGCATCCATTTTTCTTTGGAACAGAGATCCATGATTTAATGTCGTTCCATTAGGGAGGGTAACAGTCACAAGACAAGGAAGTTTATGAGGTGTAACCCTTCTAGGTAGACATTCAACTTAACACATACATATGCTTGATAGCATTTAAATTTTCAAGTAAACAACTCCAATTTCTATGTAAAAGAGGACAACCTTGTTACTATACATACTTTAAGTTTAAAGCACATAATAAGGATGGGCTATGATAGTAAATGTTAGATTGTACCTCGAATTCTCTTCTGCAGGTCTGGGCACACTGGTGAACAAATCTGGGCATTTCAACCGGACAATGAGGGCCCACTTCTTCAGCAGTTTGGTGCATTAACTATGAGGGAGTAATCAGTCTTTTACACATGGATTGCTGTTAATATTCAATGATCTATTCTCAGCAATTTTCATGTTTGCTTGTATCAGAGAGTTTGCATGTTTCTTAGTTGCATGAAAGAGGGTGCATGCAGCTGAATGTTTTAATTTCAACTTTCAGTTAATATCTAGTAGTTTTTGAATTTTTAGCTCAAGTTTTAAGTTCAATTAGGCACATGCAGTCTAATTTGTAGGGCATATGCTTGCATGTCTCAGATCATCTTTAGTTGAAGATTGCTGTGTTAGTTTCAAATTTCAGTTATATTAAGTAGTTTTCTAATTTTTAGCTCAAGTCTAAGTTCAGTTGGGTGCATGCAGTCTAATAGGTAGGGCGTATGCTTGCATGCTTAGATCATCTTCAGTTGAGGTGCTGTTTTGCATGTGCCATTGTACCTAATCTTCTTCTCAGTCTATAAAAGAGAAGGCACTGATATAGGTTTACTCATTCAGTTTTAAAACAATGAACAGTGAATTAGTTGGCTGTTGTTTTCCTGTAGCAGATTTCATTTCAGAATTAATGATCAAGCAGTAACAGGTTTTGACAGTCCATCTACTAAGCTTTTGTTTTTACTTTTAACAATGATTTAGCAAGTATGCTTTAATTCTGTTTTTTGTCCTGTTTAATAACAGTGATGTAATTTAGGGCAGACATGTAGGTTTTAACCCTGTACATAAATTATCTGCAAACGAATTCTTAAAAACAGAAGATAAACAATAGCGAGAGCATAAAACATAAAACAGATATACACAGAGATTTTCCCCTGGATCCCAAAACCAGGACTACCAAATTGATTTTTCACTATATTCCTTTCAATGTTACAACACATATATTACATGCCGAAGCATCTATAAACCCCAATTGCATTAACCCTGGATTAGAACATAGCCGTAGTTCCCCTGACCGAATCTACAAAATACCATAGGCAGAAAACCATCATGCCCAAAACCATGTGCAAACCCATGCACAAAGCCATAGGTAGGTCTGCCCACCTAATATAGGGTCCATTTTTTTTTTTTCGGGGTGCTGCCCCGAACCCTATGCAGGGGGGTAGCCCCCTTGCAAACCCCTTGACAGGAGGGGCTACGCCCCCCTGTGACACCCTTGCTGCACCCGATGCAACGAAGGGGGGCTATCCACCTCCCTCTTACCCTCCACTTCCCGCATGGAGCTAGTTGTGGAAAGAATATAACACACCCAACAAGACATATGTTTTCGTTAGAAGTTATCATCTGCATTATGTGTTTGTTTACTTTAGCATTATCCAAACAATGGTTCTGAGTGGCTTTCAAGTTTCAGCTATCTAGTAGTTTAGGAATCTAGAGTTATTGATAATGCTAGAGTTATTGGAATTCATGAAGGAAGATTGTATATGCTCATGGGCCAACCAGCTCAAGCTTTAATACATGATTAAATCAATACTTGTGAGCTATTGATTCATTATAGAGCTCTGTTTGCCTTGAATCAATTGGTTTCAGGTGTGCCCGAAGATAGAGCATGAAGGTGTGTGTAAAGGTTGTGCACTTGGAAAGAATATCAAGAAGCCATTCCCAAGCAGTGACAATAGACCAAAAAATATATTGGTTATGATGTATGTGTTCATATGCCTATAAGATCGCTTGGATGCTTGTTATACTATGTAACTTTCATTGATGACTTCTCTCAGAAGATGTGGACCTATCTCATGAAAACCAAGGATGAAGTTTTCACCAAGTTCCAAGAGTTCAAGGCTGAAGTAGAAAACATTACTAGTAAGAAGATTTGGATCCTGAGATCTGACAATGGAGGAGAATGCAGCTCAAAGGAACTTGTTGCATTATGCAAAGAAGCAGGGATTAAAAGGGAGCTGATTGTCCCCTATAATCCTCAACAAGATGGAGTGGTAGAAAGAAATAATAGGTCCATTGGAGAATCTGTCAAGGCTATGATGCATGATCAGGAATTGCTAATGTTCTTATGGGGAGAAGCATCCTTAACAATTGTGTACATTTAGAATAGAGGTCCTCATCGAATTCTGGAAGATACGACTCCTGAAGAAGTGTTCACTGGATAGAAGCCAAAGGTTGGGCATTTGAGAATCTTTGGCTGCCTAGTTTATATTCATGTTCCTAAAGCCAAAAGGAATAAGATAGAACCTTCGGGAACGAATGGAATATTTGTTGGCTACAGTGAATCATCAAAGGCATATAGAATCTACATTCCGAGCAACGACAGGTTGAGGTTAGCTGGGATGTCAGCTTTGATGAGAAGGTTGCATATTGGAAGTATAAGGAAGTCTCCATGGCTAAGTTGCACGAACGGGGAAACGGAAACAAGTTCCCGAAACGGGTACAGGTATGAAACACGATCTTCCCAAATTTTGGAAACGGGGAAACGCGATATATATATATATATATATATATATTAAAATTTAGAACATTTAAGAAATGTTATGTGAAATCATAAAACATGCATGATAAATTATAATTTATTACATTCAAAGCATAAATTATAAGTCTCTAAATTTACATCACATTTACTCATGAATGATAACAGACACATAATGAAAATAGCAATATCGGAATATCCAAAACCAACCTTTATTATATATCAAAATCTCAAAATCAGCGTTTATTACATATACGAGGTTGCAAGTACAATAAAGACTATGAGGCTGCAACTACTATAAAGTCAAAAGACTAATACTCATTATCAAAATCCTCATAAAAAATAGCAGTAGAATCATGCTTAGCAGTGGATGGTGTAGCTGAAGAAGATGATTGGCCAGTTCCACTTCTATGCACCTGGTCCTCAATATTCATGGCATCAAGAGAGATCTCCAAATCAAGATTTTCTGGATCCACATCCCATTCTTTAGAAGGAACATTGCCATATTCTGGACCCCTACGAGATGCAAGGCGAAGGTTGGAGTGCACATAAACAAGATCCTTTGCCTTTTGTGAGCCAACCTGTTGCGCTTCACAAAATGAATAAAACCATAGGTGCTCCAATTCCTTTTTGCTGATGAAGAGCTTGCCACTTGTGAAAGGACGAGAATGGCAAGCTTTTGCAAATGTACACCATTTGCTCCATGATAAATCCACCACCTAACTGGATTCATGGTGCTTCTGTCCTCCAAAGATGATATATCTGAATAAGCATCTATTCCTGCAACAAAACTGGTAAATTCTTCCTTCACCTCCCTGTGTAGATGAGCTGGAAAAATTCTCATGAGGGCTTTTTTCACCCCATTAGCACCTCTCTATCCTTATGGGGTGCCTTCCTCTTCCCATTGCTTTGAGCAATAAGTTCCTCATCATAAAATTTGGGGTTCAAGGCATGTGCTAAAGTGTGCAATGGAGTGTTGAAATTGTTCCACATATCAACAATGATTTCCTTGACTAATTCAACAAAATGATCATGTACAAAAAAAAAGTTGTGGAGACTCTTGTGAAATGATTTCCATAGTTTTCTCAACGTTGGAATCCATGCCATCATATACCTCTCCTAAGAAAGGTTGGTCAATGTCAGCATTCCGAAGAAGCTCAAATGCAGGGGTTGTGAACATTAGCAAGAAATCTATCTTGCTCCACCAATCCTCATCATGGCACAATCTACACACCGTATATCCCCGCTCTGAATCTACTTGTCTCCACTCAGCCCAAACTTGACTCACCACCATAGAAACTAATGCTTGCTTAACCTTAACACAATGGCGCAACATTATGAAGTTTGAGGCGTATCTTGTCTCAACGACTTTTAACAACTCCAATTTGGAGTACTCTTGAAATATTGCTTGAGATTAGTGATGGTTGGTGATGAATTTAACAATCTCCCTTGCTTCCCTTGTGAGTTCCTTTATCCATGGGACTTTATTGTCGATATCCTCTAAGTTCAGATTTAGATTATAAACAATGCAAGGTGTCCAAAAGATGTGGTCATACCTCCCCTCAATAATTAAACATGCAGCTTTGCATATTGGTGCATTATCCGTGATAACTTGCACCACCCTGTTAGACCTACTTGTTGACTAGATTTTATAAAAACATCAGCAATGAATTGTGCATCTTCTACCTCTCCTGAGTAGTCTTCCGCCTTTAAAAACATTGCTCCTTTTGGTGAAGTGGCAATGATATTTATCAATCGTCTACGCCTTGTTTATGTCCATCCATCTGAGACTATGGTAAGCCCAGAGCTATTCCAAGAAGAACGAAATGGTGATAAGATATCCTCCATAAGATCCTTCTCATTTTTGAGAAGTTGAGTTCTAACTTTCTCATAGTTGGGCCCCTTGTACCCTTGAGGAGCTTTGTTAACTACCCTTATCATATCTTGCCAATAAGGAGAGCAGACAATATTGAATGGGATACCACATGCATAGATGCACCTGGCCACTCTCTCGCTAGGTGCATAGATGATACTTCTTCTCTTGCTTGCACATTCACCAATTTAGCAATTATGCTATCTCGAACTGTACCAAATGCCCCTTTGGATGGTGGTTGTTCTTGTTGTTGAGTGGCTCTTCTCTTCTTTGCTTTAGCTACAATCCTTGGCTCAATGTTTGCTGGAGCTTTAGTAGTAGCTTGACTAAGCTCATCATGCCTTCTTTTAATTCCATCCACTTGATCTTGCTCTCTTTGATATTCCCTCCTCACCACAGGGTCTGATGTTTTTGTGCAACCTGCAATCTCCTGTCCTCCTCCATGCAAAAGATGTGCCTTCACTCTTGGGTAAGAGCCCTTGTAAGGATTTCTGCAAAGATTACATTGCCATTCCCATGAGCCACCACCTCCACATCTTTGAAGCTTTTGAACATGCCTCCAAAGAGGATAATATTCAGCCCTTGGGTTGGACTTGGGGCTTGAACTTGAACCTTGGATGGAAGCCATTGTTGCAAAAAAATTTGGAAAAAAAAATCTGTAATTAAAAAACGTTTTTCATAATTTTGGTAGCATAAACCCTAAAAAAATAGAAGAAATAATGGGAAAAAACCAAGAAATTGAATGCTTCTTACCCAAATTAATTTTGTGTAGCTGAAGCTACCCCAAAATGCCACAAAAGACGAGAAATATGGCTGTAGTTGAGCCAAAAACCAAGAATGCCGTAGCTGGAAACTTCACACTCCAAATCTGCTTTTGAAATCTCTTTCTCTTGCTGCTGAAATCTCCTTTGCTTGTTGAAGCACTACTCTCTTCCTCTTTTCTCCTTGCTAAAATCGCCCTTCTCCAAGTGAAACGACTTGCTCAATTCGTGTGATGAGAGAATGAGGTGAGAGTCTTTTTATAAGTTGAGAGATCCATCTAGAAACATCCAAAAGACACTTTCCACAATTAAAAAAATAATAAAACACACGAAACCCAAAAAAAAAAGAAAAAAAAGGTTAAAGCAACAAAAACGCACCTGTACAGCCTGGAAATGTGTTTCCGTCCGTACTGGGCATGTTTCCCCAATGTGAAACGACCCAGTATCGACGAAAACGCGTTTCCAGGCCGCACGGTATGGTGAATCGTGTTTTCGTTTCATTTCTGGGTTGAAACGAACCCTAGACCCACGTTTCCTGTGACATAGCTCCATAGACTCCAATGATGGAGAAAAGTATGAGGCTTCTAAGGAAGAAAGTTCGAGTTCTACAGATCAACCTAAAGAGCTAGAAGGGCCCTGTGAATCGGTAGAACCAGTTGTTGTACCTTGAGATTAGGAAGAGACCAACACGGCTTAAGTCCACTTTGGAAGAAGCCGAAGGACATGCAGCTTCAGATGGCTTAAGTAAGAAACCTAATAGGTTTTCTAGTTATGCAACTCTTATGACTAACCTCATTGATGCAAAACCTTCCATTTATGAAGAAGTAGCTAGCCAACAAGTATGGAAGGAAGCTATGGATGAAGGATACCAATCC
The DNA here is from genome assembly GCA_034641835.2 of Pinus albicaulis. Classification (NCBI taxonomy): domain Eukaryota; kingdom Viridiplantae; phylum Streptophyta; class Pinopsida; order Pinales; family Pinaceae; genus Pinus; species Pinus albicaulis. The sequence continues at coordinate 1,301,244,318 of CM076580.1, read as the reverse complement.
ATTATGAAGAATAGTGTTTGGGAGATTGTGTCGAGACCTCAAAGGAAGTCAATGGTGACTTCCAAGTGGATATACAAGATTAAACATGTCGTAGATGGAAGTAATAACAAATACAAGGCAGGATTTGTGGCTATAGGGTTCTCCTAGAAAGAGGGAGAAGACTATGATGAGACCTTTGCTCCAGTTTCCAAGTACACCTCCATTAGATCTATTATTTCTCTTGCTGCTTCGTAGGGATGGAGTTTCCATCGGATGGATGTCAAGACTGCTTTCCTCAATGGTGTAATTGAGGAAGAGTTGTACGTAGAGCAACCTCAAGGGTTTGAGGTGCATGGAAAAGAATCTCATGTTTGCAGGTCGAAGAAAGCCTTGTATGGACTCAAGCAAGCTCCAAGAGCTTGGTATGCACGAATTGCTAGCTACATGTCGAGACTTGGATTTACCAAGAGTGATGTTGATCCAAACCTCTACTTCAAGGTTGTGAAGAATGCACCTGTGATTTTATTGTTATATGTTCATGATTTGTTTCTCACAGGTGTTGAGTCTGTCATCATTCATTGTAAGAAGCAGTTGGCTTTTGAGTTTGACATGAAGGAGCTTGGCTTGATGCATTATTATTTATCCTTCAGAGATTTGGCATGATGGACTATAAGTCCATGACAACTCTCATGGTAACTAACTTAAAGAAGTTGAGAGGATTTGAGTCCAAATTGATAAATCCATCTATGTATCGATGGTTGATTGGTTCGTTGATATATTTGGTTAACACCAAGTTGGACATTTGCTTTGCAATGAACACGTTGAGCTAGTTCTAGGTGAAACCAAGGCATGAGCATTGGATTGCAACAAAGCACATTTTGAGATATCTACACGGTACTGTGAACTATGGTTTGAGATATGTCTCAAACAATGATGTTCAACTTAAGGGATATATAGATTCTGATTGGGCAGGGAGTGCATATGTCAGGAAGAGTACTTTAGGGCTAAGTTACTCAGAGTTTTCAAAACAGGCACGTTTAGAAACATCACCTCCCAAAAATGGAAACGTCAGTCGAAACGTCATATATATATATATATATATATATATATATATATATATATCAAAGAAGCGAACATCACGATTTAATCGCGATTTTGATTTTTTCGCAGCGGCGATATAATCGCCGATTTTTTGAGTTTGAAAAAATTGCCAAAAGAAAAAATCGCGATCCGACATGAAAAAATCGTGGGGCCTCAAAACAACGCTCTTTTAACATTCGATTTTGATTTTTTTTGCCTCATTTTTGCAGTCACAGGTTTTTCTGTTCTATTTTGAGCCATTGAAGCACAATTGCTGCTACATTGAATTAGCCTATTTCAAGGGAAACGTATGAAACGGTACATAACGAATAAAAGGAAAACAGGACAGCAAAGCTACTAACAACAAAATATGAAGAATTCAAAGAAGGTAAAGCTAGCAAAAGGAGCATCATTTAGGCTTTGCTCCTTGCAACTAAAGAAGTTCATGGTAAGAGACAAACTGATAAGTTGTTTTCAATCAACAACATAGAAAAAAACGAATTACTTTTGACCTTATTTTTGAATTGCTCGTCTTTTGCAAGTTGTGCACATGCTCCAAACACCAATCCATCATCAATAAATTAATCTATTATGAAAAAGAATATATTGTGAATAACTAATCTGCAGTGGGTACCAAAAGGCATGCAGCTTTGGCTCCAAAGAGCACTTTCTGTAGGCCAACTCTTAGTTCTACTTCCATCGAGCACTAGACATGATATTGCACATCTTATATATTAGTTTTTTTCATATTTGTGTGTCAATGCATTTATTTTATGCTGTGGATGCTTTAGATATTAAAAAAATTGAAAAAAAATGAATATTCTTGTATGTGCCGATTTTTTTCCCGATTTTTCCGATTTTTTTTCCGATTTTTTCCCCTCGCCGATTTAATCCCGATCGCGATTTTCAAAACATTGAAATAAATAAGTGAATAACACATTATATTTGCAAGAAAAAAGGGAATAAGACCCAGAAGGAAAAACAAGTCTATATTAACTCTCATAGATGATTACATGATGGTCAGGTCTCGACCGAGTTTCAACCAAGTTTCGAAGTTTCGGGTATGGGTACGACTCGAAACGTCGGGTTCCTAGAAGTTTCGTGCAACATAGCTTTAGGGGTATGCTTCAGTTATGGATCCGCTGTGATATCTTGGATGAGCAAGAAGCAAAGATCTAACTCAGTATAACAAAAGTAAAGTACATCACAACTAATGAATCTTGTACCAAAGCAGTGTGACTTTGGAAGTTGTTTGTAGGATTTTTTGACCAGGAGCTGGAACTAACAATGATATATTGTGACAATCAAATCTGTGTGAGGCTTTAAGAGAATGTCATGTTCCATGACAGGTCGAAGCATATTGAGATCAAGTACAACTACATCCGTGACATGGTGCAGAGGAGAGCAGTAGGGCTCGAGTACATCTCCACTGATGAGTAGACAATTGATATTTTGATGATGCCATTGTCCAAAGAGAAGCTTGTGTACTTCAGGGACAAGCTGGGACTTGTGGAGATTACTCCTCTCATTGAGAGGGAGTGTTGATGAGATAGCACCATGGACATACATTCTCCTTGTGTCAAGTATGACCATATTAGGGAGAATGGTCCAACAAAGGACAATTGATGCAGGAGCATTAGAACGAGCTCGAGATGAAGAAATGGAGCAAAGCTTGACAATGTGGTGGACTGTCCACATGTTAAGCTGGAAAATTGATTTTGTTGTTTTTGTTTGAATTCTAAATATTTAATGTAAGTGTAGGATTGGAGTAAGTTAAAGAGTTAGAGTTTAGGAGTTATTTTCCAACTCACCTAGTTGTCTATGCGAATTCCCTCATTTGGGAGAGAAGGGAAAACAAACCATTTGCAAAGTTTGTGAATAAAGGGGCATCAAATGGGAGGAGTAGCTCTTCTCCCACCTCCGAGTATGTATGCTTGAAACAAATGAAAAGGAAGTTATGCGTTAATATATATATTCATAAATCTGTGTTTTCTTTTCTCTAGTTCCAATCGAATTGTGTATGCACTTCTTTAAGTTTCAGAATTCGTTGTGACCATATCTGTAATGTTATATGCTTGTTAACATTCGATTTTGAGTAGTGGTTGTTTATGTGTGTCCCATTTATTGTGACCTTAGAGCATTTCGCAACACCTCTGTTTTTGCAGGTAGTGACTCGTTCCTCTAATTGGAACTTGGACCATCAACTTGAGTGAGGGTGAATCCTTGATGAAGAGAGGTGGGAGGAGAACATTCCTTGAGTTGGGAGATGTGCTAAGACTGTGGAGAGTCGAGTTGCAGAGGGCGAGTCGCTTCACCTTCCCAAAAGGTCGAAAACATAGTTTTTTGGAGCACTACGAAAGCCTATAGGTTTTTAAAAGAGTGCTATGAAATCATTTCATAGCGCCTACAAGTATTTTGCTGAGCGCTATTTCAAAGGAATTTCTGAGCTGTGGTTTTGGCGTTTCAGCCTTGAGGCTCCTTTTGGCTTGTCCATCCTCGTCAATTTGTGCTATCAGAGCCACGTTTGACATTGGTGTTGTTGTCTACAGCATAGGGAGATGGCTATGCGAGCAAGAAGAGGACGACGTCGAGGAGGGAGACCCATAGATAATGCAAAACTCCAAGAAGAGATACTGAGGCTACAAGCTCATTTAGAGGCCATGGAGACACGTAGGTAGGGAGACCTCGAGGCTATAGATGACAATGGATCGGAGGAGGAAGCTGGAGCGGAAAGAGCAACACTAGTGGATGAAGCTCCATAAGTTAAACTATTGAGGTCGGTGTTAAGCTCAAGTTAAAGACCAAAACTTGAATTGTCTACCTATGATGGCAGCGTGGTAGTTGAGAATTTGATGGATTGGATCAGGGAATTAGACAAGTATTTTGAGTATGAGGAGAGTGAAGAAGACAAGCAGGCGAAATTTTCTATAACCATGTTGAAAGGCCATGTTGCATTGTGGTGGGACAATGTGCAGGCTGAAAGGAGAAAATAGGGGAAACCATTGATAAAGAGTTGGGACCAGATGGTAGCAAATATGAAGGGAAAATTTCTGCCGAAATACTATCAGCTATCCCTCTATAGGCAGGTGCATAACCTCAAGCAAAGGCTGCTGACAGTTAGAGAGTATACCGAGGAGTTTTACAAGGTGAATTTGAGGGCAGGTTATGTAGAAGACACCCCAAAGAAAACAACAAGGTACATCAATGGTATGAAGCTGGAGATTCAAGATGAAATCAATATGCTTTCTCTAGGACGATGGAAGAAGCATATCAGTTTGCCTTGAAGGCAGAAGAGAAGATAACAAGGAAGCATAATTCGGGCAGAGGTCATGGTTTTGTTAGAGGAAAAGGACAGACAGCTGGAAGCGGGAAGACTTCAGCTCAAAAGAATGATGCAAGTAACCCAAGGCAGCAAGAACAACAAGAGAAAGAAGGTGATTCCAGAGGAGGAATACCTTACCGGAGAGGTAGAGGTAGAGGAAGAGGAAGAGGCAGAGAGACTGTCTATCAGTGTTACAAATGTGGGCAGTTGGGTCATAGATTTTTTGAGTGTCCTGAGAATGAGAAAGTAGGACAAAGAGATGCATATGTAGCTCAGCCAGAAGCAGTGGAAGCACATGCACCTATGGCAGAAAATGCACCAGAGACGGGAGAAGCTTTAATGATGAACAAAGTTTTGTTGAAACCAGCCAAGGAGACTGTTGAACCAGCAAAAAGAAGAGCCTTGTTTAGGACTGTTTGCAAGGCCAGAGGAAAGTGCTGCAAAGTGGTGATTGACAGTGGAAGCACTGACAATCTAGTTTCCACAGAAATGGTGGAAAGACTTGGATTGAAAACGCTGAAGCACCCAACACCATATAAAGTGTCATGGATGCAAAATGGTCACCAATTGTTGGTAAGTGAGTAGAGTGAAGTGGAGTACCAGATAGGCAGATATAAGGATAAGGTAATTTGTGACATCATGCCAATGGATGTCTGCCTCCTCCTTTTGGGTCGACCTTGGCAATTTTATGGGAAAGTGGTGCATGATGGAGAGAACAACACTTGCAAGTTTGAAAAGGATGGTATCAAGCATACTCTTGTACCATTAAAGGAGGAGAGTACAGCTGGGATGAGTAGCTCAAAAGCACTGCTGTTGGGAGGAAAAGAATTTCTGCAACAAATGGAGAAAGAAGAAGTTAGCTATGCGGTGGTATGCAAACCAAAGGTAATACTTCTGCACACTGAAATTGCTGATTTACCTGTTAAGATTCAAGAGATGTTGCATGAGTTTAATGACATCGTAGTAGATGATAAGAGAAGTATCCGCCATCACATAGACCTGATACCAGGAGCAAGCCTTCCAAATAAAGCTGCTTACCGGATGACACCCAAGGAGAATGAGGAAATAAGGAAACAGGTTCAAGGACTGCTGGACAAAGGGTTGATAAGGGAGAGCTTGAGTCTATGCGCTGTCCTTGCAGTACATAGTCCAAAGAAAGATGGAGAATGGAGGATGTGCACAGATTCCAGTGCAATTAACAAAATCACAATTACGTACAGATTTCCATTGCCATGGATGAACGACATGCTGGACTGTTTGAGTGGAGCATGATTCAACCCACTATTGTTTGTGAAGGATTTCTTTGTGAACAATATGGCTTTTGATGACCCCAACTTAGCATTATAGGGGATGATATGGCAATCTTTTGTGATAATCTGTGGATGTAAACATTGTCTCTATGACTCCTTGTTCATCTTAATGGAGGGTGTTGAGCTATTTTGGCTATCTTCACTGTGGCTAGTGTTTTAAAAACTAGTTGACATTGCAGTTGTGTTGATTGAGTCAACTGTCATCTGTATGAACTAAGCGTCCTAAATGGATTGAACTTTGGTACCAAATTGATCCAGCTTGGCCAAGTTTGTAGCATGTACCTACTCAGTTGGGTTGATTTGATTTGGCACCCTACAAGCTGTGATACATTGTTTGAGGAAAAACTATATATATATATATATATATATTATACCTAAAACCTAAATTCCATCACCCTAAGACTGAAAAACACATTATATAGAGACCTCCCCTCTCCCTAGGTGTCATCCCACTTTGTGGGTAGTTGAGGTTCTTAATGAGCTGACCTGTAGGTAGGATTAGTTACACCATTGTTGCAATTTAATATACTGTATTGTAACTTAGGGTAAGGTTGGCTTAGTCTCCTCCTCAGGGCTAGCGCCTTAATCCTAGTTGGAGTGGTATAAATACCACTTCCCTCATTTTTACAAACTTTCAAGTGTGTTTAATCATTCTATTGCATAAGGGCACCCACATCAATTTGCTCTACATGTTTTGTGCTCTCCTGAATTCTTTTGTGGCACTGTTAATTTCAGCTTGTTTATTGGATTATGGTTTGTTGGAGAATTCATTATTCATTATAGATCCTCTACCTCAATATTTCTGACACAGCTTTTGCAAGTCATCTGCCATGCATGTGATATCACTATTATGCATGTTTTCTTCCCTTTTGAGGCTGTATTCTTTGTTTAGGCTGTTGTTCGTCTGTTATGTCATAATCATTTATAGTTTCTTCATTATGCAGTCTGTAGGTTGGATTTAATGCTTCTTATATCATAATGATGCAAACAGACTTAAAATTAATTAGGCTATCCTTCTTGTGCAGGCTATCATCCATGCGCATCTTGCCATAATGAGGAAATTGCTCCCATTAAATATTTTATTCTTATTGCTTAGGATGTCCTTTTTCATCCCAATGGATTTTACTTGCTAAGTAGGATGTCCTTCATGTGCATGGCATCCTTCTTGTACATTTTGGCCTTGTTGACCAGGGTGTCTGCATTAATGAGGCTGTCCTTTTTGACTAGGAGATCATCATTAATGAGTTTATTCTCGCTTTCTAAGTGATTTTGTTAAATTTGGACAACTAGGTCCAAACGCTGGGTTGTGCTGCTCAGATGACGATCCCAATATTTTTATTGGATTCCTCTTTCAGAGAGGTGCAAGATTGATCTAAAGATCATTTCGATCGGATGAGCAGAAGATGTGCTTTGAATTTATGTGCTAGGTCGGCCTGGAATATAATATAGACTTAAATGTCTTAAAGAACGTGTCACACACCCCCAAAGATGCCTATATATTGGAGAGACTTGGAGTTCATTAGACACACAATGTGTGGAGGATTTTCTTCTCTCTTGAAGGCGATGGAGCTGCGTATCTGTGGAGTATTTTTTGTCTGGGTTTTCTTGGGGTTGTGTGTGACACACTTGGCTGAATGACCTATTGGAGACTTTGCTGGTAGAAGCATCTTGCCGATCGCCGTAACGCCACCATTCATCATCTTTGTTTTGGCTTGTCTTCATCGATCTATTAGTATGTTCTATGTGCTTCAGTATTTTGTGCCCTAATCTGAAATGGCATAGAACATGTTCTCAAATTAACATGGTATCAGAGCTGAGGTGAAGACAAAGCCCAATTTGTGTTGAAACAAGTGCAACACTTACAAAGAGAAGAGCTCATTGAAGGTTAAGAAATCTATGAGGGGCTGCAGCAACAAAAGGACAGAACAATGAAGGGTTTATAGGGCTGTTTGAAGTCTGTTTTGGGTGACCGAATACAGAAAGAGAGGCCGAGGTCCCTTGGAAGAAGACCGCAGCCAAAGGGACTGTTTTAAGGATTGTTTGATGGGTGGATAGCCCTCATAAGAGGCTGTTGCAGGTCTGTTTGTATACCTGTAGGATGCCGCTATCAAATAGGAGGACAACTCTGTGTATAAGGGCTTGTAACTTCCCTAAAGGAGCAGCGTGGAGGGGCAACTTCCCATTGAAGGACAGCGCCAGCAAAGGGGAGCAATTATGGGCCATATTTGAGGTTTGGAAGGCATGAAAAGAGGGCTGTAGCAGCATACTAACAAGCCCTAAATCAGCTTGATGGCACGAATTCACCAGGGCACGAAATCAGCTTCAGAATCTCTTCACCTGGAGGATTGTATATGCGCTGTTTTGGATCAGTTTGAAACCTTACTATTTCTACACCAATGAAAAGAAGAGTTCTGGAAGCTCTGATTTGAAACCTAACGTCTTAAGATCTGTTGTCTTGGTTGGTCAAATCTGGGCAAGTTCTCTGGTTGTCTCATGGAGAAAACGCTAAAATCTGAAGCTCACTCTGCGTCTAGGGCAGAGACCTAAAAGCCTCCATCTGCGGTCTAACTTAACCATCTATCTGCTGCCCTTGCTTTATATCAGCAAAGACTTGCTATTTTTTTAACACAATTCGAAGACTGTACACACATCAATTCATAGTTCGATCTTTTGACAAGTCCTATGCATAAATCTGAGGTGTGGCTTCTTCTCTAGGGTGAATTTGCAGCCATCACATCAAGGATTTGTGGCCAATTAAATTGCAATTTGGGCTTTACGATTTTGAGCAAATTAAACCTAAATTACCTTGCCAAGGAGTGTTGTTTTGATGGCTGATTGAAGGCTAAATGTGTCCTAACCAAAGTAACAAACATCGCGATTTTATCGCGAGTTTTTCGGGCTGCCGATTTTATCGGCGATTTTTTCAAAAAATCGTTATCGCGAAAAAATCGCGATTTTTTTATTTTAGTAAAAATCGTGGGCCCATCAAATAGAAACCCTATAAGTTGAAAAATCGATTTTTTTTTTTGTCATTTTTGCAGCCCTCTCATTTTCCTAACACACCCTGTTGGCAGTTCATGGTAATGTTAAATTCATTTTCATCCTTTTACTTAAATTTTTAACATTACCATGAAATGACTCAGGATGTTTAAGAGTGGTTTCGACCTCATTGGATTTCATATGGAGAAACTAGAATTTTAGATTTCACTCAAAATTCAGCAGACTTAATGGTTTTCAGGGTTTCATGGTTTGGGGATTTGCATTGTTTCCATTTGATTCTATTATGTGTAAGGGTATGAAATTGGCATTTGATCAAGAGTATGAAGTCCTTTAAGAACCTTGATGTTGGTGGCATTGATTGTTGAACTTTGTTGATGTTGGTGGTATTAGGTTATTCGAACTCTCATCGTATATGAGAATATTGTATACACTCAAAGAAAGAAACAAGCTGAACAACATGTTAATCTTTTTCTACCGCATTTTGATTGAGCAATCCAAGTCGAAGACTTTGAGCTGGAGTGATATTTATGTGTCTCTTGTTGATGATCCCATTTCTAGTAGCGATGAATCAATGATGAGTTTGAGAGGAGGAGCAACAGCGGAGGAGGTGACACCACCTACCCACAGCTGCGGTAGAGGACATGGTCTACACTCATACAGCTGCATGAGCCTCGAGTACGAACTGCTTAGTCCATTGCCAGCCCCGCCAACTTCTTCGTCTAGAGGGAAAGCTGTTACATTTTCTCGCAAGAGGGGCAGAGGAAATCGGTAGTATAGGTTATTTGGTGCATTCCTTTGTATATAACATTATGACTCATGATATGAGATACATTATTATATTTTTTGTTGATATTTTGAGGTTGAGTTGAGACTCGGGACTTAGTATTCAGGACAGGATTCAGTTTTATGTGTGATGTAGCACTAGACATGATATTACACATCTTATATATTAGTTTTTTTTTTCATATTTATGTGTCAATGCATTTATTTTATGTTGTAGATGCTTTAGATATTAAAAAAATTGAAAAAAAATGAATATTTTTGTATGTGCCGATTTTTTCCCGATTTTTACGATTTTTTCCGATTTTTTCACCTCGGCGATTTTATCCCGATCGCGATTTTTGTTACTTTGGTCCTAACCAGTTACAATAAAACAACAGTTTGACGTCTGCATCAGAGGTAAGTTTGAAATCTGTTTTATGTACATATTTGATGTTCTGCTCAGAACGCAGGGGTAGCTGAAGCTTCGACAGCTTGTGGAAGGCTGTCTGGAGGTAAGGGAAGGCTAGAAAAACTCCTCCATCTCAGCCGTTGTCATCACTAGGAGGCCGCAACTCATTCAGGGCCTTGTTCCTTGATTTTTTAAGGTTAGTTTGCTCTGCTGTCTGGGACAACCACCTGTTGGGTGCTTTGTGTGAATATTACAAAGGCCGCAATATTGTTTGAGGGCAGCATGTCATTTTAGGAAGTGTTGTGGTAGGCTGCAGGCCATACCACAATAGCAAGGCTTGTATGGGTCATTTTAAGAGCTGTTTTTTAACCCTTACCCTCAGCGTAAAGGAAAAGTGTCCCCTCAAGATTGAAGTGGAGCATTTTTTTATGGTCTTTCCATGTCAGTATGAAGGCCGAGTAAAGGCAGAGTCTCCTCAAGGATCAACACAGTAAATTGCAGACGGTTATCACAGTTTCTTTTTACTGTGTGCTCACTCTGTATTGACCACGCCTAAGGTAGCTGCTGGTCCAAACTGAAGTTGGACATAGATCCTTGATGCCCTAATTGAGGGTTCCTTATGTGCAAGGGAAGCTGAAGTTTTATCCCTAAGTGGCCCAGATCTATGCATAAACAAAGACACACATGTAACATTTATTGATGACTTGAGGTAAGCAGACCTGATGCAGTAAGGCAAATTGGTGTACTTGACTAAGGCTATAAGATCCGTACATGCAGGGGCAGTGTTGTGAACCTGCATATACCTGAACTCAACCTATTGGCAGTGACCTTAGAAAGTGTCTTGACCAGATTTATCTTGCTGGATGATTGGGGCAGAAACATTAATGAGTAGGATTGGCCTGTACCCTTATGAAACTGTACCCTTATGAAACATTGATGAGCAGGAGTACCCTTATGACTGTGCTAGATCTGCATAAGAGAAAGGTATCATATAAGGTATGGACTGACATGAAGAAGGGTAAATTTTGTGTTTGGAACATCTGTAAGATTGGTTCCTAGATCTGTGCAAATTTAGGAGACAAATTGTAGAACTGAGATTTGAAGATTTGAAGCCCTAGATCAGTCTACCATTAACTGTAGTTGGGCAGATCTGGAAGATAAGAAGCAGTGCAGAATGCAATGCTAAATGTAGTAGATGAAGCCCTCAAGTGCAGGATCATGAGAGAAGGAATCATGATATATCATATGTTAGAAGGCAGTTTCGGATCCCTAGTTCAAGAAAATCTCAAAAGACTGCTTGAGGAAGCTACAACAGATCTCCACAGTATAACACGTAGTTGCTGTAAGGTAAGTATGAGTACCACAGAACAAGCTGAGGCTTGTAGATATATTCTCTCTGTTTGACAGTGTCATATGGCAGAATATGTATGACCATGAAGTTTGAAATCTTCTATACTATATGGCAGTATGACAATGATGAAGAAGATCGTGATGGGTACGATAAAATTATGGCAACACCGTAATCAGCGATATGACAGAGGTGATAGTTCTAAATCTGTGATTCTATGTCACTGTCATTATGACAGTGACATAGATAGACACCCATGTTTACGAAATTCATAATAGCTGTAAGCTTGTGACAATATCAGTCTTACATTGGAGCGTAATGATAAACTTGCAAGTGTGAACTGAGAAGTTTTTGTAGCCTTCAGTCATGTTGTTGGAGTCTTGAACCATGACCAGCAAAAGTCTGTGAAGTCTTGGATGGCTTTGACTGTGGGAGAATAAGACTCCTTTCCAAAATGGTGTCTGGGATGCCCTCATTTAAAATAGATGTCTTCTCTCTCAAGAGAAGCTGGCATTAAGAGGGAGAATTCAATTGTATATGCTCCTGAGCTAATATCATTGCTGAACGAAAGAAGATCCTCATGGCTCAAAGACATATGGCTTCAGAGGGGGAAATTCCGGAAGAAAACCAAGAAGCCATATAAATACCAGGGGTATCTAGCTGCCATGAGTACAATATGAGCCCGGATCATTTAAAGAAACTGTAAAGCATCAAAGTCTGCAAGGATGCGAGGGTGATGTCTGGGATATGGTTCCTAGACCATAGATCAAAGCTGTTGTCACCTCGATATAAGATCAAGCATGGATCTGATGGGAAAATGTGTTGCCTAAGACTTCTCTAGGAAGGCACTGATTATTATTGCACCTATAATCTATTACTACCCTTGCTGCTACGCAAGGACGGAATATTCATCAGATGGATGTGAAGACCACCTTTTGGCATGGTGCGATAAAGGAAGAGGTGTAGGCAGAGCAACCTCTGGGGTTCGAAGTCCAGGATCGGGACACCTATGTCTACAAGTTGAAGAAAACCCTCTATGGGTTGAAGCAAGCACCTAGAGCTTGGTACGAGAGGACAGATAGCTACCTGATGAAGCTGGGCTTCACTCGTAGTAATGCTGATCCGAACCTTTACTTCAAGGTTGATAGAGAGAAGCCTCTCATTCTGGTGCTGTATGTGGACGACCTCTTCCTGATAGATGCTGACCCTCTCATTCATCAGTGCAAGAGGGAGCTCATTGCTGAGTTCAAGATGAAGGACCTAGGACTGATGCACTACTTCCTAGGCCTGGAGGTCTGGCAGAGACCTGGCAAGATTTTACATTGTGAAGCTTCTGGTAAGATTTGATACGGTGGACTGTAAGTCCGTGTTGACACCGATGAAGCTCAACTTTAATAAGTTGAGTGGCAGCGCTGCTGGGCCCATGTTAGCAAATCCTATTGAGTATCGTCAACTCGTAGGGGCTCTGATGTTCTTTGTGAACACCCGTCCGGACTTATGTTATGCAGTGAACACTTTGAGTCAACACATGGTTGATCATAACATTCACTGGGTTGGTGCCAAGAAACTCTCGAGATATCTCTGTGGCACGATAAACCATGGGCTGAGATACACTGCCGGGAGCTTGACACTCCTTGGATATACTGATGCCGATTGGGCTGGCATTGTGGTGGATCGTAAGAGCACATCTGGATGCTACTTCACAAGTAGATCTGCTTCGGGTAGGAAAAGGAAGTTGGTAGCCTTGAGCACCGTTGAGGTCGAATACATTGCAGCATGTATGGCCCATTGTGAAGTCACTTGGTTGCGAAAGCTCTTCAGTGAGTTGTTCGAGCATGTGCTAGATGCCACCGTTATCCTTTGTGACAACCAGAGGGGGATTCATTTGTCATAGAATCTCGGGTTCCACGATTGATCGAAGCATGTTGATGGCTGGTACCACTTTATCCGGGATATGGTATAGCGAGGCGCCGTAAGGCTCGATCATATAGGAACTGATGAGCAGGTCGCGGATATTCTCACAATGCCCTTGGGGAAGGTCATGTTCCTAACCTTCCGTGAGAATCTTGGAATCATAGAACGACCCTATTTGGAGGGTCTTATTGGACGATGAGCTCTGGGAGCTCTAAGGGGGTTTTGGGGATAGCTTTGGTGCTATAAGCGACCACAGGGCTAGGCTTGCCGAACCTAGTGGTGTGCTTCTACCCCACCGTGATGATATTGAGATGGTTTACCTCTCTTTGATTTGTGCCCCGTATGCATCCTACCCATGGAGTTTTAGACTCATTGGAAGTACCTCTCATTTGGCCAATGAGGTGGGAAATGTGAATAGAGACCATAGCAAGACCAATGGACGCATCGGAGATTGCCATACTCTCTATGTCTAGGATAGCACATGTCCAACCACTTGATTTGGGATCAAGTTTAGTGAGGTTTTGGACCTCCAACTGACTTCGGGTCAGTGTAACTAACTTCAGGTTAGTATATGACTCTCTTGAGTCCTAGCGAGGTTTCAGACCTCCAACTGACTTTGGGTCAGGTAAACCAACTTCGGGTTGGTATGAGACTCTTTGTGAGTCCTATAGAGGTTTCAGACCTCTGGGCTGAATCTGTCAGCTGGAAATGATGTCTTTGTGACTGACCCACTTCTGTTCTGAAATAAAGAGGCCAGCAAAGCAAGTTACGGCGGGATGACGCATGATGTTTGGATTGCACTAGTGGACGGAGTTCTCCCTAGTTGAGAAGGAGTGTTAAATTTGGACAACTAGGTCCAAACTCCGGGTTGTGCTGCTCAGATGACGATCCCGATATTTTTATTGGATTCCTCTTTCGGAGAGGTGCAAGATTGATCTAAAGATCATCTCGATCGGATGAGCAGAACATGTACTTTGAATTTATTCCACTTATGTGCTAGGTCGGCCTGGAATATAATATAGACTTAAATGTCTTAAAGAACATGTCACACACCCCCAAAGATGCCTATATATTGGAGAGAGTTGGAGTTCATTAGACACACAATGTGTGGAGGATTTTCTTCTCTCTTGAAGGCGATGGAGCTGCGTTCTTGGTGCTGCGTATCTGTGGAGTATTCTTTGTCTGGGTTTTCTTGGGGTTGTGTGTGACACACTTGGCTGAATGACCTATTGGAGAGTTTGCTGGTAGAAGCATCCTGCTGATCGCCGTAACGCCACCATTCATCATCTCTGTTTTGGCTTGTATTCATCAATCTATTAGTATGTTCCATCTGCTTCAGTATTTTGTGCCCTAATCTGAAATGGCATAGAACATGTTCTCAAATTAACAGATTTTCTATTTTTATAACGTGTTTACATATAACTGTCTGGACTTTCAAAACACATCATTCATTGTTTTATTTCTATGTTCATTAAGTTAAGACCCCATCACCAGGCAGGCTTCCACTGCATGGCATCATCGTTCACCATATCTTCCCGCTAGCTTGAATTTCATCGTGTTCATCTTTGCAGAATGATTTCTACTGGTCACTGGCATAGATTGTCTTTTTTATGCTGTTCTCCATGGATGGCATCATTGGTTCACTTTCACTTTTATTGTTGGCTGTTTTTGTCTGCAACTATGCCCTCTCCCACACCAGAAACTTGAAAGTGTGTTAGCATAAAGTTATAAACATTTCATAATCTTCTAAAATAGTGCCTTCATGCTTGTACGTCCCTTCACCAAATATTCTACATAGGTGCTTTTATATTTCTCCTCCTTTGCCTGATGCTTTTTCCTCAATCTTTGTTGCTGAACTTTCATATCATTAACTACTATTGTGTGTTCCTTATTTATTGTTTGATATGGTTTGGTTAGTATAGTGTTATTCTGTGTTGCATACTTCTATTAGCGATGCAATTCTATAGTCTCGTCAGATGTACTTGCAGTTATATCTTTCAGATGCAGAAGTCCAGTGCAGCATGGAAGTCATTCTTATGAGTGCCACTTTCTAATAAAATTGTGTGTTGATCTGTTGTATTACAATAAAATTAATAATGTAGAGACAAATGTATCCCTCTGAAATTGGGATGCTTCTTTAAATTACTGAATTTTTACATTTCTATAATTTTAGATGTGGGACATGTCTTATTGAACTTAAATGGAATTTAATGGTTCTGTGAATGCAGTTTGTGATCCCAAAAGTCTTCTCTTTCTTTACGGGATGCAACTGGATTACAGTGATGCTCTAATTGGTGGAGGTTTCTCATTCACAAATCCAAATGCAACATCAACATGTGGCTGTGGGAAATCATTTGCAGCTTGACTTCTAATAAGCATCTGCAGTTCTGTCTGGAAATTCTCTTTTAGGTGTTTATTTTAGTTTCTGTACAAAAATTGTGATACAGAAGTAGAGAGAAGTGATTTCTGAAATCTATACTTCCCCTAATATGAGATGTATTATATAAGTTATATCTACTTCAACAAGCATTATTTTTCTCAAATTCAATTTGAATATTTATGATTTTGGTTCATCTCTACGTCCAGTACATTTTTTTTTTCCAAAGAAAAAAATTGTTAATTTTATTTATAAGAACAGAATGACAATACATTAGATTCTTGAAGTATTCAAAAAGGTTCTTACAACCTGAGTTTTCCATATATATCTCATATTTTTTTCCAACATGTTCTGTATACTCTAGCCAAAAAAGTATCAGAAGTTTTCTTTTATCAGTTGAAAGGGAACTTTTCTTTCATCACCACAACAGAACCAATATATAAAGTACTATTCATCTCCTATTTTCTTTCAGCAAATGTAACCAGATTTAAACAGGAAACGAAAAACAGAAAATATATTTCTAAGGTTGATGTGTATATTTAGAAGTATTCCCCTCCTGATGTTCTGTCATCTACTAGGTTCCTCATTCCATCTTTGTTCCAGCTTCTGAAAGACCATTTACTATCGTGTTCCTGTCCCTGCAGATGTGTGAAAGTAATATGAGAAAACTTATATAAATAACTGTAGATCATTATACAGAGGATGTAATGTAAACTTCCTCAGTACTATCTCCTTGTGCATGCATTGAATTACTAGAAGGGAATTCCCATAGATTTGAATATGTGAGACTCCAGCCTCATGAGCCTGCCTCAAAACTAGTTTTAGAGCCATCAACTTGCAGTAATTATTTGTTTTCTGACCAATTCCAGATTTGAATGAAATGCTATGGGTTGAAGATATAAACATAATCCCTCCCGCTCCACCCCTGTGTGGGGTTACTGTCCAGTGCATTTTGTTCTTTTTTTTGATTAAGTTCTAATTATCATAGTGTGCCTTCAAAAATTATAAAGAGTGCACTTTTGGGCTGTAATCTGGCCTTACTATGCATACAGTTATGCTGGGTTACTGTTCTCACAGCCCAGAATCCCTTTTTAATGGGAGCTGACAATCTAAAGATCACACTATTTATATCTGATCTTAATTCTTGGGGATATATCTGTCATTCAAGATAAATGAACGTTGAGTTGAACATAATTGCATTTGGTAATTTTTGCAAATGGCAGGTTCTTTTCTGAATGCTACTGTTTCACCTTTCAGGTTTTGATAATAATATATTATCGTTAGCTCTGTAAAAGCATAAATTGCAAGTTACTGTTGCCATCTAAGCATGTTACACCTACACTTCTGGACAGTTTTAATGTAACCTTGCTAAAAGCAACCACCACCTCACTAATGTACTCGTGGATATTATTGAAAGAAAGCCATAAAAGTGAAGGTAATTGGTACTCCGCAAACTTAGTCTAACCTCTGATTTTCATGGTAAAGGCATTATCATATAATAATGGCTGGGCTTACTGTCTAGTGCATTTTGTTCTATCTTTCGGTTGAAATTCTAACTATTGTAGTGAGCCTCCAAAAATTATGAAGTGTGGATTTTGGGCTATAATTATTAATATATAGAGTTATGCTGAGTTCCTGTTGCTCACAGCCCGCTATCCCCTTTTAATGGGAGCTTACAATCTAATGATCACACAATTTATATCCGATCTCAATTCTCGGGGATATATCTGTTATGAAAGATAAATGAACATTGAGAGGAACATGATTACTTTTGGTAATTTTTGTGAATAGTAGTTTCTTTTCTGCATTATGAGGATGCTATTGTTTCTCCTTTTAGGTTTTGATAATAGTATATTATTATATCTGTTAAAGCTTAAATTGCAAGTTACCCTTGTCATTCAAACCTGGTGCATCTGCACTTCTGGACAGTTTTAATGTAACGTTGCTAAAAGCAACTACCACCTCCACTAATTGTTGAATTCTTAGTTGAACTGAGAGAGGGGGGGGGGGGAGGGGTGAATCAGTTCAATACATACATGAGCTTTTTAAATTTTCATCAGCTTATTTACAGCTTACTTTTGTATTCAACCTTAGTATATGAACAGTCTTAATATGGTGCAGCGAGTATTAAATTAATGTACATTAAACTTATTATGAGAGCAGTAAACATTAAACAGATTTGATAAATCATCTCAGCACACAGGCAACACAGATAGAAGTGGAAACCCATAAAGGGAGAAAACCACATCTTGTTATTGTTGTGATGCAAAGGCAAGCTCCAACTCCCTCTCACCACTGTATTCAACCTTAGTATATGAACAGTCTTAATATGTTGCAGCAAGTATTAAATTAATGTGACATTAAACTTATTATGAGAGCAGTAAACATTAAGTAGAGTTGATAAATCATCTCAGCACACAGGCAACACAGATAGAAGTGGAAACCCATAAGGGGTGAAAACCACATCTTATTATTGTTGTGATGCAAAGGCAAGCTCCAACTCCCTCTCACCACTGTTTTTCTGCAGACACCAACCTACAGGAGGCTCCAACCTCAATTCTGCAAGCTACAACTTGCAAGGAAGCTCCAACTCCCTTCAATTTTATTACGAGGCACCAACCTAAAGGAGGCTCCAACCTCGATCGACTTCTGACGACAGCTATCAAGTTTCAACTTGATGGGAAGCTCAACTCACTCAATTTATCAAAATAAGTGTTTGTTGATTTACCTGTAGATATCGGTTACGATTGTAGCATCTCTTTCTACTCCTCTTCCTTATCCTCTTTCTGCTCCTCTCTTCCTTATCTTCTCTGCCTCAATCTTCTATAATTTTCATTCTCTATCCTTACTCTCTCTAACCTCTTTTATGCATATCCAGTTGATATTATATATAGAGTTCCTCACATGGCTGTTTATATTTCACAAGGAATTGGGAGTGAATAGTCATGACTCTTTGGCTTCTGTCTTCTCATTCTTTTTCCAACTCATTTTAAAATTATAACAATATGTACCAATTTCAATGTTACAATGGGATTTTTCTTTTTCCTTTGGACACTTTCCTTTGCATCACAAACAATATAAAACAAAAATATTTACATCTTCAATTACACATTTTAAATTCCACTCAGCTCCTTTTCGGGACTTGGCTTTACTGGATTTGTCTTTTCTGCTGCTACTGAGTGACTGTTCTGTATTTTTGATTCACTTCTACATCTATTCATATGTTTACTATACCTGTGTGCACCAGCCACATATGTAACTGCATTTCAGGTTTTATTCTTAAATATATATGAGTCTGGGCAATGTCTATTCACTCTCAATCTCTGTGCTTGGGCTGCCTGCTTACACATTCTCTGTCCATATAATTTATTTTCAAATCAACCCTCTTATGTTCTTTTGGATTACTGCACATTTTTCTGAGGCTGTCTTTCTCCTTTTCGTCCTTGCAGGCTCTTGTATTAAATCCAATCCGTGAACTTTATAAAAACCATTATATTGAATACCAGCGTATTTATTATATGGATCAGCATATATATACATATATATTCTCCAGCCGAATGTAAAAACCCATAAATTTACTTTAACGAATGCCCAGAACGCACCTCATTTTCTATAAGTTTCAATTTTAGCACAATATATAAATATATCACCATGTTTGCATATTCCCCGAGTAAAGTGTTATAAACATTAATATAAGGTGTCGATTCCATATAATCAATAGAATATCATATGTCCGGGCCCACTTGTCATGCTTTCCGATGCTATACATTACTCCTCGACTTCTTCCGATTGCGATTGATCGCAATTGCAATTTCCATTTGAATGTATCGACATTCCAATGCTCCGATGCTTCGATTCCGATGATTCACTGTTTACCAGAACTCAATCTTACATGAATCATAGTTTATAAGCCCATCAGGTCCGGGACTTCCATCGCAATCGCAATCTTTTAATATATTTCTCCGATGTTCTGCTTTTGTCCGATGAGATTGACCACTGTTCACTGTATTTTTCCGATGCGATTAATCGTCGTTCTTTCGATGCAATGTACGAGTCCGGAACTCAAACGCACATATGAATTATGACTTATTGAACCATCGGGTCCGTGCTTCAATCGCAATCGCAAGTTTTGGTTGGATGTTCTGATATGCCTATACTCCGATGCTCTGATGTGATTAGGCCGGAATTCAAATACGTGTTAATCACAATTTATAAGCCCATCGGGTCCGGGCTTCAATCGCAATCGCAATTTTTTGTTTACATGTTCCGCTGCACAGTTTTTCTCCGATGCAATTGGGAAAGGGTCCCACCTTATGGTACTTTGGTTCTTTCGATCATAAAGCACTCCACTTATATAAATTAATATATATGCTTTGGACCTTTAGTCGTTTAATCTTGCACAATATATGTAATGCGCTGCATATATATAAGCTTCCGCTTCCGCCTGGGTTACGATTCCCGGAATAAGGTTTATATATATATACTTTGCCGCTTGGGTTAAGATTCCCAGAATTGAGTTTATGTATCCTCCGGCTGGGTAATGATTCTCATAATATTATGTTTAGTGTATCTACCTACTGGGGTAGTGATTATCGGAATAACAGCTCTGCCTCTGCCTCTGCATTTCTGCGATAACGGCTCTGCCTCTGCCTCTGCCTTTGCCTTTCGTTGTGCCTCTTTCTCTGTCTCTGCCGTTGCTTCCATTCTGCTATTTGACTGTTATATTTCGACATACTCTTTCACCTGTCTCCTTCACTTCCTTTGTTCACTTCTTTGCTGCCTCTGCTACTTGTTTGCTGCCTCTACCTCTCTGCTACTTTGCTTCTCTCTTTGTTTCATCTGCTCCTTGACTGATGCTACTCCTTAATTCTCCTTTTGATGCCTCTGCTTCTTTAAATGACCCTGTCTCTGCTGCTCAACCCTCTCTACATCTTGCTGCTATGCTGCTTTCTTTGCCTTGTTGCTGCCTCAAGTGTTCCTCCTTTGCCATCTCCTTTGCCATCAATGACAACATTTCCAACAGTCTCCCCCTTTGGCATTGATGGCAATACACTTCCTCTGTTTCCCTGTTAGGATCCTTTCTCCTGTTGCCTGCTCTTCCTCTCCCTTTGACATCAATGGCAAGGGGTTTGAATTCTTAGTGTAGATTCTATCCTTTGATCCTGTGTTTTTATCATTTTTCAACATTTCGTGCATTTCCTCTCTCTGAGATCTTCTGACTTTGTACGCTGCTGCTCCAACCTTTGGATTAGATTCACGTTGGGTTCACCACTGACCCTTTAGTATTTTTATTGATTCTTTTATGCTGGATGTATTCTTGCCATAATCCTTTTGATCCTGAGGACCTGTTTCATGCTTCCCTTGCTCGTTGATCTCCGCTTGGAATGATATTTTCGTTTATGTTCTCCCCCTGAAACTGTGCTTTTTCTTCATATCAGAGAGTAGCATCTACAGATACTACCCCTAGTCTGTCTCTCAAATATTCAAATGGTTCTCTAGCAAGCGGTTTGGTAAATATATCTGTTGTATGTTCTTTTGTTGGTACATACTCCAGTTTTACTATCTTCTGAGCCACTTGTTCTCGGAGAAAATGATACTTGATTGGGATATGTTTAGTTTTTGAGTGAAGCACAGGATTTTTAGATATACTTATAGCACTTGTGTTATCACATTTGATTGAGATAGGTTCATCAATGCTTACCTTCATGTCTAGGAGGGTTTGCTTCATCCACATGACTTGTGTACAACATGCTGCTACTGCTATATATTCTGCTTCTGCTGTAGACAGAGAGATAGATGTTTGTTTCTTGCTTAACCATGCCACCAGACTTTCTCCTAAATAGAATGCACCTCCACTTGTGCTTTTCCTGTCATCCACATAGCTGGCCCAATCTACATCTGTGTATGTTGTCAAAGTGAAGCTTTTTCATTTAGGATACCAAAGTCCACATCTTTGTCTTTGTTCCTTGTGAATTATCTAAATATTCTTATGTTTGCCAAGAAGGTGATTTTGTTTTGGAGTCTTCCTTGATGTCTAGCCACTAGTCCTACAGCTAGCATGATGTCTGGTCTTGATGTTTTTAAATACAGCAGGATTCCTATCATGGATCTGTAGAGTTTCTGGTCTATATCAGTAGATCCATCATCAGCACACAGCTTGCATCCCGTGATCATGGGAGTTGACACAGGTTTGCGGTCCTCCATTTTGAACTTTTTCAACATTTCTCTTAAGTATTTTTCCTGTGAGATGAATGTACCTATGTTCTTTTGCTGAATTTGAAGTCCTAAGTAGAAAGATGACTCTCCAATCATGGACATCTCGGCTACTGTTTCATCTCATCGGCAATAAGCCACTTTGCTAGTTCTTCTCTATTGCTTCCAAACATAATGTCATCAACATATACTACAATCGAGTTCATTTTCATGGGCTTTTATATATGAATTAACATCTACTCCACCTCTCTTAAAGCCTTGTTTTTGCAAATATTTATCCGATCTTGACTACCAACAAAAGGGCTTTGAAAAATCCCTTTTAGAGCCTTCAAATTACACACACATAGTATTCTTTGTCGACAAAGTGAAACCTTCTGGTTGTTCCATGTAGAATTCTTCTTCTAGATCTCCATTTAGAAATGCAGATTTCACATCCATTTCATATACCTTGAAGTCTTGGTGGCATGCAAAGGCCAAAAACATTCTGATGGCTTCCATTCTGGCTACAGGGGCAAATTTTTCATCATAATCAAGTCCTTCGATTTGTGAATATCCTTTGCAAACTAGTCTGGATTTATTCCTGATTACCTGTCCTTGCTCATTCATTTTATTCTTGAATACCCATTTTGAGCCAATGATATTTTTCTCAATTGGTCTAGGAACTAGTTCCCAGGTATTTTTCTTCTCAATTTGGTACAATTCTTCATGCATTTCCTTTACCCAATCCTTGTCCTTGCAGGCTTCTTCAAATCTCTTTGGCTCTATCTGTGATAACATGGCTATGTATACGTCTTCTATTTGTTCTATTAGCTGCCTTCTTGTCTGGACCCCTGCTTTCTTGTCTCCTATGATCTGATCTTTAGGATGATTCTTCTGAGTGTATCTTGAGGGGGCTTTCGAGCTCAGCTTTGCATCTTCTATTGTCTTGCTTGTTTCATCATCATTCTATTTTTCTTCTTCATGGTTGTCTGATGGACTGCAGCAGTCTGTATCTCTTGTATTGTTTGGAATTTCTTCATCAAATCTCACATCGATACTTTCAACAATTTTTCGAAGAGTCTTGTTGTAGCACCTGTACCCTTTACTTTTGGAAGCATATCCTAGAAAAATCCCTTCATGTGCTCCTGCATCAAATTTCCCAAGATTTTCATCATTATTCTTTATATAACACTTGCTTCCAAAAATTCTAAAATGTTTGATTGAAGCTGGATTTCCATGCCATAGTTCATAGGGATTCTTGTCACTGCTTGGCCTTAAGTGAGCTTTATTAAGGATATGTTAACGTATACACGTACGCGAGAAGGTTCAAAGAATATTACTCTCTTGCATCATGGCTCTGGAAATTTGTTGTACAGATATGTTTTGTCTCTCTGCTACTCCATTCTACTGAGGTGTCCCTGCAATAGTAAATTGTTGCTTTATGCCATGTTCATTGCATAGGTCTACAAAGTCATGATCTGTGAATTCACCTCCTTTGTATGATCTGATGCATTTCAGCTTGCATCCGGTCTGATTTTCTGCTAAAGCTTTGAATATTTGGAATTTTTCCAGAGCTTTCGATTTATTCTTGAGAAATGCAACCCATGTCATTCTAGAGAAATCATCTATTATCAGCATGAAGTAGGTTTCCCCACTTGGTGTTTTAGTTCTTGCAGGTCCACACAGATCCATGTGCACAAGCTGGAGTGGTCTTCTTGTTGATAACTCATCTTTGGCCTTAAAGGATATGCGGGTCTGTTTACCCAATTGACAAGATTTGCATATGGTATTAGAAGGCCTTTTTATTTCTGGCATGTCTCTGACAGCTTTCTTCTTGCTTAGTTTGATGATGTGATCAAAGCTGAGATGTCCCAATCTTTTATGCCATAACCATGACTCCTCAAGTTTGCTAAGATGACATGCTTCATCTTCCTCTTTCACAATGTAAACATTACTCTCTGTTCGAACTCTTTTGAGAAGAGTCTTACCCGTGGTGCTTGATCTGACTTCACAATCTTGTGCTCTAAAAAGAACTTCACAGCCTTTGTCACACATCTGATTAACACTCAGTAAATTTGCTTTCAACCCATCTACAAATAGTACATCTTGGGCCTTTCCTCTGCCATTGTCTATGCTAACTGAGCCTTTTCCCTTGATCTTACCTGATTTATCATCACCAAAAGTAACATTGCCAGATTTCTTTTCATCAAGAGTTATAAACTTGCTTTTGTCTCCAGTCATGTGTTTTGAGCAGCGACTGTCCAGGTACCACTGGCTTTTCAGGTCTTGAGCAGTTAGAGCCAAGTCACATTTGTTCTCATTCTTTATCCATTGGTAGCACCCTTTTGTTTGGTATCTTTTGTGAGATGATGGGCTACATCTTCTGAGAGGACATTTGGAAGGCATATGTCCAACTTGATTGCATATACAACATTTGATCATAGTTTTTGCAGAATTGTGAGTATGAACAAAATTTCTTTGATTCATAAACCTCCTTGAGGTGTCGAGCATCAATCTTTGTCCATACTTTCTACATTCAATAATTTTATGGCCAAATTTCTTACAATAAAAACAGTGACCATAGAAATTATTTGCATACCTGATGTAAGGTTGTCTTCTCCATTTGTTTGCTTGAGACAGTCTCTTCACTGTTTGCATCTTTTGCTGGTTTGAATCACTCCTCCTTGCATGACAGTATGCAACAATGTGTCCCAGCTTGTGGCAGACATAACAGGTTGCATTTTTCATAGGAGGGAAGAATCTCCTTTGATGGCTTCCAAATTTGACATACTCAGGGGTATATGAATCTTTTTCTGTTGTTTGAGTATTTCTTTCATTCTTTGTTATTAAAGGATTTTTCTGGGTTCCGTCTCCCTCCTTACAAGTTTCTTCTTTTGTAGGAATTATTTGAGCTGCTTCATCATCCTTCTTTGCTTTTACAAAAATAATCTCTCTGTTTTCCTTTTCTTTGCTTTTACTTGATTCTCCTTCATAGCCTATTTCAGTTTTTATCATAGGAGATCTTTGAGCAACCAAAATTTCATTCAACTTACTAGAGCTTGTTGTTTGAGAAGAATTTATAACCACTTTCCTTTGAGCATTTTCTAATTTCTTCCTGAGACATACTACTTCTTCTTCCAACTTCTCTTGTTCTTGAGTTTTCTTCTTGATTTGCTTAAGTAACATGTCCTCTATCTTCTTGGCTTCTTCAAGCTCTATCTTTAGCTGCATAAGGACTTCTGAATTCTGTTCTTCTCGTACATACTTGAGGAGAATGTCCTTTTGTTTTTTGCATTTAAGCTTGAGTCTATCAATCTCTTCCAGAGCACTTCTTAGCTCCCCCTCAAGGTCGACTTCACCTTCTTCTTCTTCATCTTTTAGCAGGAGACCTTCAAGTTCTTCTATGGCCATCAATAAAAATTCAGAGGTTCCTTCTTCACTTGAAGGTTCATCTGAGTCTTCAGATGCACCGCTGTCTTGTTGAGCATAGAAGGATTTTATGCTGAACTTCTTTGCTTTCTGCCAGTTTTTTGATGCATTTTTCTCTGTTTCTTGAGCCTAATTCCTTACTTTCTTGTGAGGACACTTAGCAGCATAGTGCCCCACTTTTCCACAGTTAAAGCATTTGAAGGGAAGTTTACCTTTGTATTTACCTGAGCCTCTATCCAATTTCTTGACAAAATTTGCCTCTTCTTCATCCGAGCAAGAGCATATATCTTCCTCTTCTTCTTTCTTCTTTTCTGTTTTAAAGGCTGCCTCTCTCGTACTTGGCTTTTTCTATGGGAGCCTCATCTCGTATGCTGTTAAATTTCCGAGTAGCTGGTTCATGGTCAAGGTCTCCCAATCAGCGGTTTCTTCTATTGCAGACACTTTGGGATTAAACCTGGATGGAAGAGATCTTAGAATCTTTTGCACAGTTATACTTTCTGGCATGGTTTCTCCAAGAGCTTTCATATTGTTAACAATTTCTGCAACTTTTAGGAAGAAACTGTCAATGTCTTCATCATCATTCATTTTTAAGTTCTCAAACTGGGCTCTATAGACTTGAAGTTTGGCAGTATTTACTTTCTTGTCTCCTTCATGGATGTTCTCCAGAGTATCCCACATCTCTTTGGCAGTGTCTTTGTGCATTACTTTGATAAACTCTGCTTCACACAATCCATTCAAGATGGAATTCATGGCTTTTGCGTTAGCTACAAATCTTGTTTGGATTCTTTCTCTGAGTCAGTTGCCTTTGGGGCATATCCTAATTCCACAACACCCCAAACTTCTATTCCTAGAGACATTATGTATGTCCTCATCCTGATTTTCCAGAAGGCATAATTTGCACCTGTAAAGAAAGGGGCTTTATTGGTTGAGCATCCTTCTTTACTAGCCATCCTAAGAACCTAGAATCTCCTTTCAGTTGTTAAACTGGTACAAAGGAACCGACTTTGATACCAATTGTTGAATTCTTAGTTGAACTGAGAGAGGGGGGGCCGGGGGGGGTGAATCAGTTCAATACATACATGAGCTTTTTAAATTTTCATCAGCTTATTTACAACTTACTTTTGTATTCAACCTTAGTATATGCACAGTCTTAATATGTTGCAGCGAGTATTAAATTAATGTGACATTAAACTTATTATGAGAGCAGTAAACATTAAGCAGATTTGATAAATCATCTCAGCACACATGCAACACAGATAGAAGTGGAAACCCATAAAGGGAGAAAACCACATCTTATTATTGTTGTGATGCAAAGGCAAGCTCCAACTCCCTCTCACCACTGTTTTTCTGTAGGCACCAACCTACAGGAGGCTCCAACCTCAATTCTGCAAGCTACAACTTGCAAGGAAGCTTCAACTCCCTTCAATTTTTCTGCAGGCACCAACCTACATGAGGCTCCAACCTCAGTTAGCTACAACTGATAGCTATCAAGCTTCAACTTGATAGGGAAGCTCCAACTTCCTCAATTATGAAAAGAAGTGTTCGCTGATTTACCTCAGATATCAACTCTGTTCTGTAGCATCTCTTTCTGCTCCTCTCTTCTTTATCTTCTCTGCCTCAATCTTCTATACTTTTCATTCTCTATTCTTACTCTCTCTAACCTTTTTTTTTTATGCATATCCAGTTGATATTATATATAGAGTTCTTCACATGACTGTTTGTATTTCACAAGGAATTTGGAGTGAACAGTCATGACTCTTTGGCTTCTGTCTTCTCATTCTTTTTCCAACTCATTTTAAAATTATAACAATATGTACAAATTTCAATGTTACAATGGGATTTTTCTTTTTTCCTTGGACACTTGCCTTTGCATCAAAAACAATATAAAACAAAAACATTTACATCTTCAATTACACATTTAAATTCCACTTAGCTCCTTTTTGGGACTTGGCTTTACTGGATTTGTCTTTTCAGCTGCTACTGAGTGACTTTTCTATATTTTTGATTCACTTCTGCATCTATTCATCTGTTTACTGTACCTGTGTGCACCAGTCACATATGTAACCGCTTTTCATGTTTTATTCTTAAATATATATGAGTCTGGGCAATGTCTGTTCACTCTCAATCTCTGTGCGCGGGCTGCGTGCTTACACATTCTCTGTCCATATAATTTATTTTCAAATCAACCCTCTTCTATTCTTTTGGATTACTGCACATTTTTCTGAAGCTGTCTTTCTCTTTTTTTTTTTTCGTCCTTGCAGGCTCTTGTAGTAAACTCAATCCGTGAACTTTATAAAAACCATAATATTAAATACCAGTGTATTTATTATATGGATCAACATATATATACATATATATTCTCCAGCTGAATGTAAAGACCCATGAATTTACTTTAACGAATGCCCAGCACGCACCTCATTTTCTATAAGTTTCGACTTTAGCACAATATATAAATATATCACCGTGTATGCATATTCCCCGAGCCAAGCATTATAAACATTAATATAAGGTGTCGATTCCATATAATCAACAGAATATCATATGTCTGGGCCCACTTGTCATGCTTTCTGATGCTATACATTACTCCTCGACCTCTTCCGATTGCGATTGATCGCAATCGCAATTTCCATTTGAATGTATCAACATTCCAATGCTCCGATTCCGATGATTCACTGTTCACTCAATTGTGCCGATGCGATGAGTCGCAATTGAATTCTTCCGATTGCGATTGGATTCTTTGCGATGGTTGCGATGCAATTAATCACAATCGCAGCTTTCAACATTATGCTCCGATGTTCTTCTTTTGTCCGATGCGATTGACCACTATTCAATGTATTTTGCCGATGCGATGTATGGGTCCGGAACTCAAACGCACATATGAATTATGACTTATTGAACCATCGGGTCCGTGCTTCAATCGCAATCGCAAGTTTTGGTTGGATGTTCCGATATACCTATACTCTGATGCTCCGATGCGATTAGGCCGGAATTCAAATACGTGTTAATCACAATTTATAAGCCCATCGGGTCCGGGCTTCAATCGCAATCGCAAGTTTTTGTTTACATGTTCCGCTGCACAGTTTTTCTCCGATGCGATTGGGAAAGGTCCCACCATAAAGCACTCCACTTATATAAATTAATATATATGCTTTGGACCTTTAGTCGTTTAATCTTGCGCAATATATGTAACGCGCTGCATATATATAAGTTTCCGCTTCCGCCTGGGTTACGATTCCCGGAATAAGGTTTATATATATATACTTTGCCGCTTGGGTTAAGATTCCTGGAATTGAGTTTATGTATCCTCCGGCTGGGTAATGTTTCTCGGAATATTATGTTTAGTGTATCTACCTGCTGGGGTAGTGATTCTCGGAATAACGGCTCTGCCTCTGCCTCTGCCTTTCTGCAATAACGGCTATACCTCTGTGCGATAACGGCTCTGCCTCTGCCTCTGCCTTTGCCTTTCGCTGTGCCTCTTTCTCTGTCTCTGCCGTTGCTTCCATTTTGCTGTTTGACTGTTATATTTCGACATTCTCTTCCGCCTGTCTCCTTTGCTTCCTTTGTTCGCTTCTTTGCTGCCTGTGCTACTTGTTTGCTGCCTCTACCTCTCTGCTACTTTGCTTCTCTCTTTGTTTCATCTGCTCCTTGACTGATGCTACTCCTTAATTCTCCTTTTGCTGCCTCTGCTTCTTTCAATGACCCTGTCTCTGCTGCTCGACCCTTTCTACATCTTGCTGCTATGCCGCTTTCTTTGCCTTGTTGCTGCCTCAAGTGTTCCTCCTTTGCCATTTCCTTTGCCATAAATGACAACATTTCCAACACTAATGTAGTCGGATATTATTGAAGGCAAGCAATAAAATTTGAAGGTAAATTTTACTCAAACGTATTTTAGCTTCTGGTTTTCATGATAATGACGTTGTTATAATAACATATATTTTCTTTTAGATTCTTTATAGGGAAATAGCAAAAATATGCTATTAAATTTACAACTTTGACTTTATCTGCCTCTTATGGAAAATCCCATTTATTATAAACAATTAACTCACAGCATTACACTGCCAATACCTATTTCTTGACTGCATTCTCAGCTCCTTTGCATTTTTTTATATGAGTAATCCTCCTAAAGAATCACAGATTAATTATTATCTCTCTTGCTGATTTTCAGTTGAAGTAGCACAGAGTTTTGTGCAAATGTTCTAGTAACTTGAGTAATTGATGCTCTGAATAAACTTCCTGAAAATGAGACTTGAAACCAGAAAAGAGAGAACCGTGGAGAAAAGTTAAGTTATCTTAAAAAAAAAAACTGATCCTATTCAAGTTATATTGCAACCTTAGTCCAAGAATCCAATTAGTTTTCATGGTTGGTGATCTTCATCTTTTTTGGTATCAAATGCTTATATTGCAACCTTAACTTGGAGAATATAAGTAGTTTTTATAGTGTATGTTTTTTTCTCTTTAAATTTTATGGCATAAAATGCTTTCTTTGTTGATTCTTAAACTGTTCATGATGACACTATTGTAAAATAAGTGGGCTGCACAGCAGCCACCACAGGCAAATAAACATTTTGGCCCTAGAAGCCCTAAAAGTTATCAAGATTATTCAATTGTCCACAACAAATATTGTGGCTTTAGAGGCCTTAAAATTTATCAGGATTACTCAATTGCCCTCAACCGGGGACGTTATATTGGCTTTAGTAGCCATACAAGCAGGTTACATAATTGTCCATTGCACTCAGCTTTTCAAATTTACCATAAGCAAGAATCCTTAAAAGCCATTGGGCAAAAAATTATAATATCAATGAAGTCTTGACATAAAGGCATACAAAGAAGTCTTCAACCTAAATCTGTGGGTTAGACTAGCATTTGGATGGACGATAATCTTTTTGTCATTATGGTTGTTCTCAACTGTCATTAACAAGATGAACACTTTTTGGGGGGCTTTGGAGTTCAACATAGTAAAGGGCAAGTGTTGGGATGCCCACAACGATATCCATGGCAGGACTCTTGTATCTCAAACAATACAGCGATCTTTGTGATTCAACCTCCAATCAAAGCTTTGCATTTTCATAGAGTGGATGTAGGGAGCAAGATAGATGTCAAAAGGCTCTCTATTCAATTCAAGGAGATCCCCTGAGCCCCCAGTACTCCAACCACTAGTGCAGATGCCTCACATCCAATTCCACTTTCTCCATATCAACACAAATTAGTGCTTGCTAACACAGGAAAAAACTGAACAGGTTGGGTTTGGTTGAGCGTTAAATTATTTTGTTTTATCCCAATAAGCAATCAAATTTTCGGTTTTGATGAGCTGCTACACTGTATGGAGTTTGACACAGTAAGGTACCATGCCCTTCAAATGATTTTATAATTTATTTCCAAAGACCGTTTTACATCAAGAGAGCATTGAAATTTGTTTTCAAAGACCTTTTTAGATATGTGAGTATTGTGCACAAGAGACCAAATCTGTTAATACTAATTGTGACCCTAGGAAAATATATTGAGTTCAAATTAAGTACACAAATCCTTCTAATCTTGTGTGGTTCTTTTATATTCCGTCAAAGTTTAAGCGTAAATAAATTGTTGTTAAAATACAGGTGGATGAACTCATCTTTTGGGAATATTGTCCTTAATGTTCAATATTTTATTGATGATTCATGTCAGTCGAATTATATGGTAATAATTTTGTTACATTTTACTAACCTGGGTTTCTAAAATTTTATGAAGTGCAGGGCAATATATATGAAGTGCTGATTTCAAAGTGTTCAAAATTTTACAACTATCACAACACTTAACAGCAAAGCACAATCCTCGAAAAATGGTTGCTCATCCAACAATGGATTTTCCAAGGTGTTAAAGCACAATCCTCTAAAAATGGTTATTCAAAGGTAGACTTTAAGGTTGAATATATAAAAAATCACAATCAACACTGCTCTGTTAGATCCACTTTGTTTTTTAGATTAACAACCTTCGATCAAAACACAAATAGCCAAAGTAAAACTAACGTCGTCAATATATCACTCACCATGAGCCGTCATCAATTAGCGAAATCAATGAACAAGAGAGTGCATAGACTCTAGCTCTGACTGTTCTCTGTTCAAATAGTCATCAATCACAGTAACGATTCATTCAGCATGGGATCTTTGTTGAGCGATTTCTAACAAAATCATACATAGCATGAGTAAAAATAATGCAGGAATTGACTACTGGTATCACTCTTGCAACAAAAAATCAATCATACATAGCATGAGTAATGATAATGCAGGAATTGACGACTGGTATCACTCTTGCAACAAAAAATCAAATTCTATGTTTTTGATACACAGTGAAATTCAATCTAATTTTACCACACAAAATACATAAGATTAAGGGGCTAATTTTGAGATGAATAGGGCCTTGCCTTCTCTTAGAAGTATGCCTATAGCATATTCTAAAAATTTAAAAGCTCAAGAAATAATTGCACACCAATATTGTATCACATGATAAAAACAAGGTAGAGTCAAAATTATCAGTCTTTCCCTCTATGCCCCCCTTGCCCCCAAAGAGTGCACCAAAGTCACTTCATATATTGTTTACATTAACGATGAAATGAACCCTTGATACAAATCAAAGCAATTTTAAGATTGGTAATTCCTCATGTATCCCCTTGCAAAATTTTGCTTAAGTGAGGAACCATACAAACTGAAACTTGTTGAACATACGGGGATTTGGCAAGTCGTTGTGCAAGCGCTCCAATTTTGGGATGCATTTGGAAACGACCGCAACACATTTGGGAAAATATGGTTTAAATAATTAAGCAGTCTTTTGAAGATCGACTTTGCTGCGTCGCCTAAATGGGTTGCTGCGTCGCCCGTGAATCCGGGAAATTGCCCACCTTGCTGATTTTGCTGATTTCACTGTAGCATTGAAGATCTCAAAAATGGTTACCATCAAATAATTCTGGCCAACTGTCGTTGTGGATTGGGCTACCAGTCGCAGCACAACAAGGAATTTGGGTGGACGGCATACAAAAGCGTGCTTGTAAGAGTAAGTATCTAGAACTTCGGTGGGTTTACGGTGATAAGACCTTGATCGATCGAAGCAACAAAACAAGATTAGAACATCACAACAGCACAGTAGAAAATCAGAACATCGCAACGACACAACACAACACAGCAACGGCACAGCACAACACAACACCGACACGCAAGGAATTTGGGAGGAAATCTGTAATAAAGGTATTGCAGGTTAGGAGAGTAGGTTACATGTTTTGCAAGTTACGAGAACAGGGTGGAGAGCAGGTTACAGGTATTGCAGAATTAGAGCAGGTTACGAGAGAGCAGGTCTTAGGTTCGAATCTGCGAACAACACGTTTGATTCCGAAAAGCTTCAAAAGTGCCAGATAACAGGAGGCATTTCATCTAAAAATGATTTTCAGTGGCTACAAGAGGCTACGGTCTTTGGATTTTCAGTGAAATTAAAATTATTTTCAGTCCGTTGAAGCTACCGTTTCACCAATTGAAAACAAATTAATAGCAAATGTTGAAAATGACAAGGAAATATCAGGGTCTTTGGAAACCAATTATTTAGGTCATGTCAAAATTGTTTCAAGTTTCAACAGACAAAACAGGGAAGTGGATTTGGGTAAATGTAAAGCAATATCGGGGCATTTTAAGGCGTAGGCTTGCTCCCCTCAAATGGGAACAAAGACAAAGACAAAGAAAAAGAAAACAGTGTTAGAGAGAAAATAAATAAGAGCAACAAAAATAAAGAGTCAACAATTTACACTCCCACATCCACACCTCTCACTTGGTCGTCAAATTTCTATGTCAAAGAATTGATGAGGGCTCGGACAAGGTTGGAAATTTTGGAAGCCAAAGAATAGGAAAGGGACTGCAAAATTTCAAAGATCACATTTGCAAATCGGTGTTTAATGGAAGGTATTAGAGTTTTTAAAGAATATGTAACAATGCTACAAGAGGCTCTAGAGACAGGAAAACAAGAATGGAAAAGCATGAAGACAACATGACAAACCATGACAAGATCAAGGGCAACAAACAGGGATGTGATAATTTCTAAAGAAACTCAGGTAGATACACAAGTATCTCAACAAACAGATCTTTCAAAAGAGAAGACAAAAAAGAACAATATGGATGACAGTCCAAAAGAAATCAAAGATAGAGTTGAAGACGCTAACGATCACATAAAGACAGGGGAAAAAGAAAATGCAAGTGCTCGTAGAGCACAAGAAAGAGAATACAAAGGAAGAAAAGACAGAGAAACAAACTTTATTATCAGGGGAATAAGAGATTATGGGAGGAATGAAAGTACTCTCAATTTGACAAAGGACTTTCTGAAAGATAAACTACTTTGGAAAGGGCAAATTTGCCAAGCAAGGAGGGTGGGGAAGATATGTGAAGAGAGGCCTCATCCCATAAAAGTCACCATGGCAACTGTGCAAAACAAACACCATCTCTTGAGCTAAAAGAAACTCTTGAAAGGCTCACGCTTCTTCCTAGATGAAGATTTTAACCAGCAAACAACAAGAGGAGAGAAGGGAAGAAGTGAAGAAAATTAGGGCAGCAAGAAGTGAAGGGAAAAGGGCATGGTTGTACAATGGTAAAACAGTTATTGCAGTGTTTGGGACAAATGACAAAAAATGGTAGCAAGTTGACAGTAAAGAAAAAACAAATAATTCGATAATAGGGAGGAAAACAACAAGAGCAACATGGATGGAAAGGGGTGAAGACTCAAAGTCGAGTCTTATGTGTCAAACTGCGTAGCAGTCAAATTCTACCCAAGTCTACCTAAGTTTAGTTTGTTGGAATTGTAGAGGCTACCCTTGGAGGAGGGGACCTGGGTTAGGGCCTATTGCAGAAGGTAGAGACATAATTTGTCTCACGAAAACTCATGAACACAATGGTTGCAAAACTCCTGTGTTTGACGGTTATTTGAAGTTAGTAGAAAATGGCAAAGGGAATGGGGGAATACTAGTTTTAGTGAAAAAAAAGGAAGGCCGTCACATTCAGTTGATGAAAGAAGATGAAAATAAACAATATTTATGGTTCAAAATATTAGAGAATGAGAATCACATAAGAATTGTAGCATGCTATTTTGCCCCTCAAGTTTAAAAAACTTACAAAAATAAGGGGCTAGACAACAAGGATCCGTATGCAGCTTTAAAGCAAGACATTGCTACGTACTATCAGCAAGGAGAAGTGCTTTTAGTGGGCGACTTTAATGCTAGAACAAAAAATCAGCAAGCTAGTATTCTTTGTTGCAAAGAGGATCACAATCCTATTTGGCTCACTGAAGAGGAGAATCTCCAATGGATGAGATGTTCAGAACATGAAAAAGTTAGTAATCATTTTGGAGAGGAATTGTTTACACTGTGTGGGGCTTTCAACTTAATTATTTGCAATGGTCTGGACAGGTGGAAAGGGTCTAGAAACTTCACTTGCAACACATACAATGGGGCAAGTGTCGTCGATTATGTGATTTGTTCACAAAGCTTGATAGAAAAGATAGGTGAAGTTAAGAATGGAGAGCATAATTGGGGCTTAAAATCAGACCATAACCCAATTTATATGAAGGTATCATGGGTAGAAGAAAGGCAACATAAGAGAAAAACCCAATGCTCTCGGCAATCACTACTAAGGGGAAAAATTATTTTAACACAAGAAAATTGTACTATCTTTTAGACAATGTTGGAGAGATTAATTCAGAGAGAGAAAACCGGTTGCCAAAGCTTCAACAGTCATGAGTTAACAAATATAATGCAAAGGGCACTTGAGAAGTGCAAAAGAGCAAAAAATAGGAAATCAAAATCAAATTATTTTCCTGTAAATGCTTGGTTTGACGAGGAATGCAAAATGGCAAGGAGAACCTTGAAAAAGAGAGAAAATGAGAAGATGAATGTAAAGTTATATAAGTAGATACTAAAAAGGAAAAAAGATGAGTCATGCAAACAAGGCGAGAAGAATTAATATATCTAGGCAAGAATAACCCAAAACTTTTCTAGCAGGAACTTCAACCAAGGAAGAAGCAAATCGAAAATAATATTATGACTAATCAATGGTTTGAATATGCAAGACAACTCTATGAGAAAGAATCAGACGTTGAGCCTCCCCCGGGGCTCAACACAACTACAAAGCTCTTCACGTTACAGGAGGTGGAGATTGGAATTAAAAAACTGAAAATAGGAAAGGCAAAAGACTTGGTTGAACTTCAAGCAGAGTATCTAAAATGGAGAAGGAACACTCTTGCACCACACATCATGGAAATATTCAACAACATCATTCAACAAGGATTCCCAAGAGACTGGACAACTAGCATAGCAATACCCCTTTTTAAAAGTGGAGACATTAATAATATGTCCAATTATAGAACCATTATGATCAATCCTTTGTTTGCAAAGCTTTTCGGCAGCATGGTAGAAGATAGAATCAGTAAGTGGGCAGAAGTAAAAGAAAAGAGGGAAAAATGACAAGCGGGCTTTAGGCCGAAGCATTCTACAATGGATCATGACATCACGTTGAGACGCATTATTGAAAAGGTTTGGGGAGATAAGGAAGAAGTATTCTGTTATTTTGTTGACTTCAAAAAGGCATTTGAAATAGTCCCTAGAGATAAGTTATGGCGTAGAATGGAAGAAATTGAAATTCCTTTGCATTATAGAGCTACTGTCCATAGAATTTATGAAGAGGTAAAAGTCAAAATTAGAACCTCAATGGGTATTTCAGAAAGCTTTAGAAGTGACATTGGAGTCAAGCAAGGTTGCCCTCTATCCCCTACTCTTTTTGGTTTATATATTGATAAACTGGAAGAGTGGCTAAATGTGCAAGGTGGGGATGGTGTTTGGTTGGGGGTGTTTGTGATAAAGCTTCTTTTATATGCTGATGATCTTGTATTGATTTCTAAATTGGCCCATGGATTGCAGATGTATCTATATGCCCTTGAGTTTTTTTTGTAGAGCAGTGGGGATGCAAGTCAATATTAGCAAGACCAAGATAATGATTTTCTCTAATAAAAGGAAGTAGAGTCAGTATACGTTCTTCTTTGAAGGCAACACTCCTGAAGAAGTAAACGAGTACAAATACCTCGGGATCGATTTCAACAACAACTTAATTGGGAGGATTGCAGAAAGAAGAGAATTTTAGGAGGGTGGAAAACCGTATATGTTCTTCAAAATAGATGTAGAGAGGCAGAGTTATGGGATTGGAAAACGATTAAAGTTCTTTTTGGACTAATAGTTTGTCCAGTGATATCCAAAAATGCTTGATCACGAGCAAGTTCAAAATAAAAAGTTCGGTACCTTATGAGATAATGTTGAGTGAAACAGGAGCAACTACCATCGAAGTAATTGCTATGGTGCGGCTCATTAGATATTTAAAAAGAATTGAGCAAATGGGAGTAGGTAGATGGCCTAATGTTATCTTCAAGGAAGGCATGAGTGAAAGAAAGAAAACATGGATGAGACAAAACTGCACATGGATGCAAAAATGGAATATCTACCTTAATGCTTGTCCCACAAATAGCAAGGAGCTAAATAATTTTGTTATGGAGAAGTTTCGTAAACAGGTACGGGGAAAAGAGTTGGGTAGAAAGAAGAAGTACTACACTGAAGAATTCAACCCTACTTATGCTCTCCAACAAAAAGAGTACATTGGAGCTAACATTCCGTGGAGGGCAAAGGTTCTTATTGCTCAATTAAGAACCAACTTGCATCCTCTTCGGTGTGAAACAAGGCGGTGGAAAAGGCCTAAAGAAGCTTGGGAAGAACGAGTGTGTACATTTTACATGTTTGGGGCAGTGGAATCGGAAAAACACATTTCATTTTGGAATGTAATGCGTTCAAAGACATCAGAGAAAGTTATGGGAATATATTAGCATCGGTTCCTTGGCATTGTCTTTTCAGCGATGAGATTGTTGGAAGGTTGGGCCAACTCATCATCAATTTGAATAAGAAAAGGAATGAAATGCAAAAGGCAAAAAATAGAGAACTATAGTCCCATAGACTATTTTTAGTCTCGTGGATGGTAAAATTTCATTTCATGTTTTAGTTTTTCTAGATCTGTTTTCATTTGCTTGGAAATCACGTCGGAAGTTGACTGCTCGAAAACTGCTATTAATTTGGATCATCAACTTTGATCAAGCGCTAAAGGCTCACACACGACTTGGGTGCAAACTTGATAATCATAAATGATGTTGGGAAACCTAGCTTCAAAATCCATGTGGTCAAATCTGAATTGGAGGGGTGGAAATATGTCAACCTTGGAGGCTAGTTACAAGCACTGCATGAACTGAACTCATAACCATAATTAGCAAGCTGCAAAACCAACCATAATCCTCTCTAATTCATTAAAAATAAAATAAATAAATAGCAATTAGCTACTTTATCACTTGTAAAATTGTTGCGGTATATGGGAAGAAATTGCAGGAAATGTTACTGGCAATAAATGAAAGGTTTCAATCTCTTTCTTTTTCAACATATTACAAGGGCAGATTGTTTATCCAAAAGAGCTCTCAACTCAACTTCTGGAATTATTTTATTTGAAAAATGACAATCTACAATTATCGCTGAAAGAGGCAGTCTCCCTATTCACCGACATAATCAAAAGCAGTTTTTGCAGACTAATTTTTTTTGGCTATCCCAGTCAGAGTTTTCCAGACGGGTTATTTGTTTCCTCCTCAAAGATACATACTATTTTACTGTTTAGAACTTTCTATTGTCATTTTTTTCATGATTTGGTTGGATCTATCATGTATGTAATATACCTTTGTATCATTGCCTTTTTTGTATAGCCATTTTTTAGAAGGTAATCCTTGTGTTAGTATCTACAGGGTCCTGTTGTTGGATGGTGTTTTTTTCCTAGGAAAAAAATGTATTTTTCATTAATCAAAATTGATAGAAAATTACATGTTTTATAATCTGCATATAGGTTATGTATATGTCTAAGATGGTCCAACCATCAATCCACACTAGTTCAAAGTAAAGGCAGTAATACATAACTTAATTACATGTTAATGTATTAAAAATAAGTAAAAGTCCATCATAAGCATCCAAATAACAACTAATCGAAAATAAAAAACATACAGCCGAAATGATCAAATGGATCAATCATTCGGCTCATTAGCTATAACATCCTCAATAAATGCCCTGTGATAATATTGGTACTGTTCATGTTCATTTTGTTCATGTATCAACTATTGACCCCATGGTAACTGTGTGACTTCTTTGGAAAGGCCATCAAAAATATCGTTCCTTTCCCTGTAAATGTGCGAGCATACAATAAAATCAAAGAGTGATTTTAGAGTAATAACCTCATCCAATAAGCCACTGAGTGTGTGCACGTGACATCGAGCTACATTGTTGATCCAATTAACAACAATTTTAAAGTCCCCAAAGCTCTGAATCCTGTTGCAGTTTTTATCAAGTGAAAAAATGAGGAGAAGTCTGAGGCTGTTTAATTCTGAATAGTTGTTCGTGCCCCGACCTAATCCCATTTTGAGCTTGTAATAATGATTGTCTGGTATATATAATATTGCGCCTCCACCGCAACCATCATTGTTGACGGATCCATCAAAATATGCCATGGGTATGATTTGTCAATAGTTTCAGGGATGATGAGCCTGTTCTGTTTCTTGGGACCTTCCTCAGGGATCATAAGATATAGGGACATAATGTTGTTGCAAGTGCTATGCCAATTGGGGTGGGAATTCTAAAAGATGATCTTGTTGCGAGCTAGCCAGGTGCCCCAACAGACAAGTAGGGGTAGGTTTTGGATTTTTAGTGATGGTGCAGAGTTCCACCAAGTCTGCCATGCCGAGATGAGCTTGTCTCCTTGCCATCTAATGCCGATGTCCAAAGATATATAAATATGTTTCTAGACCAAAATTGTAGTTGGGCAAGTCAAGAAGAGGTGATCAGTGTCTTCAACCAGTTCTTTGCATAGGCTGCATTGGGAGGGTCCGTGGAAGGATTGCTTAGAGAGGTTATCCTCGGTTGGTACTTTATTTGTTAGTAGGCACCACATAAATAGTCGTGCTTTAGGGGGCGCCTTAAGTTTCCAAAGAGGCCGCCACCACCAATTAGGGCCATTGGGCTCTAGTTCCATAATAATCCTCCCATATCCTTCTTTTAGAGTATATCTACCATGGGGAGAGACCGCTCAAATAAGCTCATTCTCTTTGTCAGTGATTCTGACATGTGATGCCTCAAGTTCTTTGGTATATCTGTTCCATTCATCATGCCAAATGTCAGGAATCCCAAGTGTCCGAGACGATTTCCACACGTGTGATCCAAGTTGAGTTTACCTAATCAACGATTTGTGATAAATTTGAGATCCTAGTCGAGCAAAGGAACTGTCTAAGTGCCGGTAGTAGTAAATTATCTTGTTGACTGCCAGACCAAGCATCAATACTGATCCTAACAAGTGTACCGGAACCAATTTTCCAGGCCAGTCCTCCTTTAATTACTGAGATGGAGTTTGAGATGGCTCTCCATATAGTAGAAATACCAGTCCTGCATCTGATTTGGCCTCAGATCCATTCCAATGTGGATAAAGAAGTAATGTATTTGTGGTATATAGCCTCTTTCCAAATACTATTAGAAGTTAACAACAACCATCCCATTTTTGCTGTAAGAGGAGTAGCAAACAAATTTAAGTCCTTTAACCCCCATCCTCCCCATTGTTTTGGTCTCACAATTTTGTCCCATTTCACCTAAGCAAATGTTTGACCATATAGGTTTCCTGTCCACAAGAATCTGCGGCAGATCCGTTGTATTTTGGTTGTAACACCTTTGGGTATCCAGGCCAAAGCCATCCAATATATCGGTATAGCTTCCAACACCGACTTGATCAATCCTAATCTGCCCGCCCTCGATAATCACTTCTGTTGCCATATGTTGATATGCCTTTCTACTTTTGCTATGAGCCAAGTCCAATCCGCTATACTGTAATAATTTGGTTTAAGTCTATAGCCTAGATACCTAAGTCCCTCCTCAATGTCGAGACGACCGAATTGAAACTGTTGTAGAGCGTGCCTTTGCTCATGGAGGGAGCAACCAACCGTCATGATGGTAGATTTGTTGGGGTTGGGCTGCATTCCTGTAGCTTTACAGAATATAGACAGTATCAGATTGAAACAAGTGGAATTCAGAATGGATCCATCTAAAAATATTAGAACATCATCAACAAATAGAAGGTGCAAAATATAGATAATATCAGTCAATTTGACCCCGTTCAGTGTTCCAAAAGTCCTAGCAGAGGATATGAGTTTTCTCAATCCTTCCATGATCAATAGAAAGAGTAAGGATGATAATGGGAAACCTTGTCTGAGACCTCGCTCAACATGGAAGAAATCAGAGGCAACACCATTGATTAGAATGCTATAGGATGCAGATGTGATGCAATGCATGATCCAGTTTATGAAAGGGTGAGGAAAACCAATGTGCGTAAGAATAAGTTGTAGGTATGTCCAACAGGCACGGTCAAAAGCCTTCGCCAGGTCAATCTTGAGGATGATGCTTTTAAGGCTTTTGAGTTTGATAGAGTGCAATCCTTCTTGTGTGGTGCCAATGGCCTCATGAATTGTTTATGATTGAGGAAGGAAAATTGTTCCTTTGATATGCGCCGAGATAATATCGGCTTAATTCAATTAGCGACAGCCTTAGAAATGATCTTGTAAACACAGTTGCACAAAGAGATAGGTCTGTAGTCATTGAAAGTCCTGGTATTGTCTACTTTACGTATGAGGGCAATGAAAGTGGAATTGAAGCCATCATACACCCTTCCAGTGACTTTGCACTCCTCAATGACCAGTAATAGATCCTTTCCAATAGCCTAAAAAAAAGTAAGATAAAATTAAATTGGCCAACCATCTAGGCCTAGGATTTTGTCTCTTTCGTACCATTTTAGGACAAATTTTATTTCCCCCAGGTTAACCAGTTTGTTGAGATTTTTCACATCATCCTCATCCACATACCTGGGCATTTTCCTGTCAATGCTAAGTACCTCTGCTATATTTTCTACCCGAGGGTCTTTGTACAATTGAGAGGAATATTTGATTCCCATGTCCGCGAGTTGGTTGTATGATTTTGTGACCTTTCCAAACTGATCCCGCAGTTCCCATATGGTGTTGGTAATCTTCCTGCCTTTGGCGCATTGCTAGAAAAACTTCGCGTTGTCATCCCCTGCTTCGAGCTAGGTTGCTTTGCTTTTAAGTCTCCAAGCTTCCTTTCTCCATCTTAAAAGTTTGATATTTTTTGCTTCCAGCTTAGTTAAGTGATTTTTCATGTCAATGGATTGGAATTCCAAATTTCCAGAGTCACTCATCTCAGCAATTTCCTGTTCAATCTTCACTAGTGAAGCTTCATCTTTAACCTTTTTCTCCTTTGCCCATTTAATTGTCCTATTTTTGATCCTATCTAGGTTGGTTAGATATGACTATTTCCGACATGGTGCTAGGCTCGTGACAATAGTGGATCTAGGATTCCTTAACAATTTTGTGGAATTCAGGCTCAACAAGCCATGTGGAATTGAACTTGAAACGTGAT
This sequence comes from Pinus albicaulis, assembly GCA_034641835.2. Classification (NCBI taxonomy): domain Eukaryota; kingdom Viridiplantae; phylum Streptophyta; class Pinopsida; order Pinales; family Pinaceae; genus Pinus; species Pinus albicaulis. The sequence continues at coordinate 1,301,202,662 of CM076580.1, read as the reverse complement.
TTAAGTTTTCATTTTGCATTGATAACTTCAAAGAAAATAGGCAAGTGATCAGAGATACCTCCCAAGCCCACCCATTGTCTCATCCTTTCCAATCTATCCACCAATTTAGCTTTGATGAGAAAGCGATCGAGCCTGCAGGAAAGAGCATCATCCCCAATCCTTCTGTTATGCCACGTAGGTAATATTTTAGCCATGTCAATATCCAAAAACTCCGCAGTATCCATCAGGTGCTCAAAGTATGCCTTCAGGGAGTTCGATTGTGCCCAGGAGCCCCATGATTCTGATAGACCCACAAAGTAGTTTAAATCCCCACCAATAATGATATTATCCCCATTCATGATCAATGAGGCCAACAGTTTATCCCAGAATCCGACCCTGTTGTGACATGGCCTATATATGTTGATCATTCGAATGAGGATGTCAAGTTCCGTGGAATGATGTCAGCACCCAAAACACCATCGCATAACCACATGTTCTCCACCTTAATGTTTCAATTTTTGAAACCAATAGCACATCCACCAGATTGACCTCGCACATCTAGGGTCTAGAAGGTCTAGTCCAGTAAAAAGGAGGATAAAATGGAGTGAATTGTATCCCCATCCCCCAGGGTCTCTTGGAGGAAAATAAAATCAATCCTTTCTAATAATAGCAGTTGCCTTCGAGCCAGATTTTTGTCCGGGTTGGCCAACCCCCTGCAGTTGAAGTATAGGCAAATCATGAGGTAACCAGGTTAGGGTTGCCTTTTTCTCTAAGAACCCGGTCGATGGAGTATTGTTTTCTGGAGGCCACTTCGAGCCTTGCCTGAAGAATGGCTTTGGATAAATTGGATGGTCTACCCCTGGAGGTTTTTTGATGTTTAGAAGAAGGATCATCCCCTAGGCCGAATGTAGGATGAGGTTTAGTTTGTGATAGAGATATGCGGTTATACCTATGGGAGATGCTGTTATCTGAGGTATCAGTTAGGTCAGTTTGGGAATAGAGGCTAGTCTGCAGTGTGACAGGGTTGGGTATAGGGGTGGAGGGAGGGTCAGATGCAACGGGACAAGTGATGGGGTTGAGTTTGCAAGCATTTAAACCAGAACTAGATGCTGCTAATGAAAAATTTGGAACATCAGAATTGTAAGGAATAGAAGATTTAGGGATAGAGGTAGAGATAGTAAATCCCGAAATTGGTCTAGAACCGACAGTGTGAGATCTTGTGACCCTGGTATGAGGTGGCTGCTCTTTAGATGGTTGCGGTTCCTTCCAAGCGTCTCGCTGTCTTCTTGGCCGAGCAGTAGGATTTTCTCGAATGGTGGACTGTCCATGATCTTCTTGTGTTTGTGTGCCTATGTGCTCTTGTAACCTGGTATGTTCCATGTTGGCAGCATTTATCAGTGGACATTCATTGTATAGATGGCCTGCTTCGTGATATATGCGACAGCGAAATGGTACCCCCTCATAGTCTAGTTTTTGCCATCTGATGATCTCCTGGTATTGAAATCGTAGGATTTCCACCAGCCCCTCTCGAGTGTCTAGGTGCACCAAATTTTTGGCCATAGATATATTTTTAGTCTCCATATAGGATCTTTCATGGTCCAGGTGTTATCACTCTGCCAGATTTCTAACGCTGAAGAAGAAATCCCAATAGAGGTAACCACAAACCAATCTTTTGGCTTGGTATCTAGCCCTACCATTAGGGGACTTTTGAGGTCTAAAATGGGCCTCATAAGGAAATTATAAACTAATAGTGGAAATAATAAAATAATATTTGATTACATCATCAAATTTTAGAGGGAAAAAAGGAAAAAATATTTTTTCAACTTATCTCCCAAAGTTTTTTTATCAAATTTCGAGTGGGAGTACTCGTTGGATGAAAAATTTAATTCCTCATCCAATGAGTACCCATGTTGCATACTTTCGATGGACACTGCTACATGAAAAATGAGAAATACATGAAAAACGTAATTGCAATCACATTTTTGAATGTATTTCTCATTCTTCATGTAGCAGGGTCCATCGAAAGTATGCAACATGGGTAATCCTTGGATGAAGAATTACATTTTGCATCCAACGAGTACTCCCACTCGAAATTTGAGTAAAAAATTTGAGAGATAAGTTGAAAATAAGAGTTGAAAAGTAGTTTTATTATTTTATTATTTTTTAATATTTTTACCATTTTACTTAAAAATTCGTGAATCATCCCCCATAGTTGACATCATCATCTTGAATCCTATTGGTTCTTATAAGGTTTATTTTGGTTGTACATTTTTCTTAGGAGGCCCATTTTAGACCTGAAAATTACCCTAATGAAAACCAGAGAGGGCTCTCTCCACAAAAATCACAGCCAAGAGGGTTGGATGAATTGGTTTTAGACTAGCGCAAAAGGGTTTGTTTTGTTTTGATTGGGTTGGGCTTGCTGGATGAGGATTAGGTCAAGGGGACGAGGTCAGGGCAAATGATATTGAATTGCAGTCGATTCGATGGGGCAAGGTAGGTAGAAGGCTTAGCACTTAAAGGTGATTTGGTGAGATGGTTTAAGACTGATGAGGAGCTAGGAAGAGCATAGGAGATGCAATCTTCCTAAACTGAAGAAAATGGACAAATTATGACAAATATCCCAAAATAGAGCATGAAAAACATGCATTCTGCCTATCAACTTGAAATTTATCATATAATATACATGAAATGTTTATGAGCTTACAAAAAATTCATACAAATGATCACAGAGAAAAAACAATGCCAAACATTCATACCACAGGTATCCCAAAGAAATAGCTGCAATTCTTCATTAATTTCCAAGCCAAACTGGTTCTTGATCAACAGACTAGCATCCAAAATGATTCCAACCCTCGCTAAGAGTGAAGAAAGGGAAGATATAGACATCAAAACTACATTCTCTCATCCTCAGGGGTCGAATCCCTGGGTTGAGGATGAGATCCACAAAATTCTGAATTGAAAGTTGGAGTGTAGGGAGCTCTAAGTGACTCCTCCCTAATTACATTGAAACTAATTCATTTGACTTTGATGATTACATTTACATCATGAATCTATCCCAAGGTAACTTATCCATATCATATTTACATTTACCATGCTCAATTACATAAGTGAAATCATGATTTCAAAGACAAAAGTCAAATTTTCAGTGAAATTTGAAAAATATCAGCAAACTATCAAACACGCCCTCTCTTTGCCAGGGGCGCCCTCCCTTTGGTAAACCCGCCCTCCATTTTGCAGGCCCTTTTTGACTGGGTTGCAAGTGTCCAAATTGGCTCCAATATAACTTGTTTGAAAGCCCTTCAAGTCTAGTTTCTGGATATGCCTTTAGGTTTCAAAATGAAGCTCATTTTCCCTATCAAAACTAAATCCTCCCAAGACTACTTAGCGCGTAGCGCCAGGGCCAAAAATGAGGTAGAAACATGATTTTTTGGTAGTTTTTTGACATTTTCACCTGCTTGTTTTGTAAACCAAGGCTTGCAAAGTGGTTTTATGAGATGTATTGACCATTTTGCATCCAATGGTGGTGGCCTTTTGGTCAAAATATGGCTCAAAAAAGAGCGCAATGCACGTTTGACACTTTTCTCTGTGACCTGACTGTCAAAAAACTCAATAAAAACACAGAATTTGCAAAAATGACCCAAAACTCTTCAAAATTGGTGAAATGATGGCTGATGATGTGGCTAGGCTTGGAGTGAAGCCTCTGCAAGGATATCCAATTTTATTTTCTCTTCTTGCATTTTCAAAGCCTCAATTTTTTCATTGGCTCTTTTGAGATTGGCCATTGCAATTTTGTTTGTTTGGGCATAATGTTTGACCTTCCTCCTCAGTATGTCATTGTCTCTGTTTTCCCTCTCCAAAAGCTTCTCCAAGTGCTAGTTAGCTCTATCAAGCCATGGCTCCCTGTTTTCATTTATTACCATCGCAAGTTGTTCATTCAGAGTGAGCTGATCAACAAGCTCAACCTATTTTTGCCTTTCTAGAGCTAAAGCTCTTTTTAGCCCTCTAGTTCTAGGTCTGCCTCTTGGTGCTTGTTCATCTCGTTCTTCAAGCAACCCATGTTTTTCAAGTGTCTCTTCTAACAAAACTTTGGATTTTTCTGCCTTCCTTTGAGCTGTGATGTATTTGACCTCATCAATGACATGTTGTCTTCAAACTACTGGTTCTCGTGCTCAAGGAAGTTTATGACAAATTTGGACCTATCAATATTAGTTTGGAGCTCTCTAATCTTGGCATCCTTCCCCTTGATGACTGTTGTCTTTCAAGAAACAATCCCTTGGATGTGATAAGGAATCCGTGCTTAAAACATTTTTAAATATATGTCACAAATTTAATATATCAGATGGTCTTTGTTAAGCATCTTTGGAAATTAATTATTTATAACCCTCAATGATCTGATATAATGAAAGATTTCACAATGCCATTATCTGCTGATATTACGTGAAATGGAAGGAAGAAAATGGAATGGAAACTTAAAATGATATGCTGGATAATAGAACTATCACTTTAAATCTCAGAGAGAACTTTATAGAGAGAAAATAGTTGGAGTAAAGGAGCATGCATTAAGGACATTTAACTCTTACTTACAAATTGTAAAAAGAGATCCGCAACTACATTACTTCACCTCATTCACAGAAGAAAAAACATATGACGAAACCGGAAAAACGCATCAACATCAACATGTGCAAGAAACTTGATCTTCTTTCATTAACTTTTAGAAAATTCAGTACAAAATTTACAGTCCTCCAGAGGTCCAAAACTCTGAACCCATAATGAGAGTTTTTCTCCCCTTTTATTCTCCCTTCCCAGCCTAACTAATTAACTGTTAAAACAAAATCAGTTAAAGAACTGACTTTCTTCTAACTGTTACAAAGTTATTTCTCTATTCAAAATATTCATTTGATAAAGAAACTAGCTTGTGTGAACCCCAACCCTTTACAAATATGGTCAAACATACTCATGGGTGCCTTTCTCTTTTAATTAATAAGAGAAATTAAACAAAAAGTCTTCGAATTTTTACATGTTTCATATGGTACTAATGATGACGTGGACAATACATAGATTTGGGTCCCGTAATTTGTATTTAATTTAAGATATAAAAATTTAATGGTTTCTCAAAACCCAAAACCACCTATGGGACCACCTCTGGTGGTTTATGGAAATGATGAGGGTGATGCCGTAATCAATATCAGTCGTTGATTTTTGGATGAGCAGTTTGAGAAAAACTGCGTTGCGAATCCACACATTGTAATAAATTTCCCTCCGTTCGTGCTTCCGCACACCTTTGATGCACCGATTTCCATTAGAAACAACACTTCCAGTTCATATTTTGTTAATAAACTTAATAATAATGCAAAACAAATTCTGATAGAATGAGTCAAACCCAGTTTTAAAAGACTGTTCTGGAAAAATAGACATTTGAGAATTGCTAAAATCACTTAACCTGCTTTGATATTTTTGACAATTCCCGCTCTAAAGTCAATTGGGGTCATTCTGCACAAAACCCAGATCGCGGAATTTTAAAATTTTTCTTTGTTTGTCCGAAATTTGAAATCTAAAATCATGACCTGGGAAGGTCCGCGTTTTCTGTGCAAGTAAGTTTCCGCTCTCGAATAAAATCTTGATGCTAGGCATTTCACATCTCTCCCAACAACACCAAGATGCGTTATATTATCATTGGAAGGAATTGCTGGTAGACTTGGCCGATCAAAACCATTTATTGCAGTTGCTGCTACTTCATAAGAGGAATTCACATCCATACAAATATTTATATCTTGAGAAAGGCTCTTGTCATTATAAAGAAATAAAAAAACTTCAGACAGTGGTGGAGCTGGCGTCATCGCCTTTAGATCTTCAATCTTATCTGAAATATTTGACATTAGATTTTTTAAAGCACACTAACCTCATCATCCATGAAACTTGTAGCTAGTGTACCATTCAGAGATGCTATGTCAGTGGTTTCCATTTGCCAACTTGCAAAAGGATTTCTAAGTTCAGCCAGTTCAAATAATAGCTCGAGATGTTCTCCTTCTTGTTCTTCTCCTCCATTATAATCTCATAGAGCTGACCTCCCTTTTGTTGATATGCTATAGAACAGCATTCCCCAAAATATGATGAGACATAAAATTTCCTCTTGCTTCATTAATAAGTATCGTTCATAGGTAATGCAAGGCAGCATAGAGCTTGCTGGATAGGGCTGGATTAATTTGTGACTGAAGAGGAGGTAACCCATCATCAACTAGGGAATTTTTAATAATTATTCCTCGGTAACCTAGAATTTTTCAGAACCTCTCTTGACTTTTAGCTGAGTCAAATTGTGCTACAACAATGACTACACTAGTGATCTCATCATCATCATGCTCATCTAGGTCAACAAGGTTAAAATCCTGATCTGTTTCATGGAGGTAATCCTCATCATGAATGACTACCTCATTTTCATCCTCTTCTACCATCTTTTCTTTCCCCTTCTGTACCCGCTTGGTTGGTGAAGAAGGCAGGGCCTCTTCCACAATTTGTGGAGAAAAAACTTGCCTATGACCCCTTTGGTATGTTTTTTCCAATGGCTCTGTCTCAACCACATTAGTCTGCTTAGGCTCATTGATCTCAGCTCTAGTAGGTGACCCAGTCTTAATGTGGGATGGAGATGATGGTGATGAAATAGGTGAAGGAGATTGATATGAAGATGATGAATGAACTGTGGGCTGAGATAGAGGAATGGATGTGGAAGGATGAGATGATGAAAGTACATTTTGGGCATGCTGAATAGGCAAAGAAGTGAATATTTCATCAGCTATGAATGAACTCCATGGAATGTTCAATTGCTTGAGGCGATGGAGGACTATGATTTTGATAAGGGAGTGGTGAAAGAGATTGTTAATTTGGTGTTCATACTCTTCTTGAAAATAAATGCCATCTTATCAATGCTCCGGAAGAGGTAGTAGGGTATGTTGAGCATCTTTACCCTGGTGAAGTGCATAAGTAACTAGATGTGATAGGCATATAATCTAGAAAATATACCTTCACATGAAAAGTATTTCATGATGATCTTCATCATGGGAGCATATCTCTCCAGGAGGTAAGGGAAAGGAAAAATACTCTTTCTCTCATTCTTGTACCTAGGTTTGATGAAAGGCTCATAGTTATGCTCCTCAAAGTCTTTCTGTTTGAACCATTTCTCCCCAACATTTGGGATCTCGGTGGCAGCTGAGATGATGGAAGTTGACACAGTGAAAGTGACACCAGCAAGAGTAACTTGGTTGTCATGGAGGTTAGAGATGAAAAGTTTGGTCAACAAAGCATGGTGTTGGTCCTTCTGAATTTTCTCACAAAACTCAAAACATCCAACATGTTTGAAACATGTCACATCCGTAGGAGATGCCAAAATTTCCCTGTTATTTGTTGGCTCTAATTTGAGTATTCTCCCCCCTCACTGTATGGTATGTTTTCTTCTTCTGCCATGATATCTTAGTATCAAAACCCTAGGGAGGTGTGATGATGGTGGAATGCGATTTTTAGGAATAGGGAATGGGATAGGGTATTTAAGGGAGATGGGGGTAGGGATTTATGAGTTAGGGAATGTGACAAGGAGTAGTGATTTATGATTTAGGGAATGTGATAGGGAGTAGGGATATATAGGAGTTTGGAATAGGGAATTTATTACAGGTGTATGGAATTGGGAGCCAAGGCAAATAGTGTATCTAGGGCTTAGGGTTTTAAGGAAATGAAGGCTAGGGAAAGGGGATGTTAATGTAGGGATTTTGGAAAGGGTGGATTGCAATGTGGGAAGGGTTATGAAGGTGTTAGATAGAGAAAGTAAACTATAATTGGGTATTTGAGGAATACTAGGGTTTCAAATTTGAAGAAGACACAAAATTTTCTTTTGATAAACTTCACACATCCAAAATGACTTGATGGAGAAGAGGAATGGAATAATGGTGACTTGCTTGTTTGGAGGTGTGAAGAACCACTTCTGAAGTTTGGAGGGTGATTTTATGAAGTTTGGAGGCGTTGCAGGCAATTTTTGAGAAAGATTGGCAGGTGCGCAACGCCACAAGCAAGCACGCCCTCTATTTGGCAAGCACACAACACACAATGCAGGGACACAATGCCATAAGAAAACACGCCCTCCCTTTGGAAAACACACAATGCCTTCCCTGTTTTGTTGATTTCGCCCAAAAATTTGAAAACCCTGCTTTGCTAGAGGATGCTTGATGGTAGTGAGAGACAAATGAGGTGTCTTTTGATGTCATGAAGGCTTTATACTTGTGTGAAATTTGATATTTTCATTCAAAACCCAATTTCTAATGTTTCACTTTCACCTTTGAAAACTTTGAAAATACCCTTTACACTTTGACTTTGTCTTTTACAGGTTGAGATGCTGGAGTTTGGCACTCTTCACACTTTGAAGTTTGATGTATTCAATTTGGAATATGGAGTTGAATTGGAAGCTTGGGAATAGTACTTATTACATATAGTGAAAATAAAATTACATAAAAATAAAAATAAATTACATCTCTGTTTTTGAATAAAATTACATTGCAGAATAAAAATCATAACTTGAAAGCATAAATAGAACTTTGGAAATATTCCTTGGAGATAATATTTCATGTTGACAATTCCTTTTCAAATTATAAAGGAATATTATTTCAATCACTCACATTATTTTTACTGACTTTATGTAAATGAAATGGTGTTTTATTGAACCTTGGAAAATGAAACCTAATGACCTAATGGGACCTTGGATGACCAGACTCCATGGTGACTTTGACTGACATAATGACATGATGAAATGAACTTTCAAGATTGACTTATGCTCAACAAGACATGAAGGTGGCCAAAAAGTAAAAATTTTGAGGGAGAGTGAAGTTTTATGACTGGGGCTACCATTAGTGAATGAATTTTTTACATGACCTAATGGAATGATTAAAAATTTCTGAGTGGGGCTCCTAAACTGATATGAAAAGAGTATTTTTGATCATTGATGGCAATATGAAAATACTAACACTAACACCAAGTGTATCTATAGATCATCGCCAATATATCTATGAACATCATCCATCCAAAATTGGAGTGGTAAGCTAGGTAATCACACCCAAATTGGATCGACATCCAATTTCTACTTATCCGGGTCAAAAATAGGTGTCCATCACTTGATAAGTACCAGAGTCATCTTAATGTGCCAAAATTTTGGTAAAACCCAGTTCGCATGTTTCGGGTGAGGGAAGATGAGAGAAAACCAACCACAGTTCACAGTGAGGACTGTAGGAAGTTGATCCAGGACATGACCCCAGATTTCCGTTGTCCATTTCTTCAGCCTGGCTGTGGAGTAGTTACGTCCTCTGATGTGGCTAACGACCACCGTTTTCTCAGTTTATTCAGCCTGTGCCATAATAATGCCTTCCCCAAAAACAGATAGCCTTCCCCACTCCTAGACATTTGTAGACTTTGTTTTCTTCCATCCTGTCCTTAGGGCCTGGTGTGCCTAAGCTTGTTCCATCAGCTTAGGTAGGGCTTCGTCTGAATCAAAGGCCCTACTGTCTTCTGGTGTAGGTATCTGCTGTGTAATACCTTCAAAGCAACCTGAAGTTTTACTAGAGGGAGGTGGCCTTGGTATATCAACTTGGGTTATTAAAAAAACTCAGAAACAAGTTATTCCTCTCCTATATAATTCTTTATTAATGTCGCCAAGTATATGAATACCAAGTTTCTTGAAACCGAAGGTATCCTCTACTGTATCGATAAAGCCCCCAATTGCCACAACAGTGACGCCCGACTCCTCAGGAAAATGTGTGGTTTGTTCAAACTCCCATAGTCTTAGCTTGGAGGGTGATCGGAAGGTGAAGGTTTGCTGGTATTGTGCATCCAAAATAAAGTAATCAATGCCCACCGAGACTGCAGGGTTTTGTACAGTAAACCCTAAGGTGCTATGGGAGGACTCACCGACCTCCATGTTAGTTATACATGGTTCAACCTATTGCTTTGGTCATTTCATATCATTCGGTGGGTGTCTGACTGGATGCTGATGTGGAGACTTGACCCAGATCTGTGATGAGTCTAGTGTATCTGAAGAGTAGTCTACTTGCTCCTTTTCCATAAACAACGTTCTGTTGCTGAGCTCGAAGGGTTCCGATAAATTCTCAAGATGCTGCCCATTACTGCCTGCTGACATTGATGGGGTCCAGAGGTCGACCATTCCCTTAAATTATTCACCTTAACTTGGGCCCCTTGTAAAGCGTGAAGAATAACACCCATTCACCAATCCCTAACCCACCCATGTTGGTCATAATCCCATGACTAGTTTGTCTCAGTGCAACAAGGCAACCAAGTCCGCCATGTTCGCCGATGTGCAGCTAGGGTTTCGCTCCACCATGGTCCCTTTTTCCCAGTTTTTCACCATGGTCCACATTTAATTGAATGGTGTTGTTATTGATACCAATGTTGATTCTTGAACGCTCTTAATATTTTTTTGGATTGCAGTGATGGAAACTCCAAAGGACAAAGAGCCATGGAAAGCATTAGAATCCCAACACTTGTTGAAGATTTTGAGGTTGGAGATCAATGATTTTGTCTTGGAAACCATCATAAATTGATACTCCTCGTCATGCTAATCGTAACAGTATGTGGCACACTGGGAGGGTCCTCACGGTTTGGGAGGTATTATTTATTAAAGATTAAAACCCCTATTTGTGGTCAAAATCCCCAAGTTGGGATGATGTGGCAGTTTATCATTAACCTCAAATCATGATGTCAAAAAGGATTTTCATTAAGTAATTAAATCAAATGTTTGTGGCTAAAATATTTCATGGAGGGTCTCAAAATTCAAATTAAAATCATACCAAGGGTACAAGTCGTGTTTTGGCTCCAGCTAAATTAAAATTTGAAAATTGATTTCCCTCCAAAATTTCAAGTCAACCAACACTCTAGAAGGCACCTCAACTCCCACATATGCCACCCTCCAATTATATATAAAGGGATTCATTTTCTTGACAAGAGATATGATTAGAACATTGAACAAAAGGAATAAAAGCTCTGAAATCACCTGTTGCCAGGAGTAGTCATGCATATCTTTGGAAGAGGTCGAAATTCTAGGCTTAATGTTTAATCCTCCTTGGCTATTGGTATACGCTAGATTTTCAGGGCGCTCTCTAAGAATTTCTGAAGCATAATTTTGTCAAAGATTCATTATCGACATTGTGGAGAAACACTTAACTCAATGTGGCTGATTTTTGAATAGTGGGTTTGGCTCATTTCTCTTTGTTTTCTGGTCATGGGAATCACTGGTCTTTGAGGTCTCTTGAACTCCTTCATGGGTTAATTTGGGCTCATCTAAATCATATTTTCTGAGATTTCAAGTGGCAGATCAGTAAGAGTTTCTTTAGATTTGAATGCACACACCTGAAGGATTTGTAACTTGCTTTGATTCTGGAAATTGCATTTAACATGTGCACTCTTGTGCTCTTGCAAACTTAAGGGTAGACACTTGGAGACTGAATACACTTGTAGAGAAATGCTGGTGCATATGTGTTTTGTGTATTGAATAGAAAGTGATGTGTGTTTGTTGTTTGGGTCGATCAACATCATGGTCCTTTTTATTTTGTTCATGTTATGTGTTTAAATCATGTGTAATATGCAATGCCAAGGGTTGATACGTACGCTGAGTGTGAGAAATCTATTTGCTAGTTCATAAACAAGCATTTTTAGAAAATGTGTACTTAATGAGGAATAATGAATAAGTGTGTCTATGGTGGTTGAGTGATTTGAATGGGGTGTGTAAAGTGCGCTTTGGATGATAATGTTAACACCTATAGTAGAGTAAATATACTTGTGTGTTTGGAGCAGGCAATGAAGATGCTATGTGATTTAGATTAAAATATAAAGGTTGTTGTTCGTATGGGTGTGTATACCTGTGTTGCATTTTTGGGCATTATTGGAACCAGTCGATGGTGGAATGTTGCACGTTTTGGGACTACATTAGGGTGTTGAAACAACTGACAACCTTGGGTACGTGAGATTGTTGTAGCAGTGCGTTGAATTGAGCAAATATTAGTGATAGCCTTTGCCAAAATTGTCAGTGGGTCATATTATGCACTGTTTAAACATTGTTTGTGAAATTGTTGTTAGACAAAAGCTAGTGTGAATATATATGCCTATGCATATGGACCATAGGTCAAGTATTGTAGAGTATGTATGAAAAAGTATTGTTTGTTTTGATTGCGAAATCCATTGTGACTAGATGCCAAAGATAATGTGTGCTTAAAGGTCGAACACAATTGTTGCTAGCTTGAGTGTTGTTGCAAGGGATGGTGTCCTTGGAGCTGTAACATAATATAGGCTATATATTGTTGTTCATATAATGTGTAGTTGTGGACAGAATTGTATGCTATTGCAATGAAGAAAAAAGGTTGAAGATATTCTAAACATGATTGGACAAAGTTGTTGATATAAATATGCTTTAGAGGGCCGAGGTTTAGTGTTGAATTTCTTGTGTTGCTACCATATGTATGTGTTACTTCTATGTGTATTCACTATAGAATTGTAGGGCTTGATATGTATAAATTGAAGTAGTTTTGTTGTAACCTTTGCAAAGAAACAATCTTTGGATGCACATCATGATCATATGAGTCTAGTATGTTTACAAAGACACGTGAGATAAGGTATGATGGTGTGGTTGATGTGTTGAGGAGACAAAGTACATTGATCCTAATAGTTGTATATGACAATAGGGATTTCATGAGTCAAATATGTTGAGTACGAGTGTTGGACAAGCCAAGTATTGTCATTACCTTGAGCTATTGCCTTGTATAAAACTGATGGTAATTGCGCGCTGAGCAAAGGGTTGAGTAAGCTAACAAGAAAATTATCCTTGTGAATATGTTTGATTGAAGTTTGGTGCTAATAATCTGTCATAAGATTGTATTGCAGAGAAAGATACCGAACAATCATATTTTGGTATTGATATTGAGTAGAGCTAAAATTGTCTATGATAGTTGATATTGACAGCTAAGATTTGATCGTTTGAATATAATATGTTGTTCCTGTTGACAAATTTGTGCCATTGTTATAAATTTCCAAAATCCATCATTTTATTTTGATGTTATTCATTCTATTGAGCATAGGATGATCAAGTCTAAAAGTTGTGAAATGTGATCCGCCATGGTGACCTTAAGGTTGGAGCCTTCAGATCATGTGGCGGCTTGTTGTTCATGGTGGCAGGGTGGTGCATGGAAAGAGAATGGAGTCTCCTCCAGGTTGGAGCCTGAGAAAAATTCAAGGTGGCAAAGTGGTGCTAGGGCAGGTTGGAGCTTGCGCAAGGAATTGGAGCATCCTTCGAATTAGAGCTGGTAAACAGGGTGTTGGAGCATCCTTCGAATTAGAGCTGGTAAACAGGGTGTTGGAGCATCCTTCAGGTTAGTTTCCCGTAAACTAGGGTGTTGGAGCATCCTTCAGGTTAGTTTCCCGTAAACCAGGGTGTTGGAGCACCCTTCTAGTTGGAGTTGGTAAACTAGGGTGTTGGAGCATCCTTCAGTTGGAGTTGAAAATCTTAGAAGTTGGGGCTTTCTAATTGATGTAAATTATTGAAGACAAATATTAAGAAGCGTTTGGTGGCTTCTCCCCAAGAAGGTTTTCCACCTAAAATATTTGGTGTACTGTCTTTATTGTTATGCATTATCGAATAGTGTTGATCATTGCTTATGCTTATTTGATGATAGTGATAATTAATGCCCTATAAAGTTTAAAATTAACTAATTTTAAAAGAAATTTTGATTCACCCCCTTCTCAGTATTTCCAAATATTAGTATTCGAGAAGGGTCTTTCAGTTGTAACTTAACAACTAGAAGGAAGATCTCAGAGTGCAGAGATGAGAAAGTTGAAGAAGAAAGCTTCCAAACGATCAAAATAATTAGAGGAAGTATCCAATGTTGCAGTTAATGAATTAAATCAAGTTTGTTCAACTCTTGACTTCAATGAAGCCAAATATGAAATTTGGGAATCTAAAATGGTAGTCAATTTGAAAGCTCAGGGTGATGTATGGCGCTTTCTAGAGACACATCTACCAACAAATATAGAAGGTACAATAGAAAAGCTATGAATATCATTTTTAGTGCTCTGCTAGATCTTGTAAAATCCAAAGTTGATCAATTCTCATCAACCAAAAGCATTTGGAATAAACTCCATGATATCTACTCAAAGAAGCATGTAGATCAAGATGATGATGATCATAATTCAAATCAAGCAAACTCTCAGGTTGAAGAATATGACGATAATGAAGAAGAGACATAAGTGGACATGAAAAAAGTACTAACTAGTGCCTTGATAGATTTGAAGAACATAGATAAGTGAAACACACACTCAAAGAATAAGTTTCTCTCTTAAAACTCCAAATGCAGGAAGCATAAAAAAAAGAGAAACACCCTACAAGTCAATTAGAAGTCTCTAGATAAGTACGAGGGTGAAGTTAGGAGAAAGCAAAAGGAAGTTGATGCAACTCTATATGAAATCAAAAAGATTAAGGAATGGAAGAATGAACATTAGTAGGATGTTGAAAATAAGGATCATATCATTGAAATAGGCTTCAGTCATCAAGTCATAAAACTAGAAGAAGAGAACATCTATATGAAGACCTGGGTTGAAGAAGCCAAAAGCATTTAAGACGAACATAAATGTCAAATTCAGAAAAAAGAAGAACATTACACGAAACAAGAAGAATAAATCATATCATTAAAGGCTGAAGTTGACAAGTTGAAGAAAAGGTTGTAGAGTTCACAAACTTTGGACGATATTCTCAGTTGCCAAAGATATCCATGCGTTAAAATAGGTATCCGTTATAAATGTGAAACTTGTTGATTTCTGGTAGCATCATATGTTCTCTAAGTCTCAAATTTTGTAGGGAGGCTTAAACACATGTATTCCAAAGAATCCAGAAAGTGTTTTTTTGAAATTCCACCCATATGGGGTTTTATTAGAATAATTAGTTATTTTTAAAGGGAGCCTAAGTTTAAACTTAGAGAATTAAAATAATTAAAGTATATTAATAGAACTGGGTGTGAATCTTCTAGATAAATACAGATATCAAGTCAAATATGATATAAGCCGTTGGTTATCCAACGAGAAGATTATAAGAAGGAACTCAACGGGCATTTGGAAAACACATCGAGAGAGTCTAGAGATCAATTTCTAAGTGAGCAGCACAGAGCAGTCAGAGGATTGGTCGAATTGATTCTTGTAGTGAGGGTCAGAGATAATTATCCGATTGGAGATTTTTCCTGATCCGAAGGGTGCAAGGAAGAGAGGGCAGAGAGTAGTCCAGAGAGGGAATGTAGAGCTTCAGAGGGAGTCATTATTTATGCTGGAGGACAGTCAAGATTGAGTGTGAGACTGGGAGGCCAGAGGGTTGAGTTCTCAACTAGCATAGAGATTAGAGGAGGTGCAACACAGTCCCAATTGTAGTGACGTAGTAACTGCGTAGGAGTGACACAGTACTATGCAGATACTGTGCAGAGACAACGAAAAGGCTCATCCAACACATATCGATGTTAGATCTTCGAGTGACGGGGTGAGATCATCTCACCAGCTCTTAGTCCAGTTAGATCTCTGTATAGGATTTCCAATTTGGGAATCCAAAGAATTGTACTAAAAAATTACTGCTTAATAATACAAACCCTCAGCTGCTGCACCGATTTTCCTGCATTAGGTTTTTCTGGGGACAATTGTCCAAAAATAATGGTGTCGTGTGTGTCTAATTTTTCTTTCTCAGATCTTGTTTCCGCATTTAATTTTCATAGTTTAATTAGTGAAGGTTGTAGTGTATTTGCTTCAGTGTTTACTTGTAGAACACAGTAAATAACTTGTATAACTTGTTTTCTTCAGTGTTTGCTTCAAGTAGGAGAAGTAATATCAATTGTTGCAATAGGATTATGGGGTTAGGAATTTTCACATGGTATTAGAGGTTGTATAGAAGTGCAGGTGAAGCAAGAGAGCAAATTAGAAGAACTCAACCTTGAATAAGAAGAGGGAGATCAAATAGCTTCACAGGCAGCAGATCGAATCCCCAAGGGATTATGCAATCCAGGCCAAAAGGGAAAAAATTGCGAGGAAATCTCTCACTGAGTAAGTCGACAGAGGTAGGATTTTTCAGTTCACAATTTTTTAGTGGCAGAGGGAGCATCACAGTAGCAGCTTCAGTGTAGAGCAAATTTCTATGGGACAATTTTTCTGCCGCATTTGCTAGGAAGAAAAGCGGTAGAAGGAAGAAGAAGACACTTTTGAGGGAATTTTGACCTTAGATAATTTCTTTCCCAAGAAATTATGATTTCCTTTACAGAAGTAGCCGATATCGTGATTTATTTGGCTCACTCCAGCAAGGAGTGTGTAGAGATAGCTGCGCAGAGGGTTAGAGGCAGCAGTTCGACATTTGGTTGGGTGAAATGGCAGTAAACGGGTTGAGAGATCAGGATCGATTGGTGGGTGCCTCCAACTCTGTAATCTGGAAGGCAATGATATCCTTCCTTCTAGATGCGCATGATCTCAATACCTTCATTGACAACGTGGTAGTTGTCCCTGTAGATCTGGATCCATTAAAGGCCTACAAGAAAGATATGGCTAAAGCTAAAAGGCTGATCCTTGATGGAGTGAGAGATCATATTGTCTCACATATCGCTAGAAAAGGGACAGCCAAGGATATGTGGGATGCATTGGCTACGCTATACAAAGGATCTTCCGAGTAGCAAAAGATGTTCTTGGAGGAGAAGATGTGATCTGCGAGAATGCATAAGGGAGAACACATAGATCTATTGTTATCAAAGCTTCAGGATTTCCGAGATCAACTGGAAGCTGTAGGAGAAATGCCTTAGGCCATTGAGATGGTCAAATTAGCCTTGAACTCTGTTTCCGAAGAGTGGAAAGTCTTTGTCCAGAGTATCTTGGGCAGAGAGAAGTTTCCAGATTGGGAAGGGATGTGGGCATCTCTTCAGTAGGAAGAGACGACGAGAGACTTAGTCAAGTGAAAGACTGATGGAAACAACAACAGTGGGATGAAGCCCAAGGAGAAGGAGGAGAATGCAACCTTTGCATCAAAGGGACAGTAGGAGTAGCAGAGGCAGAAAAAATAAGTCTCAAATATCAAGTGCTTCTAGTGTGGCGAGTATGGTCATTACGCTACACAGTGTCCTCTCAAGAAGAAGGAAAAATATGAGAAGAATGATCCATAGGATGCAACCGTGAGGATTGAGGAAGAAGAGTTTGCGATGATTGCTAACATATCTCTCCAGGGGGGCATTGGGGTGGTCTGGAAATATTGCTCGAAAGAGTTGTAGTTGAGCAAGGTCGTTGAGAAGTCCACCTAATGGATCAATACCTTGCCATGGGAGCCCAAAATCAGAAGTAGCAGGATGGACTAGTGTTAGTTGATGTAGAGGAGTGCCAGAGTGCTGAAGTGACAGTGAAGTGGCTAGAGAGTGCCATAGACTGGGCAACGTAGAGCAGAGTTGGAAACAATGCAGTTGGCACAATGCAGAGTAAGAAGCAACACAAAGGCTTCAAAGGGTCAACGCAGAGACTAGCAGCAGTCAGAACTTTAATATCAGATGCATCATGTTGGACACTTAGTTCAGTAGTTGGATGTTTTCTGTTGCAATGAGAAGTAGAGTTGCAGTGTAGTAGTAGTTGGAAGCAACATGCAAGGTCTATAACAACACAGATGAAACAATGCAATAGTTGACGGACAACAGTTTCAGACATCAACAACGCATAGGGAGATGTTATAAAATCAATGTAGTGCTTCAACATGATGCATTACTAGAGCACATTCCTCACTAAGAGGGAGTGTTGATTTCTGGTAGCATCAGATGTGCTCTAAGTCTCAAATTTTGCAGGGAGGATTAGATAGATGTATTCCAATGAACCCATAAAGCGTTTTTTGAAATTCCACCTGGATGGGGTTTTATTAAAATAATTAATTATTTTTAATGGGAGCTTAAGTTTAAACTTAGGGAATTAAAATAATTAAAGTATATTAATAGAACTAGGCGTGAATCTTCTAGAGAAAGACGAATATTGAGAAAAATATGATCTGAGCCGTTGATTATGTTTTAATCCAGGCCGTTGGTTATCCAATGAGAAGATTATAAGAAGGACCTCGTTGGGAATTTGGAAAACACACCGAGAGAGTCTAGAGATCAATTTCTCAAGTGAGAAACGTAGAGTAGTCCGAGGATTAGTCGAGTTGATTCTTGCAGTGAGGGGCAAAGATAATTTTCAAGTTGGAGATTTTTCCTGATCCGAAGAGTGCAAGGTAGAGAGTGCAAAGACTAGTCCGGAGAGGTATCGCAGTGCCACACACATGCAATGCAGAGATACATTGTGTCAACACAGAGCTTCATAGGGAGTCCGTATTTCTGCTGGAGGACAGTCGAGATCTAGTGCCAGACCCGGGGTGTGAGACTGAGAGGTTAGAGGGTCGAGTTCTCAGATAGTAGAGAGATCAGAGGAGGTGCAACGCAATCCGAACTATAATGACACATTATCTACATACGGGTGATGCAGTACTGTAGAGAGACTGTGCAGAGTCAACGCAAAGGCTCATCTCTAGTGCATATCAGTGTCATATATTCTAGTGATGGGGTGAGATCATCTCACTAGCTCTCTGTCCATTTAGTTCTCTGTATAGGATTTCCAGTTTTGGAATCTGAAGAATTCTTCTCATAAATTACTGTTATAATGAAAACCCTTTACTGCTGCACCGATTTTCTCGCATTATGTTTTTCTAGGGACATTTGTCCAAAAATAAGGGTGTCGTGTGTGTCTAATTTTTCTTTCCTAGATATTGTTTCGACATTTAATTTCCACAGTTTAATTAGTGAAGGTTGCAGTGTATTTTCTTCAGTATTTACATGTAGAACACTATGAATAGCTTGTATAATTATATCAAATAGGAGAAGTAATATCAGTTGTTGCAATAGGATTCCGAGGTTAAGAATTTTCACAAAAAATCATCCAAGGGAGTTGCAAGCTCCAAGACCTCATGGAGCAAAATTGATGAAAAGTCTGACAACAAGATCTCTCAAAGGCCAAATCAAATTAAAGGACAAAAGAAGGTTGAAAATATTTCCACTCCAAGAAGCAATGTCGATCAACAATGGGTTGTACCTCCTACAAGGAAGAATGTCTCATCCACATATGCTAGCATGTTTAATGGGTTTTTCATGTTCTAACTTTAGAAATATGGCTAGGGATTTCGGAATGTACGATAGGGATGATTATTGAAGACATTATCAAAACCATAGAAGCAAGTTTGCAATATCACAAGAAAAATTTCGAAATGACTTTGCGAACAAAAAGTATATGTCGTTCGCACCATCATTTAGGCCCAACATTGAATGTTAAAAATGTGATAACCATGGACATATATCTCAGGATTGTAGGTACTGTTAGGGTCCTATAAGTAGGTAATCAAAGTATGTCTGTCCAATTATTTGTTTTGGTAATCTTCTTGTAAGGTTTAGATTATAAATTCACTAGGTATTATAGTCTAAATTTTCCTTGTACATAAAAGTGTCAAAGCTAGTCAACATCATTTTAAATATGTGTATCACAAGGAGTCTTGCAACTTTCAAGATCCCTACGAGGTTGTATTTTTAAAATATTTTTGAAATCATGGATATAATGGGTCATTATGAAAATCAAGGGTTTCATGTCATAGGGAAGTTGGTCATCATAAGTCAGTTTGGATGTCATTCACTAGGACTAGTTATAGTCATGACGATCAGTTGTAAAGGACATTGTCTTGTTATATGACATCAAAAAAAGTACAACGGTCAGTTCTAAATTTGGAAAGAGCCTCTTTGCTGTGCTCAAGCATGTAATGATCCCAAAAGTACCATAATTGCTTAGCAAGGAGCGGGTTCTTTGTAAACTCATCACAATTTGCATGCATCTCATCTTTTACCTTTATAATTTGTGACCATTTCCATCTCTAGGATCTTGTGAGAAAGGTTTGTTGGTGCCATGCTCAGATTGCTGAGGACGCTGCGCTCCAACTCAAAGAACAAAAATTTCTTCAACAAGTCGCCATTTCTAGGTGTGTACACTTATCTAGAGGATTTCATGCATACAAAGTGAAGAGCTCACATCAATTGGGCATCTTAAACCGAGTTTTTCAAGCCCAATAATTCTCATGAGAAAGGTGTTGTGCACACAAGTACTATGAACGTTGGTGCTTCACTCATATACAATATCACATCTTTTGTCACCTTTGCCTAATCAAACGACCTCAAAAGCCTAGTTTTTCTACCTAAAAAACACTGAGAAAAATTATAAAAGGTTCTTGTGACCTGAGAATGTCAAATTAGTCACTCCTTTGCTCCTTAGTTCTTTATTCCCTCAACGTCGCGCTCAGGAGGTGCCGCGCTCAGAAACAAACTTATTTTCCATTTTCTTACCTATCCAAAAGTTTCTAAATTAAAATTGTTTTAGCGTTGAATTCAATTAATTTGCAAATACACATGGTCATAAAAAGTTGTCATGGTATTGAGTTGTATTTGGAAACTTGGATTTTTCTTCCCTGTATCGCTACACTTGAGGTGCTACGCACAGGATTAGTGCCACATAGAGACTAAAACAAAGTTGTCCTTTCATCTACAGTCATAAATAGTTAAATATTTTCTTGTTTTAGTCATTCTAAATCTCAAGGAAACATTTTTACCTCAAATATCAAGGTATAAATTTTTGATAAGTATTGAAACCCTAGCTCAAATGGTTTACTATCAGAAACTTGTTTAATAATGGGAAAATCATAAGGAGGAGAAATTGTAAGATTTGAACCACATGACCTCTCTCTCATCAAATCAGACCCTGCCATCAAGGTAGCCTTTGAACATACAGGTTGTATTAAGTTCTATGAAAAGATACAAGGGTACCATGCGGAGGTGACTAAAGAGTTTTCCATGAATTTTGATGGTGATAATGCAAATATTGGTAAACTAAGATTTATTGTGACAAAGTATACTATAGCATTAGGCACATGAATACCTTTGGAGGGGGGAGAAATGGTTCAAAGGGATGCCTTTGGAGTTGGAAAATTATAAGTATTTCATGAAGCCAAAGTACAAGAGTAGGGAATTTGGTGCTATATTACCTAGTGAATATTTATTGGGGAACTTTAACAAACTTCTCAAAGTCATTTAAAAGTATTTCACGTGTGAGGGAAGATGAACCAGGGTTTATCAATACCACTTTAGGATTTTCATGCATTTCACTTGTAAGAAGACCCTGAATTTTACCTTTTTCCTTTTCAAAAATTTGGGTAGGATGGCTGAGGGAGTAAGAATTAAAAAGGGTATGGTTGATTCAGGCTTGTTTCATTTCTCATTGATAAAATTGTTGATATTAGAGGAGCTACAGAAAAAGAAACAATTATGTCTAGATTTCCTAATCTCATCCAAGTTTACATTGCCATCTGATGGATTCCTGTCAAGTCACAAATGTACTTCATCCACTACTAAGACTACCTCTTCACATCTGAAGAGTTCCATCGATAAAAAGGTTCCAACTTTAGTTGAGTCATCACCAAATAAAAAAGGCAGGAAATTACAGTTTTCTTTAGAAGTAGTAGAGATTCCAATGCCAATAAATCCACTCACAAAGGAAGATGCTAAAAGGTTTCCCTTGGAGAAATCAGTTGAAGAGTTTTTTAAGCCTCATTGAATTAAATAACAGATAGGTTCTACTAATGAGAAGGATAAACCAACAAAGGAGTCATAGAAGTAGTTAAAGGAAGCTCACTTGGTCATAACACAACTACAACAGGAGAATAGACATTTGAAGAAGACTATCTTGGAAAAAATAGTTCGAATTAATGAAAAATTGCTTATGGATGAAGCTACACCAGTTGTTGATAAAATGATGGGAAAAAGAAAGGTAATTAAGTAAGAGGTCAATAAAGCAAAAATACCTATATCCAGGGTCACAATATCATCATCCACAAAGTTGCAAACTCAAGAAGGAAAGACAATGCAGGAAGAAAATGTTGATGAAGGGAAGTTTAATTTCATGAGGATGAAGAAGAATTTGAAGGAGGCCAGAGATGGAATTTATAGGCTTAAGAAGAGTGACGAAAGAGATAAAAAATTCATAGAATTAAAGTATCAACTGGATAAAACACAGGTGACCATAACTTATTTGTAGAAAGAGAACAAGTGAATCAAAACTGTAGTGCCACAAGAAACACTAATATTTTATATCAAAGGAAAGGGGAAAATGGTGATTGAACTTCAGGATATGAAAGAACCTATTCATTATAAAATGAGACCTAAGACTAGGTTTGTTTCTAAGGTACAAGAGAAAGAGAAAGAGACTATGCAACCTGTAAATGAACAAAAGAAATATGAGGAGCTACTAGAGGAGATAGAAGGTATCCAACTTCTGGTTGATAAAATTAAAGAAAAATACCACAGGGACAAGCTAATAATGTTTTTAGTGGTGTATGACACTATAGTTAACCTTTCAAGAGAGAAAAAAATTGAAATGGACTTTACCTTTGCATAGGTTGGTGAAGAGTTTGTATGTGAAAAACCTAGTTTTAAAGAGGAGACTTAGGTTTATGAAAATAAGGTTTAATGATGCCAAGGAAGCCAGGAAAAGGAAGAAGAGAAAAAATCTAGATTTGTTGGTGGAAGCATTTGAGGAGGAGAGAACCAGTAAAAAGGAAAATTGACAATGCTACCCACAGGTGCTTCCCACATCATGAGCACCATAATTAGTATCTCTACAAGGTCGCATTTTTGGGAAAGTTTTGGTATCTACAGGTCATGTGTGTTTTCATAATAGGCCAAAGGAAATCTACAAAGGTTATACATCACATTGCATTCATTTTTCAAATTTGAAAAATTAGCATGATGTTGCACTTAAGATGTTGCGCTAAAAAAAGTCAAGATATTGGACTATATTTTCATCTCAAGCATGGAAAATCTAGGCAGTGATCATGTAATTATTGATGTTATATTGTTGTAAAGTGTCTCATATATGTTGTCTCATAAAAAAATAGATATATTAGGACTATAATTAAGTTTTAGATAAAAGTCCAAGATGCTGTCCTATTTTACAAAATAATGGTTTGGTCTTACCTATTTTCATGAGATCAGTTCCATCCAAATGGGGAATAGATTGGTTTCGACCTTCTTAGACTCGTTAACCACATTTTGTATATAATTTATGATTTTCAATTAAGCAAGGTTTGACTGTGAAAAAAAATAATATTTTTTCTTTGATTGTAAGCCGTGGAGCTCAAATATAAGTAATCAATTCAACAATACATAGGTAGTTTGGTTTCAGGATTCTTGTGTCAAACAAATGGTGATGTTTTCCTCTTTGTAATTTTTTTTTTCTTTAAAGTTTCACATGGATGCTCATTCTTAAATTGTTTACAAGAAGATGATGAGTAGAATTTACTTGTACTACTCTGCTCTAGCATATTAAGCAATCTTAATGTTTTCTTTTTGAGATTTAAGTGTAGAATTCATATGTGTGTGCTCTATATTTGAATTAATCCTAAATATAATTCATCTCGTCCACCCCAATATCTCTATAAGATCCAGGATTTTTCTACCTCACCCTGATTGAAGCTTTCCTCTGTCTAACTATGATTGATTATTGAACATCCTTATGACTCCATGCCTATTGGACTCTTCCTTCGTTCTGAAACCACAATTTTAAAACCAATTTCTTGATATTCATACCTAGCTTAAAACCCTAAACTGTGATTGATTGAAATTCATAGAGAGAGCCCTCTATGGGATTGGAAAGTCCAGTTTCAAATCCTGCAAGTGGTTGGTTACCTCTACAATTTTCCTCCTCAACCTAGGAAAAATACAGAGTGCTAACATTTTGGCGACCATACTGGGGAAATTTGCTAAATATACCTCAGTAAAAGTTGTAAACTGAAAAGTTTTAAGCCTAGTTCCTGGGGGTGACAATGAATTAGGAAAATTTTAGGCTGATTTCTTCATCCAAAAAGTCGTGTTTAAAACTAGTTGTGCCAAGTTTCATTGAAAATATGGCTTCCAAAAAGATTTACACAAGATCCTGTCCAGATCCAAATCCTCCTACAATTGTGAGTGATCTTGAAAGGTTGATTAAGAAAAAGAAATTTGAAGAAATTCAATCAAGCAATAGACCTTTTCCAAAATCCCACTCACTCCCAGAAAGCTTTGTAATAGTCGAAGATATCGAGTTTTACTTGCCTTTCGAACATAGTCTTTTTAGAATAAAATCATAAACTTTTGTCCTTGAAACAATATTTGATGAAACCAAATTGAAATCATATATCTCTGCACAAAATATTGTTATTTCAGAATTGGATAAGTACATTTTACAATAGTTTGAAAAGCTTTAAAGTTTAGTAACTCAGTTAAATCAAGTTGCTAAAAAACCATTTATAGTTCAACAAACTATCATTTGTTTTCCCATTCCATCATTGAGCTTCCTTTTGATTCCTCCCAATTCTACTGTCCCTATTACATCTGTGATTCATACTCCTTCTATACCAACTCAACAGATCACAACCCCACCACCTTTTCCAACCCTTAACATTAGGCTCAACTGTAATTTCATCTTCCCCTCACATTCCAATCATGGCAACTCGTTATGATCCTTTGGTTCTGCAACAACCACTAAATGCTTTGCCACTGAATTATGGACAGCATATACCCCAATTTGATGGCGTCGGGCCCACTACAACTCAACAAAACATTGATTAGATGAATTATTTTATAGACCTAGAAGAGGTTTATGATGATGATGTTCAAGTAAGGTTGTTTGATCAAATTTTGGCAAGTTAATTGAGAAAATGATACAGGGGATTGGCAACATGTAGTATTGCTAATTTACAATAATTTCATCAAGTTTTCCTTTCTCGTTGGGAGGTAAAAAAGAATCCACTTCAGATTCTTGCAGAGTATGAGGGCTAAAAGAGAGCTCCAAGAGAGTCCATTTAATATTATTCTGATAGATTCAACACCCTTTACAATGCCATTCTAGCAGAAATAAAGCCTCCACTACGTTGGTGTTACTTCGATATCTAGATGGTTTTGATGTAGACATGACCTATCAGTTGAGAGAAATAAATCTAGATACCTTATGGGAGATGAAAATAAATTTTGTTAGTGTAGAGGCCAATCTGCTCGCCAAGAAAGATAAGTTGAGGATCGAGAAATGAGTGACTATTAAAGAAGAGCCTTCTTCACCATCAGATGCAAAACTTGACACTTCGGTTAAAACTGTGGAGAGGATGATGGAAATAATGAATTTGACAGATAGAGCTACAATAAGAGAACCATAATGAGGTCCTCAAATCAGGAATACAAATTTTATAAGACAAAAATCCCAAATCAAGAAAAGATAGCCTAAAAACCCAACAAATCAACAACAAATTAGACTTAATTTTCAAGAAAATTATGCCGAAGAAGAACATGAGACAGTGGAAGAGAAATAAGAGGATCATATTAACATTGTTGGTGAGGGATAAACATATGAAATCTTATTAACAAAATAGGAACACAAATTTTTCTTGTTGTCACAGCCAAAAGTTATGTCCACAAAATCATAAGATTATAAAAAGGGCTATCAAAGTGCCATTATGGAAGTGCATAAAGAATATAATTTGAGAAATAGAAAAAGTGCAACAAATCCTCCTAAGAAGATACAAAATGATACTCCTTCTATGAGTCAAAAAAATATTGATCCCCCAAAGGAAACCCCTCAAAAGCAAGATGAAAATGTGAAAGAGATAGAAAAAACTCAACCTTCTTTTAACTTGGAAAATGATTTTTTAAAGGTTAAAATTTCTGTTCCATTGAATGAATTAATGAAAAGGGATGTGTAGAGAGGTCCATTTATCAAGGCATTAAAGATAGAATATGGAACATATACTGTAAATATAAATGATGATAGACCTAGATTGCTGTTTGGATCAGAAGTTGGGGGAGTTTCACAAGTTGGTAATGTGCCACCATTTTATGTTAGTCTTAACATTCATGATTTCATCATTTTTCACAATTCCATGTTGGATTCTAAGGCTTCACATAATCTCATACCAAAGGTGATAATGTAAAAGCTAAGATTAGATAAACTAGACCATATAAATATCTCTTCTATTTTGATTCAAGCAGAGTAAAATGTTTAGGTTTGATCAAGGATTTGTGTGTGACTCTTACCCAAATCCCAACAAAAATCATAGTAATGGATGTTGTGGTGGCTGATATACCTCCAAAATATGGAATTTTCTTGTCAAGTTCTTGGGGAGAAAAGTTGCAAGGCACATTGTAAACGGACTTGACATATGCAACTATCCCTGTTTCCGGGAAGCACAGGGGATTGTACATGGAGATTTTTATGAAATATATGATAAGCAGTCAAGACAAACCCATTAATTATCCAATATATTTTTTACATTTAGACATGGATTCTTTCATTATACATCATTACATATGTTTAGAAGAAGACATTCAAGGCATGTAAAAAAAATCAGAAAGGGTAGAGGATGTGAAATTAAAGGTTGAATTAGAAAATGAAAATGATGAAGAAGGTTTATGGAATATGAATTTTGTTAGGGCTGTCATCAAGGAAGGAGCATATGCTGGTGTATGGATTACAAGCAAAAATTCAGGTCGATCACAAAAGTATTCTTATAAACTTTCTTTTCAATGCACAAATAATGTTGCTGAATATGAGGCTCTAATCTTGGGTCTGTAGTTGTTGAAAATGGCGGGAGCTAAGAGGATTTCAATTCATAGAGACTCGTAACTCATTATCAAGTTGATTAAAGGTGAGTATTCAGCTAAACACCCCAGGATGAGGGCATACATGAATGCTGTTTTAGATTTTCTGCAATGTTTTCTAGAGTATCCATTGTCTTTAATTCCTAGAGATCAGAATGTATTTGTTGATGCATTTGCCACCTCAGCAAGTACATGTAAGATGCCTTTTCGAGCAAGTAAAAATATTGAATTTGAGGTAAAAAATAGGCTTGCTATCCATGATAACATTAGATATTGGTAAGTGTTTGACAGTGACAAACAATTAGACAATTTTCTGCAATTAAAGGAAGAGTTTGAAAATATGCGTATTAATGGGGAAAGTAGTCTTGATGATGATGAAGGATAAATTCATTTAAATCAGATCAATGAGAGATCTGATATACATGAAACAAATCTTGAAAATTTTCAGCTAAAGGACAATGCAATTCCCAGAGGTTTGGTTCCATTGGAGGAGTTGTTTGATTTTAATGATGTGGCTCACAAGCTCAAAATAGAGCCTAGTGGATATGAGGTAGAAGACTATAATATAGGGACTAAAGATAAAACAAATATTTTAAAACTTTCCAAATCCTTACCTACAGAAGAAAAACAGAAATACATTGATATGTTGAGGGAATATTTTGATGTATTTTCATGGGGGTACGAAGATATGAAGGCCTATGAAAAAAGCATCATTTAACATATTATCCCTTTCAAAGAAGACCAGAAACCTTTCAAGAAGAAGATAAGAAGAACTAATCCTGTTTTGTTGCCCTTAATTGAGAAAGAGGTAAGAAATATTTTTGATGCTAAGAATATTTTACCTTTGAAATTTTCCAAGTGGTTATCTAATATAGTACCAATGAGAAAGAAGACTAGAGAAATAAGGTTATGTGTAGACTTTCAGAACCTTAATAAGGTTTCTCTCAGAGAGAATTACCCCTTGCCGAAGATGGATCATATATTACATTGGGTTGTTGGGTCTAGAAAAATTTCATTGCTTGATGGTTTCTCTGGGTAGAACCATATTTTAGTGCATCCTGATGAGCAGGAGAAGACAACCTTCACAACACCGCGAGGAACATTTATGTATGTGAAGATGCCTTTCTGACTTATAAATGCACGGACAACATTTCATAGAGAAATGTATATTGTTTTTTAAGATGAGAATGATAGGTTCATTGTGATTTATCTTGATGACATTACACTAATTTCCAAGTTTATTTAAGATCATTTGCAGCACTTGAAAATTGTCTTTGAAAAATGCAGAAAATATGGAATCTCGTTTGTTATCACTCCAATAATTCTCAAGAGTTGTTATTATTTTTGTGTTTTAAAGAATATTAGAGATAACCACAAACCTACTTTTAAGCCTTAGGATCTAGCCTTCCTAATGCTCATAGAGGGCTCTCTCTATATGATTTAACTTTGTTGATTGTATTTGATTTTAGGCTAGTTATGTAGGATTACTTGGGGTTTTGATTTGGATTTGGTTTGGTGGTGAAATTACTTACTCAGATGGATAGATGTAGGTATGTATTCCATTGGGCTAATGGAGTCAATGTGTCAAGCAGTCAGATCAGGATCAAGGCCTAAAGGGAAATGTTTACAGGGCAAGATTGTTGAGATTCAACAGGATGATGATCCTAGTGAAAATTAAGCACCTTCACTAGATGGGGCCTGTAGGCTATTTTTAGGTGTATGTCTATTTTTAGAATGGTGAGCATATTCTAAATTAGCAGGATGCTGATTCTAGATGGTTGAGAAAATTCTATGTTTGGATGAATTTATATTTTTAGAAGATGGGCGAAGTCTATTTATAGATCGCTAATCTAAAAATAGAATGCATGCCAATTATTATTATCCCTTAATGGTGATCAGGCAATAAATAATAACTTATTCTTTTGGAGCACTTGATTTCAATTAATTGATGTGGCAAACCAGTTAGCTGAAGGAATTACGAGTTGCAAGGTTGGTTTGTGACTCATGCATGATGGAATTCGTTGTAATTGAGTGTGACACAATTGTAACAGAGTTGGAAGAGTAGTTATGGGAGTTGTTATATAGTTTAACTCAGTTAAGTGAGTTAAACTCAGTTGTGCTAGTTGTAACTAAAGATACACTAGTGAAAGATGAGTGAATTAATTATTTAATTAATTCACAAGTACTATCTTACTTGCAACTGAAGAAATACAACAGTTAACTACTTGCATGTAAGATCCAGTGGAGACCCAGTGGAGAGATAGGTGAAAGGGTGTGTTTAATTATCAGTTGTAACTATAGTGATGCATTCTATGCATCTACACACACATTGGAGATGCCAATGAGGATTGTGCAGTCAAAGCAAGGCAAGATCAAATTCATTCAGGGATCTTCTTCAACAGGGATTGCACAGTGGAGGCAGACTGTCAGGAGGCAAGAAATTGGTGCATAGATATGCAAATTTCTGCATGACAATGTGTGACGATTGTATATTGTACTGAGAGATCTATGAGCTGAGCTTTGTATGAGATTGTTACATGTTCCATTGATATACATAATATATGATAGTTGGGGGTTTTAGCTTTAATATTTCCCGATAAAACATCTTGGTATGTGCGATTTATTTTTCTTCATATGTTTTGCAATTGGCGATTTAATTTTTGCAAAGAATTAAGTGGAAGGATTATGTATTTAACATAATATTAAATTGTTAGATTAGGAGAATTCAGAAATACATTATTGTGTTTATAAATTTATACAAAGATAGTTGAGTTACTTCAGATCTTCAAGGCTGATGGCGAAAATGGTTTCAATCAGGGTAAGAGAGCAATTAAGGGTTCTCAAATCTAGATAATGAGTGAAAAGACAAAGGTCAATCGAAATAAGGGAGAAATTAAGAATTCCTTTATCTAGATATTAGCAGAAAAACATATAAATGGTAAACAGTTCAAAACATAGTGCTTTTAACATATTCTAAAACAACATTCCTAATTTATCATTTAGATTTAAGAAAACATATGAGCATGTGAAACGCATAAGAAACTGACAAAGAACAAGTGAAAATACTTCACTAAAGTGGCCCAACCCATGAATCTTGTAATATGATGCTTTATTTCTTTAATCCAGTCTGTTGACTTGAAATTGGTACAATCAGCCTTTGGTTTAGAATAGTACAACTATAGAAATATTCAACAATTCATCCACCCTCAATACTTCCAAATGAGAAGTATTTACACAAAAACACTTACAAAATACCCTAAAACAAACTTAGAAATAATACATGGAAAAATAAATATCTTCATGCAAGAAGATAGTGACAGCTTTCTAACTAATGTTAGCTGTCCCTATTTTTATTGAAATTACTGTTTGCTGTCTTCACTTGTTGATATTTTTTTGCTGATTTGTCTCTTGATTGTTGCTCAGCAAAGGCTGTGGTTGAGTGTCTTTCACGCTTGTAGCTTTATCTATGTTTTGACTTTTAATTTAACCTTTCAACTGATACACTTTAAACTATAACAGATACTCTTTCACTGTCCTTTTTTTCACTATAAACTGTGACTGCTGTGTTTTACCTTTACTGCTATGTTTTACTACAAACTGATTTTACAGTAAATCAGTCATATTTTTTCAAAATTATGCTTCTGGAAATTTTATCTTCATCATTATCCTGAATGTTTCATTTGATTCAGTGTATTTTGAGAATGTAGGCTTGTTGAAAAATATGTGTTTCACCTCATGTTGTAAGTAGAACAAATTCTCAAAATTCTTGTAAAGTACCTTCCCTGTTGGTATTCCTTGTGAGGTAGGAAGATTAGTATGATATTTCGAAACTTCTCTCATTTTCTTATCATAGTCATCTTGCTTCATTAATTTATCATGTATAACTAGAGGATTGGGAAGGCATTTCTCCCTTAAGACATCAAATTTCATCACAAACCTTGTGATGGAAATCTCCATTTTTTGGCATTTCTCTTCTAACTGTATCATCAAATTCTTCTTAGAAATTACCTTCCTAGCTTCTAGGATGGTTTCTGTTCTGTCATTAATTCCAATTTCTCCAAGTTCTTGTTTATTTTTGGAATCAAGAAATTTGATGATTTCAAGAGCTTCTTCAGGTTTCTTACCAAGCTCTTCTTTGATTTTTTGAATATCTTCTCTTGCTGATTTGACTAAGTCTTTCTGTTCATATATAACCTGGATTGATGGCCAAATATCATTGAATGCTTCATTGATATTGGCCCATAGCTGTTGTCTGACTTGTGCCATGGGTTCTTTTAATGTTAGATCTTTTTCTAACTTCTTTAATTGCTCATTCAACCGGTTTTCCCTTTGTTCTTCATTCGTATGCATTATTTTAGCAAGTTTCTTTTCATCTTCAAGAATTTTAAGCTTTTCTTTAAGTCTGTTAATCTCATTGGTCTGAATAGACATGTCTTGCATAGCTTTTACTAACTTGCTTGCTTCATCTTTATGTTGTGCTGCTGTTGTTGAAGACTTTGTTACAAAAGTTGTTGATGAAGTGACTGGAAGTTCTGTAGCCATTGGAACTGTAGGAGCTAATGGTTCTGCCAATGCGGAAGGTACAACTGTGGTGAATACAGGAATGACTGTGACTGGAACTTCTGCTTCTCTATCCTTTTTCTCTTGGACCAACTTGTCTATTTCATTCTCCATTTATTTTATATGGGCAGTCAACTGTAGAATGAGACTCATCATCTCATCTCTCTGATTTGTATCCTACAGTACTTCATTTACTTGAGACAGTTCTGTAGGAGGCAGCTTGAGTTGCTTCTTTAATGCATCAATGTATGCATTTTTCTTTTTGATCAGTTCATCTACAACTTTTGCATTACTAGGATAAAATCCTACTTCAATTACTAAATCTTCCAAATATTTAATTCTATTATCTCTTGATTGTGAGCATGCTTTTTCTAATACGAGTTGATCTCTGATGTTTGCAAGAGTGTTTTGAAGCTTCTGCACACTCATTGCCTTGTTTGTCATGGTTGCGTAAATCATTTCACCAGCTTGTTTGTGAAATTAAATTTGATCATGGGATGAAGGTCATTTTCTTGAACTTCATATGATGATTTTTATTAATCTGCTGGTGTTTTAGGATGTTTTAATTTAGGCTACAGGAAATTCATATGCATTTTTCTAGTCTTATAGTCAAAAGTAGAAAGAAATATGCTTTGGTCACTGGGTGATTGCTTCCAATATTGATTGTATGTATCAGTCTTCAATGCTTCATTTTTCATCTTTATTTCTCTGTATTTCTCCATGATATCTATCTCCTTCTCTGCTAGTTTGCTGGAAGAGGACATGTCAACACTGTGTTGCTTCTGAATAAGCTGAGAGTGTGAAGTGGAAGGCTGTTGTTATTCTTCAATCACTGTAGGAGGTGCATTTTCCTTTGCTGATGTATCTATATCAATCACTTCTATGGTTTCTACTCCTTCATTGACAGGATTTAACTTAGTTTTATTCCTGTACGTCAAATTAAATTTAGTTTCTGTGGTTGTCTCTGTAGTGTATGATCCTTCCTCTCTGTTTCTCTTTGTATTCTTGTCTTCTTGGGCTGGAGTTTGCAAATTTTGACTAGTATCACCTTGCTTCTTTGCCTCTACCAATGTGTTCTCCCGCCAATCAGATTGATTGGAGAATTTCTCTATGTTTGGTTTCTTTTCATGTACATAGGGAGTGAGTTTTCATTTAACTCCCAGTTTACTTATCACTTCAAGAGGATCATAATACCATAGAAAACTGTGTCTGAACTTGAATTCCTGCAAATGTTTTTAGCTTCTAGACCTGCATCTCTATTGTTACAGATAAAAGGGCCAACCTGAATTTTCAATTTGAACTGTGTCTTCTTCTTTGCTGCCAAGAAATTAATTGCATCTGAATTAAGAATATGCCTTATTTACTCAAGGGAAAATAACCTCATAGGGAGGTATTTGGGTAGTTTATATGCAACAAGACTTGATCCTTATACTCTTATCTCAGTATGGTTTTGGTACAAGTACCAATCACCTATCCTATTATGCTCTGACAACTGTGGGACCTTCTTCATATCTTCAGTAATTCTGGGATGCTTGCTGCTGTTCAACAAATTAACCATAGAATGAATGAAGGAATCTATAAACTTTGTATAGGTGGACTGTGATGAATCTTTTTTGATAAGAGGAGTCCAAAATATGACTGATTGTGGGTTTCCTTCAACATCAAGCTTTTGAAGGTTTATAACAAATTTCTCATACTGAAAGTATAAAAACATATGGAATAAGAATGAGGAATACTTGAAAACACCTTCAGAAGGAATTTTGACCAACTTTTCATGAATATTGTCGGCAAGGTATTGGGAAAAATTAAAAATGGTAGTAGGAGGCTGAACAGGTGTGAAAGTAGATAAAAAAACTAGTACTGTAACATCTGCATGCTCATATGTGAAATATCCAAGAATAAAAGACAACATGGAGATGATATGTCTTGTCCTTTCATAAAATTTTGCAGAAGGGTATGGAGGATTTATCTTTGGAATTTCTACAGAAGAAGGCATGCAATTCTGGAATATCTGGAACCTCTTGGGGAAGTCTAGATTCAGGTATAATTGTGTGAGAGCCTTAATGGACAAAGGAACTTCATCTAGTATGGATTGGATCTAAAGCATTTTATTGATTGACTCAACAGTAATGGTAAACAAGATTTCCTTTTCAGAGTTTATTATGGCTCTCTAATTAGGGAAATAGAAGGATTGACATAGTCTGATCACTTCTGGGCATTGGAAAGTCTGTGGGACAACATATTTTGGCAAATTAGACTCCCAAATAAAAACTTCATCAACCTAATCTATGGATTTTTCATGGCTCCAGTAGTGGAGCTCAAGAAGGTTAAATTATGTGGCTGTGTCATTAATCTTGAAATCTTTATTAGCCAGGGGAGTGTGTTCAACATCTATAACAGGAGGTTGTAGAGGATTTACTGATACTACTACTTTGTAAGCCATTGTTATGTTAATTTTAATCAATTTGATTAATATTTTGATTTATAAAAACTGATTTAGGCCTGTAGGAGCACCTCTAATAGATATTTTTAATTTGCAGACAGATTTAAAAATAAAATAGGGGTTTTATCTATGGTCTGCAGAGGTTTATTTGATCAAATTGTAGTCTCTATGCTTGAAATAGTTTTTAGGACCTTAGAATTCTAAAAAAGGACATTTAGGGTCTGTAGAAAAGGATTTGGAAGATAAAAGGGCTTTCTTTTAGGTCTGCAGAGGCTTAAAATTCTTCAATTAATTAAACCATAATCTCTGTGAACAAACAAAAATATTCGTATCTCAGAAGTTTATAAAAATAGGTCCAGGGTTTGTAGAAAGAGCCTTTAGGAAGTAACAAGGCTTTGTTTAGGTTTTCAAAAGGCTCCTAAATGATTCAATTAGTTGAATTACTTCTTTAGATCAAGAAAACAAGTCTTCTCTTTGAAGAATACCTGGGAAAAATGCAGATTTGATTTGCAGGAGGGTTCTGGGGTTGCAGAAGGCTTCTCTGAGGCTTCATAGGTCTTTATAGTTCTTTCGAATGTCTTCTGTACTGTTGTAGCAACAAATTGGTTGGATTCTGTTTTAATTTGGCTTAAAAATGGAGTCGGCAGCAATATTTTCGATCTAAATAGCTATTTCAACGCGAAAACGGTAGCATAAATTGGTAAAAGATCTAACAAAGGGAGGCTATATACATTTTCAACCAACAGTGTTTACATTGAATGCATAGGTGTATTTGAATTGATAGGGTGGTTTGCGCGCCGGGGGGAAAACCGCTCAGTGTTTTTCTCAAGTGCCAAAGGTGATTAGTGGTAATAGTCTTGAAGATGCGATAAAATAGGAAAGCGCCACGTAGCAGGGAGGGAGACTCTGAAAACCATGCCTTTTGCAAGGTCTGGGGTTGTTAACGCTTATGCTATCGGATGTGCGACGAGGTTTGATAGCCGTTAGATCGGGCGGGTGATGATCTGACGGATAGAATAATGCGATGGAGTTGCGGGATTTAAAAGGTGTGGGGCCCGAGACTTATGATATTTGGTAGGTTATATGTATATAAACTTTGGTTTAATACACATGGGGTCAAGATTTTGATGCGATTGGTTATATGTAATATGGTCGAGTTTTGTGATATAGCGAATGGGGTTTAGGTAAGTGGGGATTTATAACAGGCGGGGATAATATAAACCATAGTTTAAGAATAAAACGTGGGTCGAGGATATAACAAGTGGGGAATATTAAACCTTTAAATAAAAATAATGGGTGGGGAATGATATATACAGGATTTATTAAAATATGGGGCAAAGGTTTATAAAGGGAGCTAATACATTATGTTAATATGTTAATAATGAAATGTAATTGTGGGATGTTAAATACACTAAGTATAGTGTTAAAACTAGTATTGGGGATATATATTTTCACAGTGGGGCCCGATATAAAATTTCAGCATTTATACTTAGGATAAAATATTTTTGGGTTTTTAATGTATTTTTGAATGAAATTGGAATTAATAAAGGATTTTTACTTTTCCAAAGGATAAATGTGCATTTTAACTTTAGGAAAAGGGATTTTGTAAGGAAAAATGAGTGATAATGGGAAAAAAGGGACAAATGGAGGTGGGGGGGGGGGGTATTTTTACAAGGGGAATGATTTTGTAAGGAAGTTAGTTAATGAAATGACCAATTTTTTGCTATCCATAATTGTAAAAAATGCTTCTACCTACTCATATCCTACCCTAACATTTTTCTTCATTTACATGGGTGCATTTGAGCTTGTAGACCCTTATTCATTTTTATTTTAAAAATCAAACTAAATAATTCTATCCTTATTTCTTCCAAGGGCTCAGATTAAACTGTTGAGCTCCTTATTATTCTCTACCTAACTACTGATCTGCCAAGATTAAACTGTTTGGATAGATCTTTATTCTCTATCTAACAGCATGAAATTTAAAGCATGAATGGTCAAGATTAAGCTGTTTAACCTTCATGGATTGTGGCATTTTTAACAAGCTGCACACAATCTTTATTTTGCAGTAAAAGTAAATAGTAGTGGCATTTGAATTTGCATCATTTTCATGTTTTATTTTATCTCTTTTTTGTTTGGGGTTCATTTTCATATTCTTTTTGATCTTTTTTCTTTCAAGTCCTTTGATTTTTCATTTAGGACTTTTACCCTCTTTACATTTTTTATTTTTCTAATATGGGAAAACAATTTGCAGAAAGCAAAGTATGTACATATTACAAGACTAATCAGAGTAAATTCAAAATTATGAATCCTATTATTATAGGACCCTAACAGTGGCTCCACATGGGGATGACATTTCCTGTTGAAATGTCAAGAAATTTGAGACTAGTAGCCTTTGAATTTTGACTATGATGGCCTTGAAACTATTTTATGAGCTCTGCATGATTCATACTTATGATATTTTGTCTTTCAAAGCTTAGGGAATTTTCTCCATGTTTCAACTTTGCTAGAAAAACATCCAATCCAATCTAAAATCTGCAATGTTATGTACAATGAGCAAAGTAAACAAAGTGAACTACTGTTATTCTAGGGAATAGTGATGCTTCATAATTCTACCATTGATAGGTCCACCTAGCAGATCTGATCCATCCAACTCCTTCAAAAAGAATGCATTGTTACCTTTGTAACCATAAATGACATAAGGGCCTTTCCATAAGAAATTAAATTTCCCATCTTTACCTTTCTCTTCTCTCCTGGAATCCTAGTTAAGAACTTTGTCACCTATATAAAAATCTTCTTCCTTAGTCTTCTTGTCAAATATATTTTTAATATTTTCTTGAACAACTTGAGACCTGAGATAGACATCTTCCCTGGTTTGCTGCAAGTGTATGGTTTGATCTATCCTTCTTTGGATATCATTGGTTTCTACCTATAGTTCTTGTATTATTTTCATTACTGGTACTCCTAAAGAAGATGGAAAAAAAAATCCATCCCATAAACCAGCTGATAAGGGGATGTACCAATGGAATTCTTTGTGGTAAATCTATCTGCCCATAAGGCATTCACTAACCTTTTGTTCCAGGTTTTTTTATTGTCTTCTAGTAGTTTCTTGATGATATTCATAAGGCTTTTATTGGAGGATTCATCAAGACCATTACCTTGAGGGTAATAAGCAGTGGAATGGCCAAGGATAATGTGGTATTTATTATAGAAGTCAATCATATTTTTGGACTTGAAAGAAGCTGCATTATCAGTAATGAGCTTTTGGGGGCATCCAAATCTAGACAATATATTTTTTTTCTAAGAAAGAGATTATGACAGTATCAATGGCTTGCCTGGAAGGAATGTCTTCTATCCACTTGGTGAAATAGTTTGTGGCTGTCAAAATCCATTTGTGTTGGGCTGATGAGGGAGGGTGGATTTCACCAATGAAGTCAAGAGCCCATTGCGGAAAAGGTATTTCAGTGGATATGGGTTTAAGGGGTAAAGGTAGCAGCTTTTTCTTCCCTTCAAAGATTTGGCATTTGTGACAGGAGGTCACATACTTTTTCACATTTGCAAACAATGTAGGCTAGTAAAAACCTGTTCTCAAGATTTTATCTGCAGTTGTTTTCCAGTAAAGGTGTCCTCCACAGTCGCCTGCATGAAACTATTCCATAACTTTATCAGCTTCATCTTTAAGCAAACAATTCAATAAAATTCCACCATGATCTTTCCAAAATAGTGCATTATCTATGATACAAAATTTCATTGCCTTTAACTTCAAAAATATAGCTTTAGTTCTTGATAGTTCAGGAGGAGACTATAAATTTAGTAATATAAATATGATATCTGCATACCATAGTGAATCTGAAAATGTTTCATTGAACTGTGGAGTCGCCATCTCTTCTTGATCATCTAATTGGGAAATAAAATTTATATCTAAAGCTTAACAATTTGATTCAGCCATGAGTTTGGCTAAAACTTGACCTTTAATGAGTTTGGTGGGATTAATTTCTATGTCATATTCCAAAATGGTGGCAATCCATTTGCCTCTTTTACCATCAGGCCCATTCTGAGCTAGAATGTCCTTCACCACTGAATTTGGAACATAAGCAATGATATGTGAATACACCATGTACACTCTAAAGTCTTTGATAGACTTCACTAAAGCTAGTGCCTGCTTTTCCATTATGTTATACTTTAAAGTGGCATCTCTAATTGGTTTGTCGAAAAAAGAAATGTGATTCTCATAGCCCTGATCATTTTTCTACAGTAAGACTGCATCAATAGTATGTTCTGAAGCAAAAGAAAAAATAATGAAATCTTTTTTGAAATCAGGACTTATTAGGACTGGTGTTCTGGATAAGGCTTGTTTGATTGATTCAAATGATTGTTTGGCCTCCACAGTCCATTTAAGTACTGAGTCTTTTTTCAACATGTTATTGAGTTCTATAATTATTTAAGCTAAGTTTGAAATGAATCTTTTGAGAAAATTGATTTTACTTAAGAAAACCTACAGTTCTTTAATATTCCTAGGATGGCTTATGTTTAGAATGGCCTCTATTCTAGCTGGATCTATCCTTATTCCTTCTTTTGATATAATATGCCCTAATTGTTTGCCTTCTTCAAGTCCAAAAATATTCTTTTTAGGATTTAAAGAAATGCCAAATTTCCTGCATTTGATAAACACTTGTCTTAGGTGATCTAGATGTTCATTATCAGTTTTTGAAAATAGAGTTATATCATCTAGATAGATCACTAGAAAATAATGAATTTCTTTAGAAAAATATATATCCATAGCTCTCTGAAAAGTAGCTCTTGCATTCATTAATCCAAAAGGAATTTTCACATACATGAAAGTACCCTAAGGAATAATAAATGTAGTCTTTGGTTGGTCTTCTGGCTGAACTAAAATATGGTTATATCCAGATAATTCATCAAGCAATAAAATCTTGGAAGAACCAACCACCCTCTGTAAAATGTGATCCATCTTGGGAAGAGGGTAGTTATCTTTTCAGGACACTTTATTTAAATTCCAGAAATCAACACACAGTCTGATCTCCCTTGTCTTATTCCTAGTGGGAACTAGGTTTGAAACCCAATCAGAATATCTGATAGGTGTAATTATCTGGGCTTCATACATTCTCTTAACCCGTTTTTCAATTAAAGGCATTAAAACTAGATTTATTCTTCTAAGCTTTTATTTGAAAGGTTTTTGATCTTCTTTTATAGGTATTTTGTGTTGTTTTATGCTAGTGTCATAAGATTTTAAGTCCTCATAACTCCATGCAAATACATCTTGAAATTCCTTAAATAGATCTATGTATTTCAATTTTTCTTCTTGAGGTAAGGTTTTTGAAAGTTTGATTATTTTAGGCCTTTGTTTTGTTCCTATATTGCATTCTTCAATATCTGATCTTAATGGTTCCATATTTGGTTTTCTTGCAATGTCATTTGAATAAAAAATATCTTCTAAAGGGGCTAATCCCTTAGGTAAAAAGTTGTTTTTAAGGTTTAAAATGTCAGAATCATCATCTGTTAATTCTTCAATATCTACTTTTTCTAAATTATCTATTTCTACTTAAGTGAATTTAGCGGGTTTAGTGAAATATAAGTTATTTACATCTATCTGATTATCTATTTTATCATCTACTATACAGTCTGTGTCTATGTTACAATTCTGAAATTCTCCTTTAGCATTCATGAAATGATAGATTTGTTCATCCTGTGAAAAAATTTGCCAATATTTT
This sequence comes from Pinus albicaulis, assembly GCA_034641835.2. Lineage (NCBI taxonomy): Eukaryota > Viridiplantae > Streptophyta > Pinopsida > Pinales > Pinaceae > Pinus > Pinus albicaulis. The sequence goes on along the minus strand of CM076580.1, from coordinate 1,301,163,186 downwards.
AGATTATCTGGTATTGTATGCCTATGTTTAAGTTCTGCTGTATATTGATGATTTAGTTGAAAAGACAGATTACATGTACTAGCAAAAGTTGTTAAACTGTGTGCTTGTATGTTTTGTTTTCTAGGAATTACAACAAAGTCACACTCAAGCAATTCTTTCATCAGATCTAAAACAGTTTCTCTATATTGGCTTAATCTAGGATTATACATAGAATATTCTCCTCTAATCTGTTTTACAATTAAATCAAAGTCTCCCATCATAGAAACTCTTTTACCTCCTAAATTTCTAACAATCTGCAATCCTAAAATCAGAGCTTCATATTCAACCATGTTGTTTATACATTTGAAATTTAATCTAAAGGCATGCCCTTCTGCATGATTTTTTTTCCATGTTGTGTATCCAAACTCCTGCTCCCGCTCCTAATTTTTTCACTGATCCATCAAAATCTAAATGCCACATTGATTCATGAAATATGTTTTCACTGTCTGGGTATTTCTCTTTATGTTTTAATTCAGTGTTGTTCTCTATGCCAGTTTCAGAATTACCTAAAATGAAGGAGTTCATATAAGTAGGTGTAGAGTAAATAGGATAGTTTCAAGGTATTTCTACACTACTAACCATGTATTTCATTAATGTCTCTCTGTAAAGTTTATTGGGTTGGCCAAAAACTGATATTGTTGCATAAGACATGTTTAGTTGTAGAGATCCCTGCAGTTTAGCTCCCCATGAGTGAGATAACAACATTTCATACTTAAGAGGGATGTCAGCTACTACAATATCCATGACTATGCTTTTTCCAGGGTATTGAACTAAAGTAACACATAAATCTTTGATTAACCTAGAGATTTCGCTTTACTGGAATCAAATGAGAATAGATATTTATAAGGTCTAGTGATGTCTAAATTCAAGGTTTCCATTATTTGTTTTGGCATTAAATTAGTTGAGGCACCTGAATCTAGCATTGCATTATGTAAAATCTGATCATGAACAATCAAGCTAATGTAGAAAGGAGGAACTCCTCCCTCTTGGTGTTTTCCATTAACTTCAGGACCAAAGATTAGTTCTGGTTGATCATCACTTAAATTTACAGAGTCTTCTCCATCATTCATATTTAAAGTCTCAGTAATATGTGATTTGTATAGATCATGTTTAACCGATTCTGTTAAATGAATTGCTATCTTCAGTTTGGAAATTTCAGCTTGGATGTTGAATGGTGCTTCTGATTTTCCAAACTGAATTATTTCTTATTTTGTAACTGTAGTTTGGGTATGTTTCTATTCTTTTTCTACAGTTGGTCTTTCATTTTCTATTTGTGTTTTAACTACTTTACTACTTTTAATTTTCTTTTCAGGGACAATTTGAGATGCAGTGGAAGTTTTGGCATGTTTTGAGGTTTCAACAACTGTTTTGGCAGCATCTGTTTTAGGATCTGCTGATTTTGGATCAACAACAGATGTTTTTGGATCTGAAATTATTGTTTTAGCAGAAGTTGTTGTCTTAGAAGCAATAGATTTTTGAGGATCAGCTGAAGTTTGAACATCAATATCTATAATGCCAACAATTTTAGACTGGGTGTAATTTTGGGACTTGAAATTTTCTGATTAGGATTTGAATTCTTCTGAGTTAAACTAGAGTTTTGCTGGGTTTCCATAGGAAGAATTTGCAGAACTTTAGTTGTAGGAGCCTCTACTGTTTTCTTTTTTTGAGTTTGGGAATTTTTTTTAGTAAGGGCTTCTACATTTTTCTTTATCCTAAGGTTATATTGCTTATGAACTTCATTAATTGCAAACTCATAACCTTGCTTGTAATCAAAAGACTCGCCAAAATCTAATTGTAGCTGTTGTAATTCATATAAATCCTGTTCTTCTTGTTTAAGAAAAATGGTGTTATCATCATTAATGCCCATTAGGTTGATTTGAGTGTCTTCATCATTTTCATTTTGGTGAGAACTTTCAGCACAATTCTCTTGGAAAGGTGGTCTTATTGTTTGATCAGGTGCTGATTCTATAGATTTACCAGTGTTGGTGTTTTTCCTGAAATTGGGATTTCTTATTTGAGTTCCTTGTTGTTGGTTATCCCACTGTAGCTTCATTTCCATGTTATCTAACCTATCCATCATTATTTCTAATGTTTTTTTCTAAGTTATCTATTTTCAAATCTGAGGTTGATGTTTCCTCTTTTATTGTCACTCTTCTTTCATTTCTTAATCTAGCTTTGTTGGCTAACAAGTTTGCCTCTACACTTACAACATTACTTTGCATTTGCTCTAAGGTTTCTAGGTTTCTCTCTCTCAGTTGGTAACCATATCTGTATCAAATCCATCAGGGAATTTGATAAGGGAAAAGTATGGAGGAGGTTTAAGATTAGCAGGGATTGCATTGTAAATACTATTATATCTTGTACAATATTCTTGAACTGTTTCATTTGGTGCTCTTTTTATGTTTTCAAATTCAGACAAAATTTGTAATGGATTCTTCTTTTTCTCCCATCTATTAAGAAACATCGTATGGAAAACAACTAAATCTGCAATACTACCAACATGAAAACCTTTAAACCACTTCTTAACATCACCAACTAAAGTCTGAGCAAAAAGTCTCATTTGAACATCATCATCATCTAATTCATGCAATTCAAAGTAGTCTGCCATTTTATCAACATGTTGTTGTGAAGTGTAGTGAGTTGTTCCATCAAATTGAGGGATTTTGCTTTGGTAGTCTTGGGGCATGGCATTTAGAGGGGTTTGTAGGACCAATGGGGCATATCTGGAAGCCATGGATTGGATTCTAGCTTGGCTAGGAGGTAAGTTTTAAGCACATGGTGATGAAGTTGAAATAATTGCAGACGATCTTGAAGTACTTGATGATGAGGTAGGAACACTTGAAGATGTAGTTGGGATGCTAGAAGATGTGCTGGAAAATGTGGTTGATGTACTTGAAAATGCAACAACAGTGCTAGAGGATGAACTTGCAGTATTTTGGGATGAAAATAAAACTCTAGGTGTAAGTGGAAGCTTAGGAAAGAAGGATTTTGTGGACTAAATAATAGACGAGGTGGTAGTAAATAAGGATGAACCTACAGATTCTAAATGACTGGTAGAAGGCTTAGGGGTATAGGCTGATAAAGCAGTCAATTCAACTAAATGTTGTAAATAAGCTTCATCAATTTCCTTAATCAAAGTTGCAGTTATAACATCAAGTTTATTATAAACTTCTAAGACTTTTTCATATGAATCTAGTGAAGCAGTTTCCTTCTTACTTTCAATGAATGAAATGAAATCAGGATCTATTACACTACTATGCATGTCACTTTCTGATTTAGTTCTAAACAAAGTTTATTCAAAAGCTAGATCAAATTCAATGTCTTGTAAACTTGATAATTTATTTGGAAGAGAATTTGCTTTGATCAATTAATTCTTATCACCTAAACTTTCTACTTTTTTGTTTTTCTTTACAATTATGTCAGGATTATCTACTATGACAGCAGGTTCTGGATATGGATTGGACTTGGTATAGTAGACTCTTATGGAACCCAAAATTATAGTTTTTTATGGAAAATTTACTAACAACTCTTCGAAACAATCTTAAGGTGAAAAGATAAGTAAAAATATTTCCTTTAAGATCTATTTTAAAACTAAGGATTGGTTAGTTCCCTAGTATGGTCACCAATATGTTATCACTCCAATAAATCTCAAGGATTGTTATTATTTTTATTTTTTAAAGAATATTAGAGGTAACCACAAACCTACTTTTAAGCCTTAGGATCTAGCCTTCCTAATGCTCAGAGAGGGCTCTCTCTATATGATTTAACTTTGTTGATTATATTTGATTTTAGGTTAGTTATGTAGGATTACTTGGGGTTTTGATTTGGATTTGGTTTGGTGGTGAAATTACTTACTCAAATAGATATATGTAGGTCTGTATTCCATTGTGCTAATGGAGTCAATGTGTCACGCAGTCAGATCAAGATCAAGGTCTAAAGGGAAATGTTTACAGGGCAAGATAGTTGAGTTACTTCAGATTTTCAAGGCTGATGGCGAAAATGGTTTCAATCAGGGTAAGAGAGCAATTAAGGGTTCTCAAATCCGGATAATGAGTGAAAATAAAGAGGTCAATCGAAATAAGGGAGAAATTAAGAATTCCTTTATCTGGATATCAAAAGAAAAACATACAAATGATAAACAGTTCAAAACATAGTGCTTTTAACATATTCTGAAATAACATTCCTGATTTATCATTTAGATTTAAGAAAACATATGAGCATGTGAAACACATAAGAAATTGGCAAAGAAAAAGTTAAAATACTTCACTAAAGTGGCCCAACACATGAATCCTGTAATATGATGCTTTATTGCTTTAATCCAGTCTGCTGACTTGAAATTGGTACAATCACCCTTTGGTTCATAATAGTACAACTATAGAAATATTCAACAATTCATCCACCCTCAATACTTCCAAATGAGAAGTATTTATACAAAAAATATTACCAAAATCCTAAAACAAACTTAGGAATTATTCATGGAAAAAGAAATATCTTCATACAAGAATATAGTGACAACTTTCTAACTAATGCTAGCTGTCCCTGTTTTTATTGAAATTACTGTTTGCTGTCTTCACTTGTTGATATTTTGTTGCTGATTTGTCTCTTGATTGTTGCTCAACGAAGGCTGTGTTTGAATGCCTTTCACGCTTGCAGCTTTATCTCTGTTTTGACTTTTACTTTAACCTTTCAACTGATACACTTTAAACTATAATTGATACTCTTTCACTATCTTTTTTTTCACTGTAAACTGTGACTACTGTGTTTTATCTTTACTGCTCTGTTTTACTATAAACTGTTTTTACAGTAAATTAGTCATCTTTTCCCAAAATTCTGCCTTTGGAAATTTTATCTTCATCATTCTCCTGAATATTTCATCTGCTCCAGTGTATTTTGAGAATGTAGGCTTGTTGACAAATATGTGTTTCACCTCATGTTGTAAATAGAACAAATTCTCAAAATTCTTATAAAGTACCTTCCCTATTGGAATTACTTGTGAGGTAGGCAGATTATTCTGATCTTTGGCAACTTTTATCATTTTATTATCATAGTCGTCCTGCTTCATTAATTTATTATGTATAACTAGAGGATTGGGAAGGCCTTTCTGCCTTAGGACATCAAATTTCATCATAAACCTTGTGATGGTAATCTCCATATTCTAGAATTTATCTTCTAACTGCATCATCAAATTCTTCTTAGAAATTACCTTCCTAACTTCTAGGATGGTTTTTGTTCTGTCATTAATTCCAATTTCTTCAAGTTCTTGGCTATTTTTGGAATTAAGAAATTTGATGATTTCAAGAGCTTCTTCAGGTTTCTTACCAAGATCTTCTTTGATTTTATGAATAGGTTCTCTTGCTGATTTGACTAAGTCTTTTTGTTCATATATAACCTAGATTAATGGCCAAATATCATTGAATTCTTCAATGATATTGGCCCATAGCTGCTGTCTGACTTGTGCCATGGGTTCTTTTAATGTTATATCTTTTTCTAACTTCTTCAATTGCTCATTCAACTTGTTTTCCATTTGTTCTTCATTCTTATGCATTATTTTAGCAAGTTTCTTTTCATCTTCAAGACTTTTAAGTTGTTCTTTAAGTCTATTAATCTCATTGGTATGAATAGGCATGTCTTGCATAGCATTTACTAACTTGCTTGCTTCATCTATATGCTGTGCAGTTGTTGTTGAAGACTATGTTGCAGAAGTTGTTAATGAAGTGACTGGAAGTGTTGTAGCCATTCGAATTGTAGGAGCTAATGATTCTGCCAATATGGAAGGTACAACTTTGGTGACTATAGGAATAATTGTGACTGGAACTTCTGCTTCTCTATCCTTTTTCTCTTGGACCAACTTGTCCATTTCATTCTCCATTTCCTTTATCTGGGAAATCAACTGTAGAATGAGACTCATCTTCTCATCTTTCTGATTTGTATACTGTAGTACTTCCTTTGCTTGAGGGTGTTCTGTAGGAGGCAGCTTGAGTTGCTTCTTTAATGCAACAATTTCTGCATTTTTCTTTTTGATCAGTTCATCTGCAACTTTTGCATTACTAGGATCAAATCCTAGTTCAATTACTAAATCTTCCAAAGATTTAATTCTCATGTATTTTTCCTGTGAGGATGCTTTTTCTAATCTGAGTTGATCTTTGATGTTTGCAAGAGTGTTTTGAAGCTCCTTCACACTCATTGCCTTGTTTTTCATGTTTGAATAAAGCATTTCACTAGCCTGTTTGTGAAATTCAATCTGATCAATGGGATGAAGGTCATTTGCTTGAACTTCATATGATGGTTTTTTGTAATCTGCTGGCGTTTTAGGATGTTTTACTTTAGGCTGTAGGAAAGTCATCTACATTTTCCTTTTCTTATAGTCAAAAGCAGAAAGAAATCTGCTTTGGTCACTGGGTGACTGCTTCCAATACTGATTGTATGTATCAGTCTTCAATGCTTCATGTTTTCATCTTTATTTCTCTGTATTTCTACATGATATCTATCTCCTTCTCTGCTGGTTTTCTGGACGAGGACATGTCAACACTGTGTTGCTTCTGAATAAGTTGAGTGTGTGAAGTGGAAGGTTGTTTTTGTTCTTCAATCATTGTAGGAGGTGCATTGTTCTTTGCTGTTGTATCTGTATCAATCACTTCTATGGTTTCTACTCCTTCATTAACAGGATTTAACTTAGGTTTCTTCCTGTACATAAATTTAAATTTAGTTTCTGTGGTTGTCTCTTCAGTGCATGATCCTTCCTCTCTGTTTCGCTTTGTATTCCTGTCTTCTTGTGCTGGAGTTTTCAAAGTTTGACTAGTATCACCTTTCTTCTCTGCCTCTACCAAGGTGTTATCCAACCATTCATATTGATTTGAGAGTTTATCTATGTCTGGTTTCTTTTCATGTACATAGGGAGTGAGTTTGAATTTAACTCTCAGTTTACTTATCACTCCAAGAGGATCATAATACCACAGAAAACTGTGTCTGAACTTGAATTCCTGCAAATGTTTTTTAGCCTCTGGACCTGCATCTCTATTGTTATAAATAAAAGGGCCAACCCGATTTTTCAATTTGAACTGTGTCTTCTTCTTTGCTGCCAAGAAATTAATTGCATCTGAATTAAGAATATGCCTTAAGTACTCAAGGGAAAATAACCTCATAGGGAGGTATTTGGGTAGTTTATATGGAACAAGACATGATCCATATACTCTTATCTCAATATGGTTTTGGTATAAGTACCAATCACCTGTCCTATTATGCTCTGACAACTATAGGAACTTATTAATCTCTTCACTAATTCTAGGTTGCCTGTTGCTATTCAACAAATTAACCATAGGATGAATGAAGGAATCTATAAACTCTATATAGGTGGACTGTGATGAATCTTTTCTGATAAGATGAGTCCAAAATACGATTGACAGTGGGTTTCCTTTAACATCAAGATTTTGAAGGTTTATAGCAAATTTATCAGACTGAAAGTATAAAAACATATGGAATAAGAATGATGAATACTTGAAAACACCTTCAGAAGGAATTTTGACAACCTGTTTATGAATATTGTCAGCAAGGTATTGGAAAAAATTAAAAATGGTAACAGGAGGCTGACCAGGTGTGAAATTAGATAAAAAACCTAATACTGCAACATCAACAAGCTCATCTGTGAAATATCCAAAATAAAAGAAAGCATGGAGATGATATGTCTTATCCTTTCAGAAAATTTTGCAGAAGGGTATGGATGATTTATCTTGGGAATTTCTACAGAAGAAGGCATGAAAGTCTGGAATATATGGAACCTCTTGGGGAATTCCAGATTCGGGTATAATTATGTGAGAGCCTCAATGGGAAAAGGAACTTCATCTTGTTTGGATTGGATCTGAAGCATTTGATTGATTGACTCAGTAGTAATGGTAAACAAGATTTCTTTTTTCAGAGTTTATTATAGCTCTCTGATAAGGGAAATAACAGGATTGACATAGTCTAATCACTTCTGGGCATTGGAAAGTCTGTGGGACAACATATTTTGGCAAATTAGACTCCCAAATAAAAACTTCATCAGCCCGATCTATGGATTTTTCATGGCTCCAACAGTGGATCTCAAGAAGGTTAAATTATGTGGCTGTGTCATTAATCTTGAAATCTTTATTAGCCAGGGGAGTGTGTTCTACATCTACAACAGGAGGTTGTAGAGGATTGATTGATACTACTGCTTTGGAAGCCATTGTTCTGTTAATTTTAATCAATTTGATTAATATTTTGATTTAGAAAAACTGATTTAGGCTTGTAGGAGCACCTCTAACATATATTTTCAGTTTGCAGATAGATTTAAAAATAAAACAGGGGTTTTATTTATGGTATGCAGAGGTTTATTTGATTAAATTGTAGTCTCTGTGCTTGAAACAGTTTTTAGGACCTTAGAATTATGCAAAAGGACATTTAAGGTTTGTAGAAAAGGATTTGGAAGGTAAAAGGGCTTTCTTTTAGGTTTGCAGAGGCTTAAACTTCTTCAATTAATTAAACCATAATCTCTGTGACCAAACAACAATCTCAGTATCTCAGAATTCTGTAAAAATAGGTCCAGGTTTGCAGAAAGAGCCTTTAGGAAGTATCATGGCTTTCTTTAGGTTTTTAAAAGGCTCCTAAACGATTCAATTAGTTGAATTACTTCTTTAGATCAAGAAAACAAGTCTTTTCTTTCAAGAATACCTGGGAAAAATGCAGATTTGATTTGCAGGAGGGTTCTGGTGTTGCATAAGGCTTCTCTGAGGCTTTAGAGGTCTTTATAGTGCTTTTGAATGACTTTTTTACTGTTGTAGCAGCGAATTTGTTGGATTATGTTTCAATTTGGCTTAAAAATGGAGTCAACAACAATATTTTTGGTCTAAATAGCTCTTTTTGCGTGAAAACGACAACATAAAGTGGTAAAAGGTCTAAAAAAGGGTGACTATATACATTTTCAACCAACAATGTTTACATTGAATGCGTAGGTGTATTTGAATTGACAAGGTGGTTTGCGCATTGGGGGGGGGGAACTGCTCAGTGGTTTTCACAAGTGCCAAAGGAGGTTAGTGGTAATAGTCTTGAGGATGCGATCAAATAGGAAAGCGACACATAACAGGGAGGGAGACTCTGAAAACCACGCTTTTCGCAAGGTCTGGGGTATGTTAACGCTTATGTTATCGGATGTGCGATGAAGTTTTATAGCCATTAGATTGGGCAGGTGATGATCTGACAGATAGAATAATGCGATGGAGTTGCAGGATTTAAAAGGCATGGGGCCCAGGACTTATGATATGTAGTAGGTTATATGTATATAAAATTTGGTTTAATACACTTGGGGTCAAGATTTTGATGCGATTGGTTATATGTAATATGGTCGGGTTTTGTGATATAACCAACGGGGTTTAGGTAAGTGGGGATTTATAATAGGCGGGGATAATATAAACCATTGTTTAAGAATAAAATGTGGGTCCGGGATATATAATATGTGGGGAATATTAAACCACAGGTTAAATAAAAAAAATGGGTGGGGAATGATATATACAAGATTTATTAAAATATGGGGTAAAGGTTTATAAAGGGAGCTAATACATTATGTTAATATGTTAATAATGAAATGTAATTGCGGGATGTTAAATACACTAAGTATAGTGTTAAAACTAGTATCGGGGATAGATATTTTCACAGTGGGGCCCGATGTAAAATTTCAACATTTATACTTAGGATAAAGTATTTTTGGGTTTTTAATGTATTTTTGAAAGAAATTGGAATTAATAAAGGATTTTCACTTTTCCAAAGGATAAATGTGCATTTTAACTTTAGGAAAAGGGGTTTTGTAAGGAAAAATGAGTGATAATGGGAAAAAAGGGAAAAATGGAGGTGGGGGGGGGGGGGGGGGGTATTTTTACAAGGGGAATGATTTTGTAAGGAAGTTAGTAAATGAAATGAACAATTTTCTGCTATCCATGATTGTAAAAACTACTTCTACCTACCCATCTGCTACCCTAACATTTTTTCTTCATTTACATGGGTACATTTGAGCTTGTAGACCCTTATTCATTTTTCTTTTAAACAACAAACTAACTAATTCTATCCTTATTTCTTCCAAGGGCTCAGATTAAACTATTGAGCTCCTTATTATTCTCTACCTAACTACTGATTTGCCAAGATTGAATTGTTTGGCTAGATATTTATTCTTAATCTAACATCATAAAATTTAAAGCATGAAAGGTCAAGATTAAGCTGTTTAACCTTCATGGATTGTGGCATTTTTAACAAGCTGCACACAATCTTTGTTTTGCAGTAAAAGTAAATAGTGGTGGCATTTGAATTTGCATGATTTTCATGTTTTATTTTATCTCTTTTTTGTTTGGGGTTCATTTTCATATTCTTTTTGATCTTTTTTCTTTCAAGTCCTTTGATTTTTCTTTTAGGACTTTTACCCTCTTTAAATTTTTTATATTTCTAATATGGGAAAAAAATTTGTAGAAAGCAAAGTATGTACATATTGCAAGTCTAACCATAGTAAATTCAAAATTATGAATCCTATTATTATAGGACCCTAACAGTGGCTCCACATGGGGATGACATTTCCTGTTGAAATGTCAAGAACTTTGAGACTAGTAGCCTTTGAATTTTGACCGTGATGGCCTTGAAACTATTTTATGAGCTCTGAATTATTCATACTTATGATATTTTGTCTTGCAAAGGTTAGGGCCTTCTCTCTGGGGTTCAACTTTGCTAGAAAAACATCCAATCCAATCTAAAATCTGCAATTTTATGTACAATGAGAAAAGTAAACAAAGTGAACTGCTGTTATTACGGGGAATAGTAATGCTTCAACATTTTACCATTGATAGGTCCACCCGGCAGATCTGGTCCATCCAAATCCTTAAAAAAGAATGCATTGTTACCTCTGTAACCATAAATGACATAAGGGCTTTTGCATAAGAATTCAAATTTCCCATGTTTACCTTTCTCTTCTCTCATAGAATCCCACTTAAGAACTTTGTCACTTATATAAAAATCATATTCCTTAGTCTTCTTGTCAAATATATTTTTAATCCTTTTTTGAACAACTTGAGACTTGAGAAAGACATCTCCCCTGGTTTGCTACAAGTGTATGGTTTGATTTATCCTTCTTTGGATATCACTGGTTTCTACCTGCAGTTCTTGTATTATTTTCATTACTAGTACTCCTAAAGAAGATGGAAAAACAACATCCATCCCATAAACCAATTGATAAGGGGATGTACCAATGGACTTCTTTGTGGTAAGTCTATCTGCCCATTAGGCATTCACTAACCTTTTGTTCCAGGTTTTCTTATTGTCTTATAGTAGTTTCTTGATGATATTCACAAGGCTTTTATTGGAGGATTCAACAAGACCATTACCTTGAGGGTAATAAGCAGTGGAATGGCCAAGGACAATGTGGTATTTATTACATAAGTCAATCATCTTTTTAGACTTGAAAGCAACTGCATTATCAGTAATGATCTTTTGGGGGAATCCAAATCTAGACAGTATATTATTTTCTAAGAAAGAGATTATGACAGTATCAACAGCTTGCCTGGAAGGAATGGCTTCTATCCACTTGATGAAATAGTTAATGGCTGTCAAAATCCATTTGTGTTGGGCTGATGAGGGAGGGTGGATTTCACCAACGAATTCAAGATCCCATTTTCCTTGTACATAAAAGTGTCAAAAATGGTAAAAAGCATTTTAAATATGTGTATCACAAGGAGTCTTGTAGCTTTCAAGATCCCTATGAGGTTGTCTTTTAAAAAAATAAATTGAAATCATGGATATAATGGGTCATTATGAAAATTAAGGGGGTCATGTCAAATGGAATTTGGTCGTCATAGGTCATTTTGGGTGTCATTTAATTGGATTAGTTATAGAAATGTAGATCAGTTGTAAAGGAAACGATCTTGTTATAAGACATCACCAAATGTACAACAGGCAGTTCTAAATTTGATAAGATCCTCTTTGCTGCACTCAAGCATGTAATGATCCCAAAAGTACCATAATTTCTTATGAAGGTGCAGGTTCTTTGTAAACTCATCACAATTTTCATGCATCTCATCCTTTTCCTTCATAATTTGTAACCATTTCCATCTCTAGAAGCTTGTGAGAAAGGTTTGCTGGTATTGCATGCATACTACTGAGGACGCTGCGCTCCAACTCAAAGAACGAAAATTCCTTCAACAAGTCGCCATTTCCAGGTGTGCACACCGATCTAGAGGATTTCATGCATAAAAATGAAGAGCTCACATCAATTGGGCATCTTAAACTGCGTTTTCAAGCCTAATAAATCCTGTGAAAAAGGTGTTGCGCACACAGGTGCTGTGCTCATATACAAGATAGCATCTCTTGTCACCTTTGCCTAATCAAATGACCTTAGAAGCCTAGTTTTTCTACATAAAAAATACTGAGAAATATTATAAAAGGTTATTGTGTATTAAGAATGTAAAATTAGTCACTCCTCCGCTCCTTGGTTCTTTATTCCCTCAACGCCGTGCTCAGGAGGTGTTGCACTCCGAAACACACTTATTTTCCATTTTCTTACCTGTCCAAAAGTTTCTAAATTCAAAGTGTTTTAGCCTTTAATTCAGTTAATTTGCAAATACACACGGTCAAAAAAATTTGTCATGGTATTGAGTTGTGTTTGGAAACTTGGAATTGTCTTCCCTATATCGCCGTGCTTGAGGTGCTATGCACAAGATAAGTGATGCGCAAAGACTAAAACATAGTTTTTTCCTTTCATCTACAATCATAAATAATGAAATCTTGTTCCTATTTTAGTGATTCTAAAGCTTAAGGAAACATTTTTAGCTCACATATCGAGGTCTAATTTTTTGATAAAGTATTAAAACCCTAGCTCAAAGGTTTACTATCATATTTTTTTTAATGATGGGAAAGTCAAAAGGAAGAGAAATTGTAAGATTTGAACCACAAAACCTCTCTCTCATCAACTTAGACAATGCCATTAGGGTAGCCTTTGAACAAACAGGTTGTCTTAAGTTATGTGAAAAGATACAGGGGTACCATGTGGAGGTGACTAAAGAGTTTGCCATGAATTTTGATGGTGATAATGCAAATATTGGTAAATTGAAAATTGTTGTGACAGGGTATACTATAGCAGTAGCCACGTGAATACATTTGGAGGGGGAGAGATGGTTCAAAGGGATGTCTTTGGAGTTGTAAAATTATAAAGATTTCATGAAGCCAGTGTACAAGAGTAAATAATTTGGTGCCATATTAACTAGTGAATATTTATTGCCGAACTTCAACAAAATTCTCAAAGACATTCAAAAGCATTTCACCTGTGAGGGAAGACACACTAGGGTTTATCAATACCACTTTAGGTTTCTCATGCATTTCACTTGTAAGAAAACCTTGAATTTTCCATTTTTCCTTTTCAGAAGTTTGGGCAGGATGGCTAAGGGAGTAAGAATTAAAAAGGGTATGGTTGATTCAAGCTTGTTTCATTTCTCATTGATAAAATTGTTGATATTAGAGGAGCTGTAGAAAAAGAAACAATTTTGGCTAGATTTCCTAATCTCATCCAAGTTTACATTTCCATCTGCTGGAATTCCACCAGGTCACAAAGGTACTGAATCCACTAATAATACTACCTCTTCATCTATGAAGAGATCCACCAATAAAAATGTGTCATATTCAGTTGAGTCATCACCAAATAAAAAAGGTAGGAAATTACAGTTTTCACCAGAAGTAGTCGAGATTCCAGTGCCAAGAAAGCCACTCACAAAGGAAACTACTAAAAGGTTTCCATTGGAGAAATCAGTTGAAGATTTTGTTGAGCATTAGGAAATTAAAAAATATACATGTTCTACTAATGAGAAGGATAAGCCAACAAAGGAGTCAAAGAAGAAGTTAAAGGAAGCTCACATGGTCATAGAAGAACTACAACAGGAGAATAAACATTTGAAGAAGAATATGTTGCAAAAAATAGTTCAAATTAATGAAAAATTACTTGTGGCTGAAGCTACACTAGTTGTTGATAAAATTAAGGGAAAAATAAAGTTAAGTAAGGAAGAGGTCAATAAATCAAAAATACCTACAACCAGGGTCAAAAGATCATCATCCACAAATTTGCAAACTCAAGAAGGAAAGACAATGCATGAAGAGAAGGTTGATGAAGGGAAGTTTACTTTCATGAGGATGAAGAATAAGTTGAAGGAGGCCAGAGATGAAATTTATAGGCTTAAGCAGAGTGATGAAAGAGATAAAAAAAATCAGAGAATTAAAGGATCAACTAGATAAAATAGAGGTGACCATAACTTATTTGCAGAAAGATAACAAGCAAATCAGACCTGCAGTGCCACAAAAACCATAATATATTATGTCAAAGGAAAGTGGAAAATGGTGATTGGCCTTGAGGAGATGAAAGAGCCTATTCATTATACAAGGAGACTTAACACTAGGTCTATTTCTAAGGTACAAGAGCAAGAGAAAGAGACTATGTAGCCTGTAATTGTAAACAAACAAATTAATTATGAGGAGCTACTAGAGGAGTTAGAAGGTGTGAAACTTTAGGTTGATCAGATTAAAGAAAAATACCATAGGGAAAATGTAATCTTTTTTTTCAGATGTGGATGGTGCTATAGTTAGCCTTTCAGGAGCAAAAAACAAATTGAAATGGACTTTACCTTTGCATAGGCAGGAGAAGAGTTTGGATGTGAAAAACCTAGTTTTAAAGAGGATACTTAGGTTTATAAAAATAAATTTTGCTGAAGCCATGGAAGCCAGGAAAAGGAAGAAGAGGAACACGATATACTTGTTGGTGGAAGCAGTTGAGTAGGAGAGAACTAGTGACAAGGAAAATTGACAATGCTACCCACAGCTGACGCACACAACATGAGCAACATAATTAGTATCTCTACAAGGTCACATTTTTGGGAAATTTTTGGTATATACAAGGCATGTGTGTTTTCATAATAGGATAAAGGACATCGAAAAAGTTTTTACATCACATTGCATTCATTTTTGAAAGTTGAAAAATTTGCAGGATGTTGCGCTCAAGGTGCTGCGCTAAAAAAAAATCAAAGTTTTGGACTATATTTTCATTTCAAGCACGGAAAATCTAGGTAATGATCATATAATTATTGATATTATATTTTTATAAAGATTCTAATATATGTTGTCTCATAAAAATTTTGATGTATTAGAAATTAATTAAGTTTTAGATAAAAGTCAAAGATGATGTCCTATTTTACAAAATCATGGATTGGTACTGCCTATTTTCATGAGATTAGTTCCATCCAAATGGGGAATAGGTTGGTTTTGACCTCCTTAGACTCAACAACCATATTTTTTACATAATTTATGATTTGGAATGAATCGAGGGTTGAATGTGAAGCAAAACAAGACTTTTTCTTTGATTGTAAGCTGTGGAGCTCAAACAGAAGTAATCAATTCAACAATACAATGGCAGTTTGGTTTCAGGATTCTTGTGTCAAACAAATGGTGATGTTTTCCTCTTTGTGATTTTTTTTTTCTTTCAAGTTTTACATGGATGCTCCTTCTTAAATTTTTTACAAGAGGATGATGAGTATAATTTACTTGGCTTGTTAAGCAATGTTAATGTTTTATTTATGAGATTTAACTGTAGAATTCATATGTGTATGCTTTATATTTGAATTGATCCTAAATCTAATTCATCACATCCACCCCAATAGCTCATAATATCCAAGAGTTTTCCTACCTCACCCTGATTGAAGCTTTCCTCTTTCTATCTGTGATTGATTTATAAAAATCCTTATGACTCCATGCTCAATGGGCTCTTCCTTCATTTTGCAACCAAAATTTTAAAACCAATTTCTTGATATCCATATCTATCCTAAAACCCTAAACTATGATTGATTTAAATCCATAGAGAGAGCCCTCTCTGGGATTGGAAATGCTAATTTCTAATCCCACAAGTGGTTTGTGGTTACCTCTGCAATTTTGCTCCTCAACCTAGGAAAAATAAGGAGTGCTAACATGTACAAAATGGAATATTCCATGAAAAAAAACCCTAATACTAGTTATTGTAAGGTCTAGATAAGAAAACAAAAGTAAGAAGACCAAGAAAATTAGAAAGTACCAACAGTCATGATTTTAGGTATTGTAAAATCGAAAGGTCATGATGAATATACAATGGAAGATGAAAAGGTTTAGGATGATCCGACCAAAGATTTGGTTCATATTTTATTTTAAAGAAATGAATTTGATGACTCCCTGTCTTGTGAATGTTAAAGAGGATGAGTCTATATATTAGTGATTGCACTTTTGAATATCCATCATTTTTACAGGTTGATAAATGGAAAATGTGAAGAAGTCAAAGCAGTGATCAATATGGTAGAAAAATTAGTCAGCTTTGTGGAGAAGTAGGTTTGAAAAGAAAAGTCATGGATAGAATTTCATATGGGCTCATATGGACTCATGTGCAATCAGTTGTGCCAACTCGTGTGAAACATAGCATGTTAGGGGGAGAGAAGCAGTTGCAGGAAGACAATCCTTTTTGCAAGAAGTCATAAGAAGATGCTTCGTTAGGGGGAGTAACCCTTTGTCACTAATGTCAAAGGGGGAGAGATATCAGGAAAATAAGATCAGAGGCATGGAGTTAGGGGGAGCAGTGATTCTAGGGAGAGTATGTGTTTCCATCAATGACAAAGGGGAGATTGTTGAATGATGTTGTCATTGATGCCAACGTTGATTCTTGAATGCTCTTAATATTTTTCTGGATTGCGATAATGGAATATAAAAAGGACAAGGAGACCTAGCAGGCCCGAGAAGCTTTGCGGAAAATTAGGTTTGAAAATAAAAGTCATGGATATAATTTCAGATGGGCTCATATTGACTGATGTGAAATCAGTCATTGCAACTTGTGTGAAACATAACATGTTAGGGGGATAGAAGTAGTTGCAAGAAGACAAGCATTTTTTCAAGAAGTTAGAAGAATATTCTTCATCAGGGGGAGTAACCATTTGTCACTGATGTCAAAGGGAGGAAGATATCAAGAGAAGAAGATCAAAGGCATGGAATCAGGGGGAGAAATTATCGCATGGGGAGTATGTGTTTCCATCAATGACAAAGGGGGAAATTGTTGGATGATGTTGTCATTGATGCAAACATTGATTCTTGAATTCTCTTAATAGTTTTCTGGATTACAATGATGGAATTTCCAAAGGACAAGGAGCCCTAGCAAGCCCTAGAAGCCCCACACTTGTTGAATACTTTGGAGATGTAGATCAATGATTTTTCCTTGGAAACCATCATCACTTGATACACCTAATCATACCAATTATAACAATATGTGGCTCAATAGAAGGCTCCTCATGGTTTGGGAGATATGATTGATTAAAGATTAAAAACCCTATTTGTGGTCAAAATCCCCAAGGTGGGAAGATGTGGTAGTTTATCATTAACTTCAAATCATGATGTCAAGAAGGATTTTCTTTAATTAATTAAATAAAAATTTTGTGGCTAAAATATTTCATGGAGGGTCTCAAAATTGAGATTAAAACCATATCAAGGGTAGAATTCAACCTCATAATAAATGAGGGTGTTTTGGCTCTAACTAATTTGAAATTTGATTTCCCTCCAAAATTTCAAGTCAGCCAAATATTTAGAAGGCACCTCAACTCCCTCATATGGAACCCTCGAAATCTATAAAAAGGGATTCATTTTATTCACAAGATATGTGATTAAACACTAATAAAAAGGAACACAAGCTTTGAAATCACCTACAACTAGGAGTACTCATGCATTTTTAGAATAATTCAAAGTTTTGTGCTTAAAATTTAATCCTTCTTGGATATGGGTATACGTTGTATTTTGAAGGTGATTTTTTGGAATTTTTGAAGTGTCATTTTGTCAAAGAATCATTTTCAGCCCTATGCACCAACACTTAACTCAATGTGCTTGATTTTTGAATAGTGGATTTTACATGGGAATTGTTGGTCTCTAAGGTCTCTCAACCTCCTTCATGGGTTAATTCCAGATAATTTAAAGTACATTTTTTGATATTTCAAATGGAAGATTAGTGAGGGTTTTCTGAGATTTGAATTCACACACTAAATGTTTTGTACCTTTCTTTGATTATGGAAATTGAATTTAACATGTGATTTCTTGTGCTCTTGTGAACTTAAGGTTAGACGCTTAGAGAATGAATAAACCTGCAGTGAAATGTTGGTACATATGTGTTTCGTGCTTTGAATAGAAAGTGATGTGCATTTTTTTTTTTGCGTCGATCAACATCGCGACCTTTTTACTTGGTTCATGTTATGCATTTGGAGCCTATTAAATAGGCAATGCCAAGGGTTAATACATATGTTGAGTGTGAGCAATCTAATTGCTAGTTTGTAAGCAAATGCAGTTTTAGAATTTGTGTGCTTGATGAGGAATGATGCATAGGTGTATGGTAGTTGAGAAATTTGAATGCTATGTCTAAAGTGTGCTTTGGATTACAATGTTAACACCTGTAGAAAGTAAATATACCTGTGTGTTTGGAGTAGAAAATGAAGATGTGTTATTTAGAGTAAAATATAAAGGTTGTTGTTTGTATGGGTGTGTATAACTGAGTTGTATTTTTGGGCATTTTTGGAACTGGTCAATGTTTGAGTATTGCATGTTTTGGCACTACATTAGGGAATTGAATCAATTGAAAACCTTGGGCATGTGGGATTGTTGTAGCAGTGTTTTGAACTTAGAAGAGATTGATGATAGTCTGTGACAAAATTTTCAATGGGCCATATTATGCATTGTTTAAA
Organism: Pinus albicaulis; assembly: GCA_034641835.2. Lineage (NCBI taxonomy): Eukaryota > Viridiplantae > Streptophyta > Pinopsida > Pinales > Pinaceae > Pinus > Pinus albicaulis. The sequence goes on along the minus strand of CM076580.1, from coordinate 1,301,144,392 downwards.
CATTGTTTGTGAAATTATTGTTGGAGAAAAGACAATCCATGTGACTATATGCATGTTAATATAGTCCAGAGATCAAGTATTGAAAATTACATGTGACAGAGGGTAGTGTTTGTTTTGGTTGAAAAATCTAGTGTGACTAGATGCTAGAGATAGTGTGTGCTTAGAGGTTGAACACACTTATTGATAACCTGAGTCTTGTTGTAGGGGATGGTGTCCTTTGAGTTGTAACATAATATATGATCTGGATTGTGGTTCATATAATATGTGTGTAGTTGTGGACAAAACTGTATGCTACTTCCATGAAGAATAGAGGTTGTAGATAGGCTAAACATGATTAGACAATCGCTGATATGAATATGCTCTTGTTAGGTCCCTATATTACTAGTATAGTCCCTTATTGTCGTTAGTGTAACCCCATTATTGTTATTATTGTACCCTTGTAACCCCCATATTGTTATTATTGTGCAATTAAATTATTATTGTTAGGTCGGCTAGGATTACATTGTGGCCCACTAGGATTAAATTATGGCCCCATGGACTCCTATATATAGAAAGGAGGTTTTGTAAATTGTATCATCCAGGAATTGTTCATTTATGTAATGTATTGGAGGTTTCCCCATAGAAGTGGCTTATTTCTAAGGCGTTGGTATCTCTTTTCTTCTATTTTTGGAGTTGGTTACACAACATTTGGTATCAGAGCTTTGGATTCTAGGGTTTCGCTGCTCTAAACAAGTCATCGTGGAATTTTCGCTATACCTTTTTTTATACGGAGGTTATGAATCTGAAATTTTTAGGGTATGAAGCCAAAATCTTGAGGAAACACTTCAAAAAATTTCAGAGCTTGGTTCGCAATATTTTCGGAGATATGAGTTGTGGAAGGTAGTGCTTTTTCAGGCTCCCAAATTTCATCTCAAAGAGGTGATCGTGGGAAAAGATTCATAACTCTCTATCTCAGCATTGGATTGGAGTGCCGTAAAAAGTGGTCGCAAGCACACGGACTGTAGTTTCTTGGATATCAATTTCATATCCGAAGGATGAAACAGTGACATGTGGAAAGTTGTACAAGTTCACTCTACTGAACCAGTCTATAATTAGGTCATTGTGGGAGTTTGGACACAAATTTGTCTTGGAGAATCCAAATCAGGTCATACCTGTGGCATTAGAAAGAGAATTCAGAGGGATACGTTGGTGCTGAAATTCAAATATTGAAGTGCTACAATCACAGAGATAATCCAATTTCAATATCTAGCTCCTCAAAAGAAAGAAAAAGGTGTGTATTTGTTTTCCGAATTGCATAAGTCTTGTTTGAAGAATCAATTTGAATTAATTCAAAGGGCATATTGTAGAATAGATATCAGTATTGGGTTCTAAAAGATGCCCCGTAAAAATAATTCAACACCAATTAAGCCTTCAGAAGGCTCTACTATGACTCATGGAGATGAAGAATTGCAACATGATCTATCAAAATTACAAGAGCAAGTGCACCAAATTTCGCTCTCGCAAAAAGCAACAAAAAATGAAATGGAAGTTTTGAAGAAAGGCGTGGAAGCGAAGATGGACGGTTTGAAGAAAGGCGTGGAAGCTAAGATGGATGGCATGGAAGCTGGCATGGAAGCTAAGATGGATGACATGAAAGACAACATGGAAAACATGAATAATGATCTAAAAGAAGACATGGAAGGTTTGACAAAGTTGATACAAGAAATGTTTCCTAATGGTGAAAAGATAGTAGAAGAAACTCGTGATGAGAACAAAATAAATGTTAATCGTGATTTCATAAACTCTAATGTTGGTGGGAAGAATCACCATATTCCAAAAATGGATATGAGGAAGTTTGATGGAAAGGATCCTGTAACATGGATACTACAGATGGAGCAATATTTTGATCTCCATAATGTGCAAAACACACAAAAGGTACGCATTGCAACTTTACATTTAGAAAAAATACATTTGTATGGTATCGATGGCTTTGCTCCCGTAAAAAAATTGTCACTTGGTCAATTTTTACGAAGGAAATGATAGCACATTATGAGGATACAAAGAGCAACACCTTCTTTAGCCAATTGATAAATCTCAACAAAAGGGTTTAGTGGGGCAGCACATTGAGGACTTCCAAAAATTGAATATAAGGGTAATTGATATTCCGGAGGAACACAGGATTGATCTCTTCATAGGCTCTCTAAAGGATAACATCCAACATGAAGTTCGTGTTTTGGAACCTGATTCATTGGAGAAGGCATTCAGGTTGGCAAGAAAAGTTGAATGTAAAATTATGGCAACAAGGAAGCCTACCACTCAATTCTATAAAGAAGGAAGTGTTGCTACGCTTAGATTTCCACAACCTACAAGGTTGACACCACAACAATTGGAAGAAAAAAGAGCAAAAGGGCTTTGCTATAGTTGTGATAGCAAATACACTAAAGGTCATAAGTGTGTCGAGAAGAAATTATTTTACATAGATTGTGAAGAGGAAGAAGAAAATGAACAAGAAGAGGATATACACCAGGAACCAACCCAAGAAGAGGAAGAAATGAGTCCGACCATATCGTGTAATGCATTGGCAGGAATTACCACTCCTCAAACTCTCAAGATAGAAGGACATATCAAGAAGAAAAGGTAATAGTGTTGATTGATTCAGGTAGCACCCATAATTTTATTCATTGTAAGGTAGCCAAGGAATTGAATTGTTTCCTATACCCAGGACCAGAATGTCAAGTGATGGTTGCAAATGGAGGAACTATAAATTTCTCTGGAAAATGCCATAATATCAAGCTAACCATGGGGGAATATGTATTGACAAGTCCAATGCTTTCCATTCCTATGGGAGGTGCTGATGTTGTACTAGGAGTACAATGGTTACAATCTTTGGGGACGGTAGATTTTAATTTTCAAGAACTTTTCTTGAAATTTTTTTCAGAAGGAAAGGAATTCGAATTACGGGGTATTGAAGGGAAGCCAGGAAGGATAATAAGCTCTAATGTCATGACAAAGCTTCTAAAGAAAGAACAACGAGGCGTAATTGCACAATTATGCTCACTAGAAGTTCCGACATCAAAATCATCTATTTCTGCAGATCTCCAACAAGTCTTTGACAATCATTCCAAGGTGTTTGAAACTCCCAAAGGACTCCCACCTATTCGTGATCATGATCATGCTATTCATTTGATTCCAGGAAGTGTTCCTCCAAACATCAGGCCTTATAGATATCCTTATGTCAAAAAGAGCGAAATTGAACGTATGATTGTAGAAATGTTAGAGGCAGGTATAATTCAACCTAGTCAAAGTTCTTTCTCTGCTCCTGTAGTATTGGTACACAAGAAGGATGGATCATGGCGAATGTGTCCGGATTATAGGGAGCTCAATAAGCTCACCATTAAAGATAGATTTCCCATTCCTGTGATTGATGAATTATTGGATGAATTACATGGAGCAATTTATTTTACCAAGTTGGATCTTCGTTCAGGATATCATCAAATTAGAATGAAGACTGAAGATATTCCAAAAACAGCATTTCGAACTCATGAGGGTCATTATGAATTTTTGGTCATGCATTTTGGCCTTACCAATGCACCTTCTACATTTCAAGGGTTGATGAATTCCACTTTCAAACCCTTCCTTAGAAAATTTGTGCTAGTATTTTTTGATGATATACTAATCTACAGCAGGTCTTGGAAGGATCATGTTGAACATGTTGACAGGGTGCTCAAACTATTGCAGGAGAAACAATTATATGCAAAAAAATCCAAATGTTTCTTTGGAGTACAAGAGGTGGAATATCCGGGTCATATTGTATCTCACGAGGGTGTTAAAGTAGACCCTAACAAAATTAAAGCCATTAAGGAATGGAAAGTCCCCACAACCATAAAGAAGTTGCGAGGATTTCTAGGGTTAACAGGGTATTATCGCAAGTTTGTTAAGAATTATGGGAGAATAGCAGCACGTCTAACAACATTATTGAAGAAAGATGCATTTTCATGGACTCCTGAAGCAACTAAGGCCTTTGAACATCTTAAAGAGGCAATGTGCCTAGCACCGGTCTTAGCTACGCCAGACTTCACAAAAACCTTTATTGTGGAATGTGATGCCTCAAGAAATGGAATTTGTGTTGTTTTAATGCAAGAAGGAAGACCCATTGCTTTTGAAAGTCGTCCAATCAAAGGAAAGTATTTACAGAAACCTATTTATGAGAAGGAAATGTTAGCAATACTGCATGCACTAAAGAAATGGTGAACTTACCTAATGGGAAGACACTTCAAGGTAAAAACTGATCATAATAGTCTTAAACACTTTTTGGAACAAAGACTATCTTCAGAAGAGTAGCAAAAATGGGTCACAAAGATGTTGGGTTATGACTTTGAAATAATCTACAAAAAAGGAAAGCTTAATGTTGTTGCAGATTCACTCTCAAGAAAGAATGAAGAGGTGGAAGCATTGCTTTGTGCCATTTCTATTATCCAACCAGATTGGATAACCGAAGCAAGAGATGAATGGAAGAAGGACAAATATGTATGGACACTCATTCAAAATTTGCAGCAAGATCCTAGTACATCTGATACAATTAGTTGGAAAAATGATTCCTTATGGTACAAAGATCACTTATATCTTTGTAAGAATTCCCAACTAAAACAAAAGATTGTTTTGGAATTGCACACTTCTCCTTTAGGAGGACACTTAGGATTTTTAAAAACTTACTAAAGGGTGAAGAAAGATTTTTTTTGGGATGGCCTTAAATCTGATATTCAAAAGTTTGTGGCGGAATGTTTGGTTTGCTAGCAGAATAAATTTGAGACAATTAAAACCCCGGGACTTCTACTACCTTTATCCATTCCAAGTCAACGTTGGGAGGAGATTTCAATGGATTTTATCACAGGTTTACCTAAGTCTGAAAGAAAGAGTGTCATCATGGTGGTAGTTGATAGACTTACCAAGTATGCACACTTTTGTGCATTATCTCATCCATTTAAAGCAAGTACAGTTGCTACTACATTTATGGATAGAATTCAAAAGCTACATTGAAGCCCAAGGGTTATTGTGAGCGACAGAGATCCCATTTTTACTGGAAATTTTTGGACGGAGTTATTTTCTTGTTTGGGTACTCAATTAGCTCATAGCTCATCTTATCATCCTCAATATGATGGTCAAACCGAGATAGTAAATAAATGTTTGGAAGGATATCTTCGTTGTTTTGTATCTGATAAACAAACACAATGGGTCAAGTGGTTACCTCTCGCTGAATGGTGGTATAACACTTCCTTCCATACTGCAGCAAAAATGACCCCATTTATGGCACTTTATGGATATAATCCACCATCCATCACATCATCTTTAAGGGAAAATTCGAAGGTTCAAGCAGTGGAAGATCACATCGAGCATCAGCAAGAATTTCTCCAACTCTTAAAGGATAACCTGAATTTGGAAAAAAATCGAATGAAACAACAAGCAGATCAACATCGCAGCGAGAGAAGTTTTGATGTAGGAGATTGGGTATTTTTACGGCTACAACCATACAAACAAATGTCCCTCAAGCAAGCTAAGAAGGATAATAAATTATCGCCGAAGTACTATGGTCCTTACAAGGTGTTGCAAAAGATTGGTACTATGGCATACAAATTGGAGCTTCCTGCTTCTTCACGAGTGCATCCAGTTTTCCATGTTTCATGCTTAAAGAAGATTATAGGTGAAAATCTTCCAGTTCAAACAATATTGCCAGAACTTGATGAGGAAGGAAAAATCATATTGGAACCTGAAGCGGTCACGGAAACAAGAACTCGAAAACTACGGAATAGATCAATTTCAGAGTATCTCATCAAGTGGAAGAACTTACCCACCGAATATTCTACATGGGAGGATGAGAATTTTATATAGAAGCACCCAGAGCTACTCAAGCATTGAAGACAACACTTTTTTGAAGGAGAGGGGCATGATAGGTCCCTATATTACTAGTATAGTCCCTCATTATTCTTAGTGTAACCCCCTTATTGTTATTATTGTACCCTTGTAACCCCCATTTTGTTATTATTGTGCCCTTAAATTATTAATGTTAGGTCGGCTAGGATTACATTGTGGCCCCACTAGGATTACATTATGGCCCCATGGACTCCTATATATAGAAAGGAGGTTTTGGGTGAAATCCCGAAGTTGGGAAACACTTTTTGGTGGATGGCTAGAATTTGAGTGAAACTTTTAATTTCTCGTCCAAGAAAATAGTCAACTCAATTTCTCTAATCGTCCGAGATATTTTTAATGTTTCGCTTGAGAGTTTGACTGGGTTTGACCGGAGTTAAAATACTCTCAGACTAGAGTAAAGTATTTTCTCGTCTGAGAGTTTTATTGACATAAACTCTCGGGTAAACTCTCGTCCTAGAGTTTATAAAGGGAAATGTCTTACAAAATAGTGTATAAGAATGTTTTCCATACCACATGTTCAAACTTTCAAAATATTGAGAAAATAAAATATAGATTACAAGGGGATGTGTAATATGTAAACGATCAAAGATAGAATTTGGAGAAATAACTAAATCTTGATAGTTTATTAAACTCTCGTCATAGAGTTAGAAAACTCTCGTCTGAGAGTCGGCCTTAGGTAAACTCTCGGGCGCAAACTCTCAGGCGAGAGTTTCTAAGACTTTCGGCCGAGAGTTTAGCCGCACGATTAAATGTAACCTATGGTGGTTTAAACTCTCGGTCGAGAGTTTGAAATTTCTCGGCCAAGAGTTTAATAAATGTCTCGCTCGAGAAATTATCTTGGCCGAGAGTTTTTGGTCAACGAAAAACTCAGAAAGATCTGCAGTTTTCAGGAACCTGCAACTTTGGAGGGGCAGAACACCTACAATTTTTTTTTTTAATCTTTCGGACCTGGTACCATTAGATTCATCTCCGAATCTAGTTTCTAATGATGTAATATTTGTGGAGTTTCATTAAAAATTTCAATTTATTATTAATTTTATACTAAACCGTGTCACTGTGGAATTTCATTTTTCTGAAAATTGTACTCAATGAAAATCCAATAACATTAAAATGGCAACACCAAAAAAATCAGAAAAATCATACTGTAATTCCTCTCATTGTCTTCTTGAAAAGGGTATTCTCATTTTTCTTATTGATGATGACATTGAAAAGAAAATCTAGGGCTCATAAAATGTACTGAAACATCACCATGTTTTTTTGTCTTCATCCATATCAAAAAATAATATAAAATAGTGATTTAATCTAAAAATTACCAAAAAATAGTCAGTGCACTAGTGCAATCTATGTAGATTATGATGATATGGTTTATTTTCGAAAAATGAATAAGCTTCCCTAAAAAAAGTTAGGGTTCAAAAAGTGACTATTTATGTTTGCCTGAAAATTTCAAGTATATGGAGTTAGTAAAAAACAAATTTACCCCTCTCTCTATATATATATATGAGTATGGAGGTAAGGCAATTCTCTACAAATCTTGTTTTTATGTCAAAGTGTAATTTGCATTGAAAATATGAGTTTAGTGGAGTTGAAGTTGAAAAAACATAGAAAATTACAATTTTCAACGTGAAAAAAGGGCAAAAGGTGTTTCCCAACTTCACATTTTCACCCATTTTGTAAATTGTATCATCCAAGAATTGTTCATTTATGTAATGTATTTGAGGTTGCCCCCTCGAAGTGGCTTATTTCTAAGGCGTTGATATCTCTTTTTTTCTATTTTTGGAGTTGGTTACACAACAGCTCTAGAGGGATGAGGTTCAGTGTTGAATGTATTGTGTAACTGCTATGTGAATTTTCTATAGAATTTCAAGGCTTGATATGTATATATTGCAATAGTTTAGTTGTAGTATTTACACCATGACAATATTTGAATGCACAACATGATCATGTGAGTCCTAGTATGTTTACGGAGACACATGCGAGATAACGTATGTTGGTGTGGTCGATGTGTTGAGGAGACCAAGTACATTGATCCTAATATTTGTATATGATAGTAGGGATTTCATGAGTAAGAGTGTTGGTTGAGCCTAATATTGTGATTATCTTGATCTATTTCCTTGTTTGCAATTGATGGTAATTGTGTGCTAGGCAAAAGGTTGAGTAAGCTAAGAAAATAATTGTTGTTATGAATATGTTTGATTGAGGTTTGGTGCTGATAGTATTTTTCAAAAGATTGTATTGTAGAGAAAGAAACCGAGCAGTTAGGTTTTGGTATTGATATTGAGAAGAGGTAGATATGATAGTTGATATTGATTGCTAGGGTTTGATCGTTTGAACAAAAAAAGTTATTGTTGTTGTTGACAAATTTGTGTCAGTGTTATAGATTGAAAAAATCCAAAAAATTATTTTGATATTATTCATTCTATTGAGCACAGGAGGATCTAGTCTAAAATTGTGAAACATGGTTTGCTGTGGTGAGTTCAAGGTTGGATCTTTCAAGGAAAGTGACATCTTGGTATTCAGGGTGGAAGGGTGGTGCAAGGAAAGAGAGTGGATTCTCCTTCAAGTTGGAGCCCGAGAACACTTCAGGGTGACAGGGTGGTGCTAGGGAAGGTTGGATCCTGCAAAGGGCGTTGGAGCATCCTTTCAGTCAGAGCTGGTAAATAGGGTATTGGAGCATCCTTCAGGTTGGTGCTTGTAAACCAGGGTGTTGGAGTTTCCTTGTAGTTGGAGCTTGTAAACTAAGGGGTTGGTGCGTCCTTCATTTGGCGATGAAAATATTTGAAGTTGGAGCTTCCTAATTGATGTAAATTATTAAAGACAAATATTAAGAAGTGTTCAATGGTTTTTCTACCAAAAGGGTTTCCACTTAAAATCATTGGTGTACTGTCTTTATTATTTTTCATTTTTGAATGGTGTTGATGATTGTTTATGTCTATCTAATGATAATGATAATTAATGCTTTGTAAACTTTAAAATAACTAAGTGAATAGAAATATTGATTAACCCCCTTCTTAATATTTCCAACACCTATTTCTAATGATTCTCGTGCGAAGGTCTTGTGGGAAATTTTTGTCCTATTTTTATTGTATGTATCATTTGATTTCTTAATGGAATAATAATGGTACAATTTTTTCCTATTGAAAATACTTCTTGTAGTATATTCATGAAGAAATATGGTAAGAATGATAATTAATCGGTGAAAAGGTGAGTTTAAATGATAGAAAAAGGATGTTTAAAATGGTGAAAAAATGACAAAATGGTGGGTCAACAATTCATCTCATGAATGTGTCATCTTCCAACTTGCAAGTTTTCTGAAAGTCATTGTATTACATTGCAAGTTTTATGTGTTCACACCCTTCCAAGTAATTCATCACGATTCTTGATTAACGAATATCTCTCTCTCTCTTAGTATATATTCATGGATCAATTCTAATTGCAATGTATTTCTTTGCAAAATTAAGGGTTTTCAATTTTATTCATTTGAAATTTTACATTGTTTATGAAACTTAAATTGCTTCTTTTGATTTCTATATTGTTGAAGAAAATAAATTGCATTGATAGAATGCTATAGTCAACGCAAATTTTTATTTTTGTTCAATAATAAACCAACTTCAATTTAATTTGTTTGGATTCTTATGATTGGGTTAATGGGGTTGGGGTCCATTAGGTTCATAATATTGTAACAATGGCCATTCATTGTAAAGTAGATAAGAGGTCTACTATATTTGTTATAATGAACATGGTTCAATGGATAATTATCTTGGAAGAATTGTAATGTGGTCCCAACAGGTTGTTAATATTTTTATATGATAATGTTAGACATTTTAATCCTTTGGGATTATGGTAAATAGTGATTAGGTGTAAATATGTAATTGACAGGGTTTTGGGAAAACTGGTTTGAGAACTTTTTTTCCTTTTCACTCATTAATGAATACATGTTGGAATTTTTTGTCTGACATGTTATCAGAGTTGAGTGCACCTATCATCCTTGTGCTTCTTCCCTTGTGTTGTTCAATGAACATGCTTTTTGTTAAGAAATGATTAGTAAAAACAAACATGTTTTTCTTTTTGCCTCTTGTTCGTGGCCAACTAGTGTTAACCTGGTCTGTCTTATGTTGTTAAGCTTTTTAAACTTTAACTAAAATATGATGACCCCATGACACTAGTTTTATAAATCAAAGTTATCATGCATGAAATAGATGTCACTAAATTTAATATATATATTACTAGCACAACCTTCATAAAGGCCCTATATCCTACCTACTCATTATGTTGAATCTCTAGAAGCAAGTGGCTAGATGGAAAATATGAAATTTGACTCCCTGGTCGAGAAGGTTGCAAAAAGAGATAAAGTATTTGGAAATAAGAATCAAGCATCACAATACACTGAATAAATTGTATGCATTACCCAAAAATGAAATATTTATTCTGTCAGATGAGACAACAACAAAAGAGGACATGGGATAAAGAACTTCAGAAAAAAGGCGGGGGGTAGATAGAATCAGATAGAGAGACTTAATCTGCATTGTGTTAGTTGTGGAAGAAAATCACATGAAGCCAAAACATGAAGAATATCATGGGAGAAGATTAGAGAACAAAATAAAAAGAAAAAAACTCTAGAACAAGAAAAAGGTAATGTACTAGAATCAACTCATTATGTTGTTTCTTATTATAATATTGGTTTTCATGAGGATGTGTTTAACATTACATCCGCTCCTTGGAGAGAGACATGGCTGATTAACACAGGTTACACTTACCACATGACAGTTTAGAAAGAAGCATTTGAGTAGTTTGATGAAAACATAGATGACATACTATACTTTGCTAATAGCTCTAGTCTCAAGCCTTTAAGGATTGGTACAATAAGGCTCAAGTTGCCCATAATTTCAAATTCTTTCCTACATAATGTTATCTATCTTCCTCAGTGGTGGAGGAACCTACTATCTCTTGTTCACATCTCCAAAGGACACTCCATTCATATTTTCGATGGAAATGTTGAGATAAGGAGGACTTACGACAACAAGATCATGACACTTGGAGAGGAAGAATACATGAAGTTGAAGATAAATGGGCCATCCACATCTTATGCACAAAATTATTCCCATCTCACTCAATATAAAAAAGGTACAATGTTTTCATGTTTTATATGGCATGCTATGTTTGGACATATTAATAATGAAAATATTTGTTTGATGAAAAAAATGGTGTTTCTAGTCTTCCAACTACTCCTAGAAAACTAAAGAAATTATTTTATTACATTCTTGGAAAACATAGCAAACAACCATTGCATGACTTCAATTCTGGAGCATGTAGAAAACCTAGTATGATCCATTCAAATTTGTGTGGTCCTATGCATGTACATTATGCAAATGTAAATAAACACATCATGAAATTTATTGATTATTACACCATAATGTGTTCCATGATGTTCTTTAAGAATGCAAAATTGATGTTATGGATTGAAGTTGTTTTATGTGAAGCCTATGTAAAGAAAATATGTCCATCGCATGATATTAAAAGAAACAATCCTAAAAAATGTGGTATGAACACACCCCCTCCATCAAGCATCTCAGGGTTTTTAGTTCCACTTGCTATTCCTCGATTCCAAGACAATAGAGAAAGAAGCTTTTGCAAGGAGTCGTAAATGCATTTTCTTGGGGTACTTAGATACCACCAAGCCCTATCGTCTTTAAGATGAGGGAAATAAGAAATTCACACTTTCTAGAGAGGTCATATTCCTTGAGTCTACCAAAAGTGATGAATTTGTTAAGAGACAACTTTATCGTTCAGAAAGGATTTCTCCAGTGAAGACATATCATGAATTTGACTATGAGATTCCAAATGTTGAATGGGGAACCCAATCCCGGGTCACTATTTTGAATCTCCCTCTACAGATTTAGAACCAACTCCTCCTCATGAAGAAGTTCCAGACACTCGATCAAATTCAAATGATATTATAAGCATAATTGAGAAGTTGAACATTGATGATGCCACACCTTTAGAGGAGCCATCTATTCCTTCTCCAACATTACCAAAGTGGTTGATCAAAAAACTTGAAAGTGTCCGTCATGATGAGATCATAAATACTGGAATCTAGATTTCTACTAGAGATGAAAATGGGTGTGAAAATTATTCAGGTGATGTGGATGAAATGGATATTTTGTACAATTGTCAATTGAATTTGTCTGTTGAATTTTAATCTAGTTCCTTCAAATAAGTTGATTCTCATGATGAATGGAAAGAATAAATGCAAGAGGAATATGATGCACTCATAAAAAATGGGAATTGGAAGTTGGTGGACTCTCCATATGGAACTAAACCAATTGACTACACGGTGGGTCTTCAAAAACAAGTATAAATTAGACAACTCACTTGAGAAGCATAATAAAAGGCTCATGGAAAAATGATTTGCATAAAAATAAGGTGTTGAATATGAGGAAACCTTTTCTCCCATGGAAAAATGGGCGACCATCTAGACCATATTTTCTTTGACAACACAGAAAGGAGGGAGAATCCATCAAATGGATGTGAAGACAACTTTCTTGCATGTGGATTTGAAATAAAATGTTTTTATGTCTCATCCTAAAGGTTTTGTTGTGAAGTGACAAGAAAAAAAGGTACGAAAGCTCATCAAATCCTTGTATGGTCTAAAATATCCACCACGAGCATGTCATGGAAAGGTAACTAAGCATATTTTGAAGCTGAATTTCAAACACTACAATATTGATGATGCAACTTTGTCAAAAAGGTTGGAAAAAAAATTGTGTACATTGTATTATATGTAGATGCTATGTTGATAACAAGAAACATTGAAACTTATATTGCATCTATGAAGAAAGGTTTTGAAATGAAAAACTTGGGACATCCTCATTATTACTTGGGAATCTTCATATTCATTTCCTAGAAAAAGTACATTGCAGAACTATTGAACAAATTTGGCATGGCAGAATGCAACTCTATCTCCACTCCAATGAAACATAACTTGAAGCTTACAATGAAAGAAGGGAATGCATTCGAGGATGAAACAAATTACATAAAACTTGTAGGAAGTCTCATCTACCTCACCACAACCAGACCATATATCTCGTATGTTGTGAGCATCATTTCCATATTAATGCAAAAAAATCATGAGGGAAATTGATCTACTACAAAAATGTTCTTGAGATACTTAAAGGGAACTCAATATTATGGACTAAAGTGCACCAAGGTGGATGAATTCAATCTTATTTCCCATTCTGATTCAGACTTCGACAGGGGAAATACAAATGGAGTATCAATTTCAAAAATATATTAATGAGTTTAGGATCAACAACTGTCTTTTGTAGGTCATGAAAACAATTAGTTCTGACAGATTCCACAACAAAGGAAAAATATGTGGCGACTGCAGAAGAAAAAAAGGAAATTGTGTGGCTACAAAAAATACTTGAATACTTGCAGAAGAAATAAGAGAAATCAAATCCACTACTTGTTGAAAATAATTCTAAAATTAAGTTGGGAAATAATCCTAGATTCCATGATCGAAGCAATAATATCAATGCTAAGTATCATTTGATTTGATACCGTGTGCCAAAACTATTCATTTAAGACATTGTTCCACGAATGAGAAAATTGCAGACATCTACACCAAAGCACTTAGAAGAGAGATTTAAAAATTTTATAATGACACTTGGGCTCACAAACACCCATTCAAATTAAGGGGGGGGGGATGTTAGACACATTAATCCTCTAGGATTATGGTAAATAGTAATTAGGTGTGAATATGGAACAAACAGTTTGTTGGGAAAACTGGGAAAACTAACATCCCACATAGTTGGAGAACTATTTCTCCTTATAATAAATATGTTGCACTCATTAATGATTAAATGTTGGAGATTTTTGTATGATCATGAGTCTGACAGATTAATTTTTTCTAACTATCTATAAATAGATATGGAATCCTTCATTAAGGAGTTAGCTCCATGAAGAGGAAAGTGAACACTAGTTGATCCTTAAAAGTATAATTTGTATAATGTTACCCTACCTTAAAACATTGAATAAGATGTGACATTTTCTGATATATATTTTGGGAAAAGTTTTGTTATTCTACTTTTTTTACCCATATATGACTAAAATTGATGATGTCATGATCAAAATTAGTGAATTTATGAGGAAAATAGATCCCAAAAGTAGAATATTTAAGAAAACGTTATGGAGCAATCTATGAGTTCTACCTGAATAAAACACTTGACAATTCCCTTTTTTATAATTAAAGTTCAAGGGTCAAGGATAATAGCAAGTGGTATTAGAACTATTTTTTCGACTAAAAAGGGAAAATTTATGTTCTATTTTGTGGGGTTTCAAAGGGACACCAATGGGAAAAGATAGGGCAATGATACTAGGTTTTATTTCTATAGCTTTCTATGCAAAATCATAGATAACTAGTTTCATTGACGAGTTTCTCTTGAAAAAAATGTCCAATTTAAAATAAATAAATAAATAAATTGAAGTCCAGTAAGTGAAGATATCGTTGATTTAAATCCACAATTATATTTTTTTTTAGTGATTGTATTGAGTATTTCAAAGCAAATATTTTTCAACAAAGATCCGAAAATGAAACTAGACCAACAACATTGAACAAAATAATTTTAAAGCTTAGCTTTGGTAAATATGATATTTTTCCACTCAACAATTAAGTGTTATAACCCTTTCAAATTTTTACCCTCAAATTCCCATGGAACAAAAAAATGAGAATGTTAAAGAAACATTACATGGGTACAAGGTATCTTTAAGGAAATTTAGGAGATTGATACTTTGAAAAGACTTATCCTTTCATTTATAAAGTGTATAATTGAGAAATATATCATGGTGGGATTTAGAGGATTATTTTGATCACTTGTGTTAGTGTCAATCTTTGCATCCTGTCACCAAAGATAAAATGGACTCTTATCATGTCTTAATAGGGTTCCTAAGTAAATTTTTTTTCATTTGAATAAGTCTTCAAGCAAAAATTTGGTCACTTGGTATTAGGTTTAGGGCTGTTTCCACTCTTTCCAAAATTTTAAATGGATGGTTGGTATCATCAAATAATATGAGTGTATCATAATTTAGAGGTTTTCATTATCATTTCAGTCATTTATGTCATGATTCCATTCAGTTAAGAGTCTCCATTAGTTCATTAGGGTTTCAAGGTCACCAAACTGCCATTTCATGCATGAAAATCCAACAAATTGGAGGAGTGGTAATAGGCAAGTATTTTCAAATAAATTTTGATTTCAATGTAATTTATATTCCTATATGTAATAATGGTTCTAATGTTCCAAAATGTCAAAAATATCCTAAAGTTCAAAAGGCAAAGGTAAATTGGTGATGGTGGGCCATCCTACCTCATTAATTACTAAGACATCAAAAGCAAATATAAAGGCCTATGAAGGAGCTAAAGCAACTTATTTTTACCCTTAACATCATTTGTTCTCCTTGAAATCACTGTGAAAATCAAGAGAAGGCGAAAATTGTGAGAGAAGGAGGGTTTTTCTACAAGTTTCAGAGAGGTGTGACCTTTTTGCGACCTTTCTGGTCTGGCACAACCTTTTTGCGACCTTTTCGTGACCTTTTTTCCAGTGCGACCTTTGTACGGCCCTTTCACGACCTTTTCATGACCTTTCTGCAGGACTACCATAGTTTCAAGATGTGGAGTTTCTTAATGGTTTCAGAGCTAAATTCCAAGTTTTCCTAGCCTCCAAAGATTGTTCGAAGGTTAATTAAGCTTCAATAACCAGTAAGTGATCATCTACATTATCTTTTCAAAAGCAATTTCATTAGGGAAAAAAGTGGTTTCTTCTTAGGGTTTTATTCATCAAAAGTTTCACCATTTTTTGTGTACTCCATGGTTTTAATGAAGGAAACCTAACTCTCATTCACTTATACTATCACCTACACTCCATAAAAACTCTAGCCTACACACTTCCTATCACTCATTATTCATTTACCATTGAGTGTATTAAACCCTAGTCTTTTACCAAGTTTCCAATGCACAATTTACAAACTTCATGCCACACCATTTCATCTCATAGGAAAAATTTCATCACAACACTCCATCTCATACTCCCCTTTGTCACCTCAAAAACTTGAGGAAATTACCATATCATCACTACCTTTCGCCCTGTGTTCAAAACCACTGTGACCTATCATCTAAAAACCCTAAAATCAGCTAAAGTCTATCCTTCAAGAAGAATTCATGAGATTGAAACAAAGAGCATACAGAAAGTGAAAAAGAGAGGACACCATTCAAGATTTGAGCCCATCAGTTTAAGTGAAATTAACGCCTCTCCATTTGTTAAAAAATATTTTGAAAATGTTGTATGTATGAAATTTTGTGAGGTGATCATAGAGGTTAGCTTCGTTGCCCATAATTTTCACATAGACAAAGCTTTCATAGTAGGTGTGGAGTTCAATGTTTCACCAGACCATATTTCTTCAGCCACAACAATTCCAAATTAGGGTGAAAATTGGTTTAAGGGCATGAATTTACAACTTGATGATTACAGAATGTTCCTAAAACCTAACCTCAAAGATATTCTCGAACACGTTAGTCCTTTCAGATTTCTATGTGACAAGTATGGCCCCTTAATGAAAATCATTATGAAATATATTACTTGTAAAGGGGGGTTTTTCCAGAATGTACAGGTATCATGTTAGGTTTCTTATTCACTTCACCTCTGCAAAGGCAATTAATTTGTACAATTTTCTATTTAGAAGTGTGGTGAAGATGACTAAAAAAGTTAAGACTAGGGGACAACCTCACAATACAAATCTATTTCATCATATCTTGATCAATATTTTGGTTCTACATCAGCTTTCAGCCAAGAAAATCACTTGGAAAACATTCATGGATAAACTGAACACTGCTTCTGGTATTAGTCCTACTATTTCTCCTACCAAAACAACACCATCAGGGTCAAAGTCTACACACCCCATGGAGCTTGGCTCATTAAGAAAACATGTTGAGATTTCAAAGAGGCCTAGGGCTGATGTTACTCTCACCTATAAGAGAGGTAGGAGACTTGTGTTTGCTCTTGAGAAAGAGGAAGGGGCCAAGCCTATTTCACCACAGGGATCACCATCAGCTTTACATGAGACTCCCATGCATGATGAGGAGGAACATGATTTTGATCTGGTTGACCTAGAGGACCATGATGACCATGAAAATTTGCAAATAAAAATCAAAGACAAGGAGGCTTATATCAAAGAGCTCCAAGAAAACCGAGCAAGGGCTCAATTTGTTATCTCATTTCTTGAGCAAGGAAATAGTCAATTGAAGACAAATCAGTTGATTTTGGAGAAGAGGTTGTTTGATGAAAACAAACAAGAAAGGGGTAAAACAGTGGTTGAACCTGATGAACCTGAACACCAAGGAAAGAGGAAGAGACCAAAAACTATGGGTCTCAAGAAGGCATTGTAGAAAAACAAAGAAAAAAAAACCTACAGGTGAGGAGCTCACATTTGAGGAAAGGATGATTAAAGAAATCAATGAAGACGTAGAATTTTGGCTTTACAAGGTCAACATTCTCTTGGAAAGGCTTTTGGAGACTGAAAATAGGGACAATAAGATTCATGAAAACATGATTTCCTGATATCAAACCAGAAATAAGATTGCACAAGTGAAAATTAAGCATTTGAAAACAAAACTTCAAGAGGTCCAAGACAAGCAAAAGGAGACAAGAAAAAGTGGTCAAGGAGTGAAATTGATGGCTAAAACATCCTGGGATGTTTAGCCTAACATACGGAGATATTAAGGAAAATTTCTGAAAGTTCTGAAGAAATTTGAAATTTTTTGCCTCACTATATGAGGAAATTTGTAATTAAGGAGGAGATAAGCTCTCCTAAAATTTGTCTAAAATCTTGGAAACTATTTCAAATTTCCTAGTGTTTAGGTGAGGACTCATCAAATTCATTTATGATGAGCCTTGAATAGGATTTTTGACCTGATGAGTTGTCCTATGATGTATTTTCCTATATTATATATTTTGTAATCATTTTTGAAGGTTGGATGCTGTGAAATTTAGCTTGGAACACTAGTGTATTTAGTAATTTTTGGCAGGAACTAATAGACAGAGTTGCAACTATTTGTTAAGTTCTTATATTAATAGTATAGTCCCATATTATGTTAGTGTAGCCCCCATTGTTGTTATTGTTGTACCCCTGTAGCCCCCATATTTTTATTATTGTGCCCTTACTTTATTATTGTTAGGTCGGCTAGGGTTACATTGTGGCCCCACTAGGATTACATTGTGGCCCCATGGACTCGTATATATAGAAAGGAGGTTTTGTCATTTGTATCATCCAAGAATTGTTCATTCATGTAATGTATTGGAGGTTTCCCCCTCAAAGTGGCTCATTTATAAGGCGTTGATATCTCTTTTTTTCTATTTTTGGAGCTGGTTTCACAACATTTGGTATCAGAGCTTTGGATTCTAGGGTTTTGCTGCTCCAAACAGGTCATCGTGGCACTTTCGCTATAACTTTTTTTATACGAAGTTTCAGAAGCTAAAATGTTTAGGGTGTGAAGCCGAAATTCTGAGGAACAGCTTCACAAAATTTCAGAGTTTGGTTCGCAATATTTTCGGAGCTATGATCTGTGGAAGATAGGTCTTTTTGCAGGCTCCTCAATTTAATCTAAATAGGTCATCGTGGAATTTTCGCTATAACGTTTTTTATACGAAGGTTCAGAATCTAAAATTTTTAGGGCACGAAGTTGAAATGCGGAGGAAACGCGTCGCAAAATTTCAGAGATTGGTTCGTAATATTTTCGAAGATATGATCTGTGGAAGGTAGTGCTTTTTCAGGCTCCTGAATTTCATCTCAAAGAGGTGATTGTGGGAAAATCTTCAGAAATCTCTCTCTGAGCATCGGATTGGAGTGTCATAAAAATTGGCCACAAGTATGAATTTGTAGTTCTTATGTTTCGAGCTAAAGGCAGAAAACGGTGACACGTGACTGTCGTACAGTTTTTGCTCTACTGAAACGAGTCCATAATTAGGTCATTGTGGGATATTGGACATAAATTTACCTTGAAGAATCCAAATCAGCTCGGACTGGCATTCAAAGAGAGGATTTAGAGAAACACCTCGGTTCCAAATTTTTAGATGTGAAGAAGCGGTAACCACGGGAGATAATCCAATTTAAATATCGAGCTCTTCAAAAGCAAGAAAAATGTGTGTATTTTTCCAGATTCCCATAGTCTTGTGAAAGGATCATTGGATGATTCCAAGGGAATATTGTAGAATAGATATCAGTATTGGGTTCTAAAAAATGCCCCGTAAAAATAATTCAACACCCATTAAGCCTTCAGAAGGCTCTACTATGACTCATGAAGATGAAAAATTGCAACATGATCTATCAAAATTACAAGAGCAAGTGCACCAAATTTCGCTCTCGCAAAGAGCAACAAAAAATGAAATGGAAGTTTTGAAGAAAGGCGTGGAAGCGAAGATGGATGGTTTGAAGAAAGGCGTGGAAGCTAAGATGGATGGCATGGAAGCTGGCATGGATGCTAAGATGGATGACATGGAAGAAAAAATGAAAGGCAACATGGAAAACATGAAAAATTATCTAAAAGCAGACATGGAAGGTTTGATAAAGTTGATACAAGAAATGTTTCCTAATGGTGAAAATATAGTAGAGGAAACTCATGATGAGAACAAAATAACTGTTAATCGTGATTTCATAAACTCTAATGTTGGAGGGAAGAACCACCATATTCCAAAAATGGATATGAGGAAGTTTGATGGAAAGGATCCTGTAACATGGATACTACAGATGGAGCAATACTTTGATCTCAATAATGTGCAAAACACACAAAAAGTACGCATTGAAACTTTACATTTAGAATAAAATACATTTGTATGGTATCGATGGCTTTGCTCTCGTAAAAAAATTGTCACTTGGTTAATTTTTACGGAGGAAATGATAGCACATTATGAGAATACAAAGAGCAACAATTTCTTTAGCCAATTGATAAATCTCAAGCAAAAGTGTTTAGTGGGGAAGCACATTGAGGACTTCCAAAAATTGAATATAAGGGTAACTAATATTTCAGAGGAACACATGATTGATCTCTTCATAGGTACTTTAAAGGATAACATCCAACATGAAGTTCGCGTTTTGGAACCTGATTCATTGGAAAAGGCATTTAGGTTGGCAAGAAAAATTGAATGTAAAATTATGGCGACAAGGAAGCCTACCACTCACTTCTATAAAGATGGAAGTGTTGCAACTCCTAAATTTCCACAACCTACAAGGTTGACACCACAATAATTGGAAGAAAAAAGAGCAAAAGGGCTTTTCTATAGTTGTGATAGCAAATACAATAAAGGTCATAAGTGTGCTGAGAAGAAATTATTTTACATAGATTGTGAAGAGGAAGAAGAAAATGAACAAGAAGAGGATATACACCAGGAACCAGCCCTAGAAGAAAAGGAAATGAGTCCGACCTTATCGTGTAATGCATTGGTAGGAATTACCACTCCTCAATCTCTCAAGATAGAAGGACATATAAAGAAGAAAAGGGTAATAGTGTTGATTGATTCAGGTAGCACCCATAATTTTATTCATTATAAGGTAGCCAAGGAATTAAATTGTTTCCTATACCCAGCACCAGAATGTCAAGTGATGGTTGCAAATGGAGGAACTATAAATTGCTCGGGAAAATGCCATAATATCAAGCTAACCATGGGGGAATATGTATTGACTAGTCCAATGCTTGCCATTCCTATGGGAGGTGCTGATGTTTTACTAGGAGTACAATGGTTACAATCTTTGGGGACGGTAGCTTTTAATTTTCAAGAAATTTTATTGAAATTTTTTTCAGAAGGAAAGGAAGTCGAATTACGAGGTATTGCGGGGAAGCCAGGAAGGATAATAAGCTCTAATGTCATGAAAAAGCTTCTAAAGAAAGAACAACGAGGCGTAATTGCACAATTATGCTCACTAGAAGTTCCAACATCAAAATCATCTATTTCTGCAGATCTCCAACAAGTCTTGGACAATCATTCCAGGGTGTTTGAAACTCCCAAAGGACTCCCACCTATTCGTGATCATGATCATGCTATTCATTTGATTCCAGGAAGTGTTCCTCCAAACATCCAGCCTTATAGATATCCTTACTTCCAAAAGAGCGAAATTGAACGTATGATTGCAGAAATGTTAGAGGCGGGTATAATTCAACCTAGTCAAAGTTCTTTCTCTGCTCCTGTAGTATTGGTACACAAGAAGGATGGATCATGGTGAATGTGTCCGGATTATAGGGAGCTCAATAAGCTCACCATTAAAGAATAATTTCCCATTCCTGTGATTGATGAATTATTGGATGAATTACATGGAGCAATTTATTTTACCAAGTTGGATCTTCGTTCAGGATATCATCAAATTAGAATGAAGACTGAAGATATTCCAAAAACAACATTTCGAACTCATGAGGGTCATTATGAATTTTTGGTCATGCCTTTTGGCCTTACCAATGCACCTTCTACATTTCAAGGGCTGATGAATTCCATTTTCAAACCCTTCCTTAGAAAACTTGTGCTAGTATTTTTTGATGATATACTAATCTACAACAGGTCTTGGAAGGATCATGTTCAACATGTTGACAGGGTGCTCAAACTATTGCAGGAGAAACAATTATATGCAAAGACATCCAAATGTTTCTTTGGAGTACAAGAGGTGGAATATCTGGGTCATATTGTATCTCACGAGGGTGTTAAGGTAGACCCTAACAAAATTAAAGCAATTAAGGAATGGAAAGTCCCCACAACCATAAAGCAGTTGCGAGGATTTCTCGGGTTAACAGGGTATTATCGCAAGTTTGTTAAGAATTATGGGAGAATAGCAGCACCTCTAACAACATTATTGAAGAAAGACGCATTTTCATGGACTCCTGAAGCAACTAAGGCCTTTGAACATCTTAAAGAGGCAATGTGCCTAGCACCGGTCTTAGCTACGCCAGACTTCACAAGAACCTTTATTGTGGAATGTGATGCCTCAGGAAATGGAATTGGTGCAGTTTTAATGCAGGAAGGAAGACCCATTGCTTTTGAAAGTCGTCCAATCAAAGGAAAGTATTTACAGAAACCTATTTATGAGAAGGAAATGTTAGCAATACCGCATGCACTAAAGAAATGGTGAACTTACCTAATGGGAAGACACTTCAAGGTAAAAACTGATCATGATAGTCTTAAACACTTTTTGGAACAAAGACTATCTTTAGAAGAGTAGCAAAAATGGGTCACAAAGATGTCGGGTTATGACTTTGAAATAATCTACAAAAAAGGAAAGCTTAATGTTGTTGCAGATGCACTCTCAAGAAAGAATGAAGAGGTGGAAGCATTGCTTTGTGCCATTTCTATTATCCAACCGTATTGGATAACCGAAGCAAGAGATGAATGGAAGAAGGACAAAGATGTATGGACACTCATTCAGAAGTTGCAGCAAGATCCTAGTACATCTGATACATTTAGTTGGAAAAATGATTCCTTATGGTACAAAGATCGCTTATATCTTTGTAAGAATTCACAACTAAAACAAAATATTCTTCTGGAATTGCACACTTCTCCTTTAGGAGGACACTCAGGATTTTTAAAAACTTACCACAGGGTGAAGAAAGAATTTTTTTGGGATGGCCTTAAATCTGATATTCAAAAGTTTGTGGCGGAATGTTTGGTTTTCCAACAGAATAAAGTTGAGACAATTAAGACCCTAGGTCTTCTACAACCTTTATCCATTCCAAGTCAACGTTGGGAGGAGATTTCAATGGATTTTATCACAGGTTTACCTAAGTCCGAAGGAAAGAGTGTCATCATGGTGGTAGTTGATAGAATTACCAAGTATGCACACTTTTGTGCATTATCTCATCCATTTAAAGAAAGCACAGTTGCTACTACATTTATGGACACAATTCAAAAGCTACATGGAAACCCAAGGGTTATTGTGAGCGACAGAGATCCCATTTTTACTGGAAATTTTTGGACGGAGTTATTTTCTTGTTTGGGTACTCAATTAGCTCATAGCTCATCTTATCATCCTCAATCCGATGGTCAAACCGAGATAGTAAATAAATGTTTGGAAGGATATCTTCGTTGTTTTGTATCTGATAAACAAACACAATGGGTCAAGTGGTTACCTCTCGCTGAATGGTGGTATAACACTTCCTTCCATACTGCAACAAAAATGACCCCATTTATGGCACTTTATGGATATCATCCACCATCGATTACATCATCTTTAAGGGAAAATTCGAAGGTTCAAGCAGTCGAAGATCACATCGAGCATCAGCAAGAAGTTCTCCAACTCTTAAAGGATAACCTGAATTTTGCACAAAATCGAATGAAACAACAGGCAGATCAACATCGCAGCGAGAGAAGTTTTGATGTAGGAGATTGGGTATTTTTACGGCTACAACCATACAAACAAATGTCCCTCAAGCAAGCCAAGAAGGATAATAAATTATCGCCAAAGTACTATGGTCCTTACAAGGTGTTGCAAAAGATTGGTACTATGGCATACAAATTGGAGCTTCCTGCTTCTTCGCGAGTGCATTCAGTTTTCCGTGTTTCATGCTTAAAGAAGGTTATAGGTGAAAATCTTCTAGTTCAAACAATATTTCCTAAACTTGATGAGGAAGGAAAAATCATATTGGAACCTGAAGCGGTCACGGAAACAAGAACTTGATAGCTACGAAATCGATCAATTTCAGAGTATCTCATCAAGTGGAAGAACTTACCCACTAAAGATTCTACATGGGAGGATGAGAATTTTATACAGAAGCACCCAGAGCTACTCAAGTGTTGAGGACAACACTTTTTTAAATGAGAGGGGCATGTTAAGTTCTTATATTAATAGTATAGTCCCTTATTATGTTAGTGTAGCCCCACTTATTTTTATTGTTGTACCCCTGTAACCCCCATATTGTTATTATTGTGCCCTTACTTTATTATTGTTAGGTCGGCTAGGGTTACATTGTGGCCCCACTAGGATTAAATTGTGGCCCCATGGACTCCTATATATAGAAATGAGGTTTTTTCATTTGTATCATCCAAGAATTGTTCATTCATGTAATGTATTGGAGGTTGCCCCCTCGAAGTGGCTCATTTCTAAGGCATTGATATCTCTTTTATTCTATTTTTGGAGTTGGTTTCACAACACTATTGTGATGGTATTCATGTGGTATGTGTTTTTATCAGTGTTTCTTCTTCTTTTTTCATATCTTTGAAAGTATTGTACCTTCATCTTCATTTCCATGTCTTATGTAATGGATTTCCAAGTTTTATAAGCAAAATTCATTGATTTCAATGCTATGTTTTGGAGAAGTTATCACAATTATGTTCATTATCTTTTGATATAAACGAATTCATGATTTTCTTGCTCATTTTGAAACCCTATCAATCTACCATATTCACCAAGATATCTTGAAGTGCTAAAGTGTGTACCTACCTTGCCCCATTACATCTCAGCAAGTTTGATTTTCAGAGCCCCGACCTAGTGTTTCTTAAAACTAACTCACCATCCAACAAAAAATCCAAATCAATCAAACCCTAGAGAATACTATACCTATCCTAAAATATCCTTGATCCAATCAATTTGGCTGTGATCTCATTGAGAGAGCCCTCTTAGCCTAGAAGGGCTAGCTACTAGGTCAAAGTGGTTTGTGGTTACCTTTGCTGGTCTCCTTCTCAGCCTTCGGAGATTCGGTGGAGTGCTAACATCTTGGTGACCATACTGAGGAATGAAGTGACAGATCCTCCCTGGTTGTACCATAATTTCAACAAATTCTAGGCATGTGGGTGATAGGTCTTAGTCTTCGTGAAGGTTGATCTGAAAGTTGCAAAGAACTGAGTTGCGGAAGCAAAGAACATTGTGGCTTTGAGAAGATAGATTAGATCGAATCCAGATCCTAATCCAGATTCTCCAGTTTACGATCCTGATAAAATTTTTCAGAAGTAGAGATCCCAACAGTCAACATTTCAGTTGAATCCTTCTCCATTGGTAAGATCTACTTCATTACCTGCAAAAGTTTTATCTCTTGAAGACATACCTTTTGATTTGAAGTTTGAGTTGTCTCTATTTTGATCAAAGTCTGAAACTTCACTGTCTGAGATAATGTTTGACCCATTAAGACTATATGAAGTAAAATCATTGTCTGAGGTAGTTTTTGATTCCATGAAAATTGAAGATAGTTTACTTTCCGAAGAATCTAAATTCGAATCATACTTTGACAAAAAATTCTAGATTCAATTTGATAGGCTTGAAAATTTAGCTACTCAACTTCAATACACATCTGAAAAATCCATCATCCAATGCCAGCAAGAGTCATTGTTCATTCTGACACAGTCTCAAACATTTTCTGCCTCCTCCATCCCTTCTACTTCATTACCTTCTCAGTCTACTCCTCTCATTGTAACTCTTGCACCGCATTCAACAGGAATTATGACAAGATTTGCACCCCTAGTCCTACCTGCTCAACTTTCACCCTTGCCACAATGCTATGGCCAGAGGCTTCCTCTCTTTGATGAGAATTATGAAATTAGTGCAAAACAACACTTGGTCAAAGTCACTGATTTCATAGACTTGGAGGAGATAGATGCTGATGATTCTAAGATGAGAATAATTGCCCAAATCTTATCCGAAGATGTTAAAACTTGGTTTAGATTTTTAACTGCCAATTCTATAGGAAACCTGGAGAAACTGATTGATGCTTTCATAGCCTGATGGGAACTAAAAAATGATCCCCTGCATATTCTTTCTGAGTATGACAACCTAAAGAGGAATCCAAATGAATCAGTTCAGTATTTCACTACTTGTTTCAACCAAGTGCACAACTCAATTCCAAATGAGATCAAACCTCCTCCAGGTTTGGCTCTCTTGCATTACTCAGATGCCTTTGATCCAGACATGGCATACCAACTCCGAGAGAGAAGTCCTGCAACACTAGACGATATGCAAAGGGATGCAATTAGTATGGAAGCAAACTTGTCAATTAAAAAGTCAAAGACAAAGGGAGAGAGAAAGGTAACTAGAAAAGAAGAGACATCCTCATCCTTTGAGGTAAAATTGGATACTTTGATCAGGACAGTGGAAATAGTGTTTGACAGAATTACCATCACAGAAAGACAACTGGAAGCACCAGTTAGAAATCCTAACTTCAGATGACAATAACAACAACCTCAGTTTAGGATCAAACAAAGAGAACAAAGAGATCCTAAGTAAGCCAGCACAACAACATATTCAAACACCTTTGTAGAAAAATTATGTTCAAGGGGTTGAAGAAGAAGATGAGATTGTGGAGGAAAATCACTTCTTTACAACAGATGGCCAACCTATAATTTTGGAAGAGGATGAAGAGTATATTCAAAAAGCAGATTTGCCTAAAGATGAAGATTACATACTTTCCAATGATCATGAGTTGGAGGTTGAGTCCGATGATTATCAACGGGGTTATTTAAACGCACTATAATCATAGGAGAGGCAATATTCATTGTGAAGTAGAGATGTTCATATCACTCCCATCTAGAAGAGGACATCCCAAAAAAAGCATACTTAGCCAAAGCAAAATCATCAAGGTAATAAAAAAAAAGGAAAGGAACCTACAATTGCTAATCAGAGCAAGATCAATTAGCCATCTACAAGCACACCAAGCAAAGAAAAATAAAGTCAGAAGAAGGAAACAACAACAAAGGACCAACGCGGCAAGAGGGACATCACCATTAAAGAGGTAGATAAGCAATCTAATATTTTTAGCTTAGAAAATGAAATATCTAAGTTAAAAGTATCTATCCCTTTAATTGAGAATGTAAAAAGCTATCAATATAAATCTCACGTGGCCAAAATTTTGAAAGCATATCCTTTGTCTGCTATGGTAAATGTTGAATATGACCAACCTGAGCTCATTTTTGGTCCAACCATATATGGTCAGTTATAGGATAGTGAAGTTCCCCCATTCTATTTGAGTCTAAGAATTCATCAATGTATCCTTCACAATGCCATGTTTGACTTTGGAGCTTCCCATAACTTGATGCCGAAGGCCATTATGGAGAAATTAGGCCTGGATATAACTCATCCTTACCATGATTTGTATTCCTTTGATTCTAGTAGAGTTCATTGTCTTGGTCTCATAAATGATTTGGTAGTTCCCCTCGAACAAATCCCAGCAAAAAATGTCTTGATGGATGTGGTGGTAGCTGATATACCGGAACAATTTGGTATGTTACTATCAAGGTCTTGGGGAGTGAAGTTAAGAGGTACTTTGCAACTAGATTTCTCTTATGCCACCATACTAGTTTTCAAAAAATTGAGGAAGTTGTATCGGGAAACAAAGATGAAATACACGATTACCAATAAAGAGAAACCCAACAATCATCCTATTAATACATTACATACTTATCTTGAATCATTTATTTTGTTTAATGATAGTGTTTTGAATGGTGTAGATAGTCAGCTCATAGAAGTAGAAGAAATTCCAGAAATTTCGAATAGTGTCAGTGAAGTTTTAGATGAGGGAAAAGGAAGTTAGCCTAGTTCTTCAGAGAAGTCATCAGATAAGTTAGAAAAAGGTTCAGAGCAGATTGAAGAAGTGGCCCAAAAATATGAGACAAAACAGAACACATATTTCCAACATCTAGATGATGAGAATGGTCTTTGGACCATGGATTTTGGTGGTCCCTTAGGGAAAGATGGGACAGGCATCGGAATTTGGATCTGCAGTCCTCTTCATCAGCCGAGTAAAGTTCCAAAAAGTGTAAGATTATGTTCATATAAGTTGGCTTTCAATTGTTCTAACAATGAGGCTCAATAAGAGGCATTGATCACCGACCTCAAAATTCTAAAACAGTTGGGCACAGGAAAATTTTTTGTTTATGGAGACTTTGAGCTTGTGATAAATAGGTCAAAGGGGAATACCAAGCCAAGCATCCTCAAATGAGAGCATATAGAAATGATGTACTGGATATCCTAAAGATGTTTCCCGAATATAGATTTTCAGTAGTACCGAGAAGTCAGAATCTTATGGCAGATTCACTTGCTACAACAGCAAGTAATTTCAATATTCCCATATATTCTAATAAGAAATTTGAAATTCATGTCAAATATCGACCCATTTTTCTTGACAACTTGCGGTATTGGCAAGTGTTTTGGGATGACAAACAAGTAAACAATTTTCTGCAAAATGAAGGTGAATTTGAGAACTCTTTTATTGATAAAGTTTATGAAAAATATGATCAAGTCATCGAAGCCACTCAAGTTGATGTATTAAAGTTGAAGGATAACAAAATTCCAAGGGGTACTATACCTTTGGAAGAACTGTTTGATTGGGATGATGTTGCTAGGAAGTTGACTAGGGTTCCTACTAAGAAAGGTGTTGAGGATGTGAACATCAGAAAACCAGAAAAGTCCAAGATGGTCAAGATGTCCAAGTCTTTATCTCCAAAGGTAAAAGACAAATACATTGATTTATTGTCTGAATTTTTTGATGTATTTTCTTGGGACTATGCAAACTTGAAATTTTGTGATAAGAATATCATTCAACAAACAATTCCTGTCAAGCCTGACCAAAATCCATTCAAAAAAAAGATGATAGGAATCAACCCAATTTTTTTGTTGTCGATAGAGAAAGAGGTAAAAAGAATTTTCAAATATGGCATCATTGTTCCCATCATATTTTCTGATTGGATTTCAAATTTGGTCTCGGTAAGGAATAAAACTGGAGAAATCTAGCTTTGCATTGATTTTAGAAACTTAAATAAGGTGTCTGTGAAGGATGATTATCCCCTTCCCAAGATGGATCATATCCTACAAAGAGTGGTTGGGGCTTCTCGAATGTCACTTCTTGATGGATATTTAGGATACAATCAGATTTTAGTACACAAGGATGATCAAGACAAGACCGCTTTCACGATACCTTGGGTCACATTCAAGTATGCTAAAATTCCATTCGAGCTCAAGAATGCAGGGGCCACCTTTCAACGGGCGATGACATAGCCTTTGCAGATGAAAATGATGTTTTCTTGGTTGTGTATCTTGATGAATTGACAATTTTCTCTCATTCTGATGATGAACATTTGTATCATTTGAGAATTGTATTTCAGAAATGCAGGAAATTTTGGATTTCTCTTCATCCCAAAAAGAGTCTGCATTTGTATCATTTGAGAATTGTATTTCAGAAATGCAGGAAAGTTGGGATTTCTCTTAATCTCAAAAAGAGTCTGTTTTCCATGGAGGAGGGAAAGCTTCTCAGTCATACCATCTCCAAATATGGTATCTAGATTGACCCTTATCAGATTGAGGCTATTCAATAGATTGATTTTCCACGTAGCAAAAAAGAGATTCAAGCTTTCAATGGTAAGATGAACTTCTTAAGGAGATTTATTCCAAATATGGCCGAGCATATTCGAGAAATGACCAAAATTCTAAAGAAGGGAAATGAGGTAAAATGGTCCAAGGATGCCAAAACGTCTTTTAATTCAATGAAGTTTGCCTTAAATACAACTCCTATTCTAATCAACCCAAATTATTCCATTGATTTCATCATATTTTCATTTTCCTCCGAACATACCTTGGATGAAGTTTTGATGCAAAAGAAGGATAAGAATAAGCAACCCATTGCATTCTTCAATGATACCGTCAGGGATGAAACCCTTAGATATAATATAATTGAGAAGCAAGCCTTGGCCCTAGTAAAGGCATTGAAGGATTTCCGAGTGTATATCCTTCATTCACATATTCTAGCTTATGTTCCCAATGCATAAGTGAAGGATGTCCTTATGTAGACTGATCCGAAAGGAAGAAGAGGGAAGTGGATGGTAGCAATGTTAGAGTATGACCTCGAGAACAAGCCTAAAAAGTTGATCAAAGGTTAGGGATTAGCCAAGCTCATGGATAAATCAAATTTACATGCTCTATATATCAACCTCATTTTAGTTTTGTCCGATGAAGAAGAGGAAGGCGCGCTCATGCAAGTATCTGATATTTTTCTCTCATATCCTTGGTATTCTGACATCATATATGTTCTTCAACATCTAAATGCTACTCCAGGCATGACTAAAAGTAAGGGTAGGTCATTGAAGTTGAAGGCTTCCAAATACTGCATTTTGGACAACACTCTTTATTAGAAATACTTGGGAGGTATCTTGTTGAGCTATTTAGTAGAAGATGAAGCCAAAGAGGTAATGAATGATTTCCATAAGGGAGATTGTGGAGGTCACCTATTTTGGAAAATAACGACTAATAAAGTGTTGAGGGCTGGATATTATTGGCCTTCTCTTTTTGTAGATTTATATAAGGGTAAAAATGCGAAGGTGGGTTACACTTTTGTGAGAAATGTGTTCGAAAATTTCATTTTACCAAATGTTCGGCCAAAATTTTAGGAAGTTCGGCCGAACTTTTGAAATTAATTTAGCTGAACTGTTTCTACCATTAACATTGACGACGTGTTGAAAACGTGGATAAACAGATTTTTGGTTGGAGATAGGAAAACCGGAAAATAAAGTTCAGTCGAACTATTAGTTTGGCCATAATTTTTATTATAATTCGGCCAAACTTTTTGTTATAATTATATCGGCCCCCAAACCGCAACAAGTTTTCGGTCAGTTTGTTTGTTACCATTGCGCTGTCTCGTTGTGTTTTCGAGCTATTTTGTTGTCTCTCTATGTTTTCTATTAGTGTATTGGGTGTGTTGCGCTGTTGCAGGGGCTAGGAGGGGAGCAAGCGAAGGTGCGAAGGTAAGGTAAATCTATTATTTTTTTTTTTTTAAATCTAATTTTCAGTTTGCTATTTGTTGTGTTTACAGGTTTTGTGTAATTTGCGTCCTCGATGTGCTCTTCCTGCTATGCATCTCGTCGTCTGATCTGCCTGCTCAATGTGCGCTTTCTCACTGTCTCCTGCCTTCTCAGTGTGCACTGAATTTCTAGGTATGGCTCATAACATGAAGACTATTACCATTGCTACAAGAAGTGATATGATGAAACTAGGTGTGAAAGATCTTATCTAAGCTTACTTTAGATGTATTGGAATAGCTAGTTACCATATTCGATTGGTGTCATTAACTTAGTTGTTTCACCTTAATTTCTGGGATATCATATATGAGCTATTACTGATAAACATGATGATACAGGGTTAGTATGAGCACCATTACAATATCAATTACTCAATTATATACCTTCAGCAAAATAGGACTTTCTAATACTTATACTCACTCATATCTTGTACAACTATATACTACAAGTGGTATACTACTAGCTTACTCCTTATTTCCAAGATAGACTGCTTATTATACTCTGAATCCTCATACCCATTAGTAGGACGTGGCATATTCATATCCATCTGGTCACGCTACTCCTTCAAAAACACATAGGCATAGGAATCTCGATCACCCTTGTTGGAGTGGTGCTGCTCCCCATATCCACCAATGCAGTCCGACGTTTCTTTCCCTTGGTCATGCTCAGTCATTAGCCACTGAAGCTTGTGTCATTTTTATTCTCAGAGTTGGATAAAGGAGAAATCCCTATATATAATACTGTACAATATAGTTAGATACAGTGAGATCGCTTTAAGTGGGTAGCTGCCTCAGAGTTTCATGTTGTTTCTATGTATGTTTCTTTCACTATTTATTAGTTACATCTTACATGAGCTTGTTTACTCTTATTACCTCTACTGCATTATTGATCACACCTTACATCTCCATTGATTGATATGAAGAGTATGTGAAATAGCTTATCTAAACTTACTTTAGTTGTATTGGAAATATAGTTACCATATTTGATTGGTGTCATTAACTTAGCTATTTCACCTTAATTCCTGTGATATCATATACGGGCTATTACTGATAAACATGATGATACAGGGTTAGTATGAGCACCATTACAATATTAGTTACATCTTATATGAGCTTTATGATTACTCTTATTACCTCTATATCTTACTGCATTACTTATCACACCTTACATCTCCATTGATTGATATAAAGAGTACGTGAAAGAGCTTATCTAAGATTAATTTAGCTGTATTGGAATAGCTAGTTACCATTATGGTTTTCAAGCTTCTGTGGTTATCGTTTAATGAAGAGATCTCAGGATTATCCACAATGTGATAAAACAATGGTCGCCGTTTTGAATCCCAACGAGGATCCATCTTCAGGACAAAATGATGAATGAAGAATGAAAGAAGGACATAAATGACAAGGTTTATATATAGTGAAAAAAGGATAAGAAGAAGAGCCGACACAAACTGACTAATTAATATTCTGTTAATTTATTTAATGAGTTTTATTTTATTTTATTTATAAATAAATAATTTATTCTAATAATTTTTAATAAATTATATAACTTATAATAATTATAATAGTATATATAATATCATCTATTCATTAATTTAATAATAATAATAATAATTAATTTATTTTAATAAATTTTAATCAAATTTAAAATTTTTTAATTGCTTAATTGCTTAATTTAAAATTTTATTAAATTTTATTAAAATAAATTAAAAATAATAGTTATTATTAAATTAATGAATATATGATATTATATATACTATTATAATTATTAAAATTTATTAGAATATGTTATTTATTTATAAAAAATAAAATAAAATTCATTAAATAAGTTAACAGAATATTAATTAATCAGTTTGTGTCGGCTTTTCTTCTTCTCCTTTTTTCACTATATATAAACCTTGTCCTTTGCATCCTTCTTTCATTCTTCATTCATCATCTTGTACTTAAGATGGATACCTGTTGGGATTCGAAACATTGACCATTGTTTTATCACACTATGGATAATACATAGATCTCTTCATTAAGCTAGTTACCATATTTGATTGGTGTCATTAACTTAGTTGTTTCACCTTAATTCTTGGGATATCATATACAGGCTATTACTGATAAACATGATGATACAGGGTTAGTATGAGCACCATTACAATATTAGTTACATCTTATATGAGCTTTATGATTACTCTTATTACCTCTATATCTTACTACATTACCGATCACACCTTACACCTCCATTGATTGATATGAAGAGTACTAGCTTCCATTAAGCTATGGTATGGAGTTAAGTTAATCCCTAATGAATACTAATACATGACCTTTGATTAGTTGTTACTTATGGATATAACACACCATCATTACCTGCTTAAGTTGATATGAAATTCATTACTATCAACATCTATAACATATGACTAGATGACTCATTATACTATTATTACCAAGTAGTTTCATGTATGAGGTTATTGATTACTAGTACCTATTTTGGCATGGAATATGATGTTAGCAGTCTAGTACTATCACACTTGTATTGAATATAATAGAGTGATTCCAAAGCTCACATGGGCAATATAGTATGTTGTATTACTTGCTGAGCTTATATCACCATGGATTTGATAATGTCCTAAGTATATACATAAGTAGATGTGTTGTATTACTTCATCGAATCCTCATTTTATATCAACAAGAACTTATATCTATCATGCTTCCAGATTGGGACTATCGAAAAACAATGATTAATTTGTCTGTTTGTTTGTATTTACATAATTTTGTATCAAAAAACAATACTTTTTTTTTTCAATTAAAGAAATGCATTTGGAGTAGCTCTCAAGTCTATATAATTTTTCTAATTTTTCTGCCAGTCTGTATTTAAATAATCATTGTTTTTTTTCAATTAAAGAAATGCAATTGTATTTAAATAATTTTGTATGAGAAAACAATGATTTTTTTTTCAATTAAAGAAATGCATTTGGAGTAGCTCTCAAGTATATATATAATTTTTCTAATTTTGTGTCGATCTGTATTTACATAATTTTGTGTCGATCTGTATTTACATAATTTTGTATTAGAAAACAATGTTTTTTTTTTTCAATTAAAGAAATGTATTCAGAGTCATTTCTCCCATAAACTTTAAAGCATTTGCCTTAAAATTTAAGACATTTGCAATAAATGTTCATTTAATATATTTCTAAGAAAAATGCTGGTGTTTTTGGAAACCATGTACATGTCATTTCTCCTATAAACTTTAAGGCATTTGCTAGTGGTTTTGGGAACCATGTACATGTCATTTCTCCCATAAACTTTAAGGCATTTTCTAGTGTTTTTGGGAGCCATATACATGTCATTTCTCCCATAAACTTCAAGACAAACCATGTACATGCCATTTCTCCCATAAACTTTAAGGCATTTGCTAGTGTTTTGGAAGCCATGTACATGTCATTTCTCCCATTAACTTTAGGGAAAACCATGTACATGTCATTTCTACCATAAACTTTAAGGAAACCCATGTACATGTCATTTCTCCCATAAAATTTAAGGTAAATCATGTACATGTCATTTCTCCCACAAACTTTAAGGAAAACTGTGTACATGTCATTTCTCCCATAAAATTTAAGGCAAACCATATACATGTCATTTCTCCCATAAACTTTAGTCAAACCATGTACATGTCATTTCTCCCATAAACTTTAATTTAAGATATTTTAAAAAAAATGCTAGTATTTTTGGAAAGCATACAATGTCATTTCTTCCATAAAATTTAAGACAAACTTTAAGGCAAACCATGTACATGTCATTTCTCCTATAAACTTTAAGGCAAACCATGTACATGTCATTTCCCCCATAAAATTTAAGATAAACCATGTACATGTCATTTCTCCCATAAAATTTAAGTCAAACGATGTAAATGTCATTTCTCCCATAAAATTTAAGGCAAACTTTAAGGCAAACCATGAACATGTCATGTCTCCCATAAAAATTAATTTAATATATTTTTAAGGAAAATGCTAGTGTTTTTGGAAAACATACAATATCATTTCTCCCATAAACTTTAAGGCATTTTCTAGTGTTTTTGGGAAACATGTACATGCCATTTCTATGTCATTTCTCCCATAAACTTTAAGGAAAACCATGTATATGTCAATTCTCCCATAAACTTAAAGCAAACTTTAAGACAAACTATGTACATGTCATTTCTCCCATAAAATTTAAGGCAAACTTTAAGAAAACCATGTACACGTTATTTCTCCCATAAACTTAAGGCAAACTTTATGTCAAACCATGTACATGTCATTTCTTCCACAAACTTTAAGGAAAACCATGTACATTTCATTTCTCCATAAAATTTAAGGAAAACCATGTACATGTCATTTCTCCCATAAACTTTAAGGAAAACCATGTACATGTCATTTCTCCCATAAACTTTAAGGCAAACCATGTCCATGTGATTTCTCTTTAAGGAAAACCAAGTATATGCCATTTCTCTTTAAGGCAAACCATGTACATGTCATTTCTCCCATAAACTTTAAGGAATTTGCAATAAAATTTAAGGCATTTGCAATACATGTTAATTTAATATATTTTTAAGGAAAATGCTAGTGTTTTTGGAAACCATGTAGATCCCATTTATTTAATAAACTTTAAGACATTTTCTAGTGTTTTTGGGAACCATGTACATGTCATTTCTCCCATAAATTTTAAGGCATTTACTAGTGTTTTTTGGAACCATGGACATGTCATTTTTCCCATAAATTTTAAGGCAAACCATGTACATGTCATTTCTCCCATAAACTTTAAGGCAAACCATGTACATGTCATTTCTCCCATAAAATTTAAGGCATTTGCAATAAAATTTAAGGAGTTTGCAATAAATGTTCATTTAATATATTTTAAAGGAAAATTCTAGTGTTTTTGGAAACCATGTAGATGTCATTTCTCCCATAAACTTTAAGGCATTTGCTAGTGTTTTTGGGAACCATGGACATGTAATTTCTCCCATAAAATTTAAGGAAAACCATGTACATGTCATTTATCCTATAAAATTTAAGGCATTTACAATAAAATTTAAAAAATTTGCAATAAATGTTCATATAATATGTTTTTAAGGAAAATGCTAGTGTTTTGGAAACCATGTAGATGTCATTTATCCCATAAACTTTAAGGCATTTGCTAGTGTCTTTGGGAACAATGTACATGTAATTTCTCCCATAAACTTTAAGGAAAACCATGTACATGTCATTTCTCCCATAAACTTTAAGGAAAACCATGTAAATGTCATTTCTCCCATAAAATTTAATTTACTATATTTTTAAGGAAAATTCTAGTGTTTTTGGAAACCATGTACATGTCATTTCACCCATAAAATTTAATTTAATATATTTTAAAGGAAAATGCTAGTGTTTTTGGAAACCATGTACATGTCATTTCTCCCATAAACTTTAAGGCAAACCATGTACATGTTATTTCTCCCATAAAATTTAAGGCATTTGCAATAAATGTTGTTTTAATATATATTTAAGGAAAATGCTAGTATTTTTGGAAACCATGTACATTCCATTTCTCCCATAAAATTTAAGGCAAACATTTTCTAGTGTTTTTGGGAACCATGTACATGTCATTTCTCCCATAAAATTTAAGGCATTTGCTAGTGTTGTTGGGAACCATGTACATGTCATTTCTCCCATAAACTTTAAGGCAAACCATGTACATGTCATTTCTCCCATAAAATTTAACACATTTGTAATAAATGTTCATTTAATATATATATATATATATATTTTAAATCAGGAATAAAAAAGCCCACTAAACATGGCTGAAAAATGGACATTATGCATAGATGTTTCTTGCTATCCCAATCCAGGGAAAGTAGTGATTACATATGTGCTTTGCAATATTATGACTAACAAGGTCCTCCAAAGGAAAATAAATATACCGGGAAGAACAACAAACAATGAAGCATATTATATTGCATTGATAGAAGGCTTGGGAACAACTAGGGAGTATGGATCAAATGAAATTGTAGTTTTCACCAATTATGAACTTGTGTGAAACCGGATGAAAGATGTGTACCAAGTTAAGAAAGAGAGGCTAAAACAACTGCATGGAAAGGCAAACAATATTGTTAGACAATTTCAAATTTTTAGTATAAGACATTGTACAAATGTTAATAAGATGTCTGGTGATCTATTGCGTGGGGCAATGCCAATTCAAGATTCATTTGTCAAAGATAAATTAGTAGATGAATCAGTATTGTACAAGGCAATGACAATTCAAGATTCGTCTCTCAAAGATGAACTAATGTGGAGACGCTTCCTTCAAAATTTATTGATGAACATTGTAACATATCTTTGATATGTGTATGTTTTACTTATAAATGCTTCATTTTTAATGACCATGTGTTTTTTTCAATTATATACCAAGTGTGCTCCCACCATGTAAGTGCAACTTGGTGAACTTCATGTTTTATAAAATTAAAATATGCAGGGCTTCAACAAATTTTTGTTTAAAGTGAGTTTTACACATCAATTTGTGCTTTGAAAGTTTTGTGTTTTACATAATTTGTGTTTGTGCTCAGCATTTGTGTACTAAATTACATTAATTTTTTGAATTATTTTGAATTTATTTTAAATAGTATTTTTAAAAATAATTTTAAATTTCCATTGTATATATATATATCATGGAGGATGAAAGACGAACATCAGTAGAATCTCATGCCTCTACGAGGGAGGGGGATCATGGATCGAGGGATGTTCATGGTATTTATATTAAATGTGCATTTTTTAAATGACGTTTGAATATATAATCTTATCTCCATATATACATGTATACATGTGGAATTGATTTTTTAATTGAATATATATATAATTTTATCTTCATGTACATACATGTATACATATGGAATTGATTTTTTATCAATTTTGTGAGTTAAATTAGTTTTTAATAAATTTTTTATTTTTTTTATTTTTTAGGAGTTTGAAGGACAAGAGTATCTACTCCATCAATGGAGCCTGGCCATGGTTCACACAATACATCAATGGAGCCTGACCATGGTTCACCCAATCTAATCAATCATATATACATGTATTTATATGTATGTATGTATTTTTGAATTGATTATAAATTCATTTTTTTTTATGAAGCTTCCCTCTCGTCGCATGAGGGTGGTGGTGGTACACATTCACCTGGTGGCCAATCGATAAGAGGTGGCCAATTGTGTGATGAGGGTGATATGCATTCCCCCGGTGGCCAATCAATGAGTGGTCATGTTGATTCTTAACCAATCAGTGGTCATGCTAGTTCTCAACGATCTCAGGGTGGGCGTGATGCTGCCTAGCTATATTGAGGTGACCATCAATCTGAATATATTTTAATTCAATTATTAGTTAAATTATTTATATAATATTTTTATGGTTAAAAAGAAAATTTGTACAAATTTGTTCACATGTTTTTTTATTTATACATAATTTTATATATTGATGTAGAGGGTGAAAATGTTGCTCAAAAAAGACGTAGGCCAGAACACATTATTCAAGAAGAAGGTTTTACGCCAACCACGACTTATCAATCTGACATTTCTGTTTTACCTTGGGAAACAAACATCCAACAATGCACATTACAGAGGTGCCAACATCTTTATTCAAAATTGAAGAAAGATCTTGTGTCTTTGAAACTCCCTGCTGAGAGTCGAGAAAGCTTAGAAATAGTTACTCACTCTTTAAGCACATTTGTAGATGTGTTCAAAAAGCTTGGGACAATCACTGATACTTTTGTAGAAGCGATGAGGAAAATAAATAAAACAGTGATGGGTCCCGATACATGTAAGGATGTTAAACACAGAGTTACAACAGAAATGGCCAATTCTATGTTTAATTTAAAAGAAGGGATGAAAAGAAAGATGCTAAAGGTGTAATATTTCAAGCACCCTGATATAGCTTGCCATTTGTATGATAGGCACCTTGATTCCTATGGAAGACTACCATGGAACGATGAGGTTCCTCTTTATTTTGTACAATTATTTTATGCAATTTTTTTTTGAGAATGAAACCCAATTATAATGACATTCCCTCTGAATTTTTTGGTCTCGGGAAAGGTCGATTATGTGACCGTAGGGGCACTAAGCGTGATGATGAGTTGCTTCACCCTGAGCCACCATTGGTAAGCTGACCTCTTTGTGTGGAAACTTTGCGGTCAGAGATGGATGCCACTTCTCAAATTAGTCGAGAAGCAAGGGATGCCATCATAGACAATGCTTAGAGTGGACTTGGTGGAATTGATGTTTGTCTGAATCGACAAAGAGCACGAGAGAATTCACGTGCTAATTTTGTGTATCATACAGATGATGAGATAGACAACATGAGTATTCAGGAGCTTAGAACATATGCAAAGTATTGTCACAATGATTGGTAGGACTTAATTATTCACGAGGAAGAGGGCATGAGATCGGTATGTGTTAATGGTTAGGGTGAATATTTTAACATGTACAATTTGGAATAAATACATATACATGTTTAATTGTATATGCTAATTTAACAAAAACGTATCATATGTGAACACCATTTGTAGTTAGCATGCTTGATGAACGAAGATTTGAATATCACGGTCGAAGCTTCAGGTTCTCACAATCAAGATGATATGTTGGAAAATGTTAGTGTTTTTGAAGTGTTCATGATGTTGATGTAAAATTATTAATACATTATTATATCGGTATCATGATGACATATTTTTAAAATAAATAATTGTGTACGCATGTACATGTATATAATTAAATGTTAGCAGATTTCGATTCCGTCTGATGTTTTCGCAATGGAGGCACCCTCTTCTTCCCTGTTAGGAGATGTGCAAAATCCACCGTCACAAGTATGAACAATTTTTAACTTAAATATGTTTTTAAGCTATAAATTATAGTGAAAGTTTTATTAAAAAATGAGATCTAGATGTAGAGTTAATTTACAGTTTTAAAATTGTTGAATTTTAGGTTTGTGGAGATGATTTTCGTTCAGAGCCACCCTCTTCTTCCTTGTTAGGAGATGTTCCAAATCCACCGTCACAAGTATTCAATTTTTCACTTATGTTTTTAAGTTATAAATTGAAGTTCAAAAGTTTCACTAAAAAATGAGATCTAGATCTTGAGTTATTTTATAGTTTCAATTTTTTTGAATTTTAGGTTTCTGGAGACGATTTTCGTTCGGAGCCACCCTGTTCTTCCCTGTTAGGAGATGTGCCAAATCCATTGTCACAAGTATTCAAATTTTCACTTATGTTTAAGTTATAAATTAAAGTTAAAAAGTTTTGAATTAAAAAATGAGATCTAGATCTTGAGTTATTTTACAGTTTTAAATTTTTTGAATTTTAGGTTTGTGGAGATGATTTCCGTTCTCCAAGGACTCTAGCGATGGAGTGTATGATGGAGATAGGAATATCCACACAATTTGAACAAGAAGTTGTCTACCTTTTTTTTTAATATTATTTCAGATTAGTTTATGCATTTTCATTTGAAATTTTTTTATATATATATATATATATATATATATATATATATATATATATATATATATATATATATATACACTTGTACATGTATATTGTAAAGTTTACCGTGGAGGATGTATTGATGGACGACCAACACAAGACAATGGAGAGGGAACTACATGAGGTATTGCATGATTTTTTTTTTTTTTTTCATTTTGTTTTTTTACATGAAGTTCTACATTCTCATTCAATTTTAAAAAAATAAATTTTAATGTTTACACGTTGTGTACAGGTTCCCCATTCTTCAGAGGATAGCACAACGAGGCTCAGGACGCTGTTGGAAAATACACTGGATCCATCTCTATTCGATTTATGATGCACATGTGCAACATTTTATTTGATAGATAGTCTTAAATTTACTTTTCTATATAACTTGATACTTGTAACACTATATATATATATATATATATATTTACTTTTTTTGTTCATGATATAAATTTTGGACATATTTTACATTTTGGATATAGTTGAACTACATTTACTTTTATCAAGAATGATTTTAATTTTGGATAGTTACATTTGGCATGTGATCACATGTTGTGATATAATGTTTTGTTTTTAAAACTCAAGCTGATTTGCTATTTGTTAAATATAAATTGAATCTAGATGGAAATTTCAAATTACAAAACACATGTGGTACATGTTCAAAGTACATGTTATGCATTTGAATACGTGTGAATGTTATATAATTAGGATGTCTATTAAAGGTGATATTTAGGTACATTTTGCACGATCACATGTGTCATTTAAAGCAATTATAGATGGTTTTACATATTTAAGTTCATGAATATATGTAAAAATGATTGAAGTACATTTGAATATATGTAAAAATTATTGAAGTACAATACATATCGATGTATATATCTAAAAACAATAGCTCACTATACATTGTTAAATATATATTTAATTTTATTGTTCATGATATAAATTTTGGGCATATTTTTCATTTTGGAATATTATTTGAACTACATTTACTTTTATCAAGAATGATTTTAAATTTTGAATAGTTGTTACATTTGGAATGTGATCACATGTTGTGATCTATAATGTTTTGTTTTTAAAACTCTTGAGTTGTTTTGTTATTTGTTAAATATAAAATGAATCTAGATGGAAATTTCAAATTACATTTAACACATACATTGGTACATGTTATGCATTTGAACACGTGAATGTTATATAATTCTAGGATGTCTATTAAAGGTGATATTTAGGTACATTTTGCATGATCATACATGTCATTTAAAACAATCATAGAGGGTTTTACATATTTAAGTTCATGAATATATGTAAAAATGATTGAAGTAAATGTTTGAATATATGTAAAATGATTGAAGTACAAAATACATATCGATGTATATATCTAAAAACAATCATAAAATTCTAGGTGTTCATAGACATGTCAAACAATAATTTTTTTTTTAAAATTGCATTAAAACGTATATCCAATGCACAACATTTTTCATTAATGTACATAGAAAAGCTACTTCCAGTTGATAGTAATCTGGAAATTACAAAACACGTACCACACATTTTGCATTCAAGAGTGAATATTATAATTTTCTTAATAGATACATCTAAAACAAAATCGTGCAACTTAAAATTTGCATTATATCAACTATGCTAGATACACATATGTACATTTTGCAATAATGTCATTATGGAAAATTGTACCAGAGAATGTATGAAATTGTTTAAGAACAAATAATCTACATGTCTATGTGTACATGTGTATAAATTACTCGTGTGCATGTACCAAAACAATGTACATGTGCAAACACTTGTACATATAACATAGATTTCTAGTTGAGTTCTATAAGTTATAAAAGATGAATCCAAGGAGAAGAAATTGTTGGGTAGTTCAATCAAACAAAATTCTAGTGGAATGTCATCTTCAATGATCCGTTCATGGTCGACTTTTGACATTTTCCATTTCTTAATTTTCAATTTTTTATTTTATTGAACTTCTATCAACTTTATGCGTGTTGCACACACCAAGTGACTATATTGACAACTTTTGACATCATGTTCATAGCCTTGAAAGTAAACAAAATCCCGACTTTGATGATTTTGTTGGAAAAAATAACCTTTCAGTATAATATACCCTATGTCATATATAAACCCATTATCATCATAGTTTTCCAATAATTTCATCTTTCATTTAGTGCAACACATCTAATAATACTTCACATTTTCATCGTTGGTAGTAGGTGCAACTACAACAAAAACATCTCCTGCACAATAAAACAAACTTACATAAATTTATATCATAATTAACATGAAAAATTAACTTTAAAATTAACATGTGTACTTGATTTTAATATCTATTTCTCGATCTCTATCATTTGAAAGAAATTGAAATGTTACCTTCTCTAACAAGATCAGAAACTCGATCACCTTCGGATGATACTATAGTCTCCTCTGATTGCATT
This sequence comes from Pinus albicaulis, assembly GCA_034641835.2. NCBI lineage: Eukaryota > Viridiplantae > Streptophyta > Pinopsida > Pinales > Pinaceae > Pinus > Pinus albicaulis. Next base: position 1,301,101,750 of record CM076580.1, on the reverse strand, counting down.
TCTTCAAAGTTTGCAACGAACATTTTCCCCTTTGTATTTAGTTTTGTATGTTGCCAATATTTTACATACATTTTGTTTTCACAAACATCATTGGATTCGGTGTTGTCTATGCAATCGGGACAAAAACAAGAATATTTTATTTTATCAAATGCAAACACTTTTTGGTACAACTTTGTTTTAAATAAATGCAATTTTCGAGTCCATTTTATTATTTCAATGTCATCTCCAATCGATCTATCTACATCTTGGACCCCAATATTCCAAAAAAACCTATATGGAAAATTCAAACAAGAATATAAATATGTTATTCAAAATACCATCAAAGATAATCATTGTGATAAACAATGTTTAAAATTAGAAATCCAATAAAAATTAGATCATGTACATATTAAAGTTATATATATATACCTTCGTACTTCCCTTGATTGTTTAGTCTCATGGCTTAGTGCAGCGATACACCATTGAACAATTTGTTCAACTGAGACACGTCGATTTGCAGAGTGGTCCATTTGATATTTTTGAAGTGCTTTTTTTATACATTCCCCTGCACTATCATGTTCTACTTTTCCATGACCAGTCTCAAACAAATTCCAACAATGTTTAATGTTGGTTTTCATATGAAGACGACAACCAAAAAAATGATCGTGAAGATTTTAATTGACCTATGCATCCATTTGACCATATCCAATGTTCATTGAATTTTATTTCACGACTTTTCAAGGAGTCATAAATCTTTTCAAAACAATGTTGTACAAAATATGTATCATGTGTACGATCGTCACTGATATAAAAGTGATATTCTTTAATAACATGTTGATTTTCGCTGGTGCTTTCTATATGATCAACATTTTGTTTAGCATGTCTATATAGAATATGGACAAGCAAAGAGACTTGGTTAGAATGATAGTATTCACTCTGTATTTTTTTTGTGGAACAAATGTGTAGTTCTCTACAAAATCAACTATTTGCAAAATGGTTCTTTGTGGAAAAAATTCATGGGATTTTTTGAATTGCAAGTCCTGCCATCGAGCTCTATGGGAATGCTTGGTGTATTTATAAATTTATGCATCAAACTTTCTCAAAAAATCTATCACAAAAATTTATTCTTCTTGTAAATCAATTCTTTTAGCACTTGTAGTACTACTTGAACCAATCCATGTATGAATATAATCATATCTCTTCCATTTCACTTTTATGTTGGACAATGATTGATCATTTATATTAGTGTGGTATTTGTTTTGAAATAAAGTCAAATTTCGACAATCATCGCATTTTTTACCACCAACACATTTCTTTTGGTAAAAAATTCATGGCTTTCTCTTCCACATAGAATTTGAGATATGAAATCATGGATAATGGAAGGAGGAGGTGAATATTTCCAATTTTTTTTATCAAAATTAAGGAATGTGTCATAATATAAATGGAATTCCACATGATAACGACAACAAAAAGTGTCGCGTACAATGATAGGTTTAACATACCATGGTTTTTGTTGCACAAAATCATTGATTGAGACATTAATTTCACGATTCTTTTCTATGAATTTGTTGAACAACTCTATCTGAGTGGCGTCCAAGAAATGTTTTGCATGTTATTCGTACTAAATTCGAGCTATTCTTCTTCGCATCACATGCCTCTCTTTTGGTGAAACACGTGAATTTTTCATCCAATATTCATATATTATTTTTTTAACATCTTCTCCAAGTATTTAATTGTATGGTTGCCTACAAATAATTGTCCAACAAGCGAGTTCATCATTTACATCTATTTGCAATCGAAATTTTCGATGTTTGTCAAACTTTTTTCGTGAGGTTCCTAATGCTTGTGCCATAGATTTTACCAAGTGATTCTCTTTAGTACTTGATGAAACCACTGCCATTTGTATTTCTTTACATGCATTTAAAACACTTTTCTTTCTATATCTTCCAATTGAATTTAGAGCACTATTTATATTTTGTATCACTTTTTCCTTCATTTTGTTTTATCTTTTGTTGATTTTCGAATACCCAATAAAGTCGTAGCTTCTTTTAATTTCGTTGATGTTAAGAGACTTTTCAACATTTGGGCTTGAACTGCCATAGTTTCATCTTTGAAGAACGTATCAATAATACGCTTAACACGATATTGGATAACATGGTCAACTTTTTTATCTCCATATGTGTGAGTGTCAACAGTTTCTAACATCTCATCATCGATATTGATTTCATCTGTACATATTAGAATTAAATGTACATAATAAGTTTACATATTCAATAAATAATTAAGTTAATAAATATGTATAATTTCAATAATACACATTCAACATATATATACATACCTAGTGATTCAATTTCTTCACTTGAATTTCTTTTAACATTTTCAACATCTTCAATTATTGGTTCAATATCTCTTTCACCTTCTCTTTCAAAATTTTCTATCTCATCATCAATGTTTTGAGGAATATCTCTCTATGTTTACATTGAAAAATATTTTTCAAATTAGTTCATTAAATAAAAATTAAGTTTCACAATACACTAGTCAAATTTTAAATATCAAATTAATAATATTTACATTTACATACCTGATTCAACTTCTAGTTGAGGTTGATTTCCCCTTTCAATATTTGAGCGTTATTCTCTTTTTTTTGTGATATTCTCTCCCCTCTTCTTTACGTTCCTCACGTTATCTTGTTCTATCATATTTTCTCTTGCAATTCCTTTGATTTCCCATGATAATTTAGTATGAAGCTCAAAAAATTTCCTTCAAAATTCTGTAAAAAAAACTCACTAGATCAAAATTTAGACAAAAAATCAATTAAAAAAAACATCACAAAAGATTTAATTAAAAAAAAAAAAAAAACTCATTTTAAAAATTTTGCACAAAATACATACTTCAACCCAAAACACTTTAAAAATTCCGTAAAAAAATGTCTTTTAAAAATCAAATGAAGCTTAGAATATTTCCTGCCAAGAGTTGCAAAAATATTTCATTTAAAAAATTAGACAAAAATTCACTTTAAAAAATCATTATAAAAGATTTACTTCAACCCAAAACACTTACTCTAAAAAAATATCACTTTAAAAAATACCTCCAAAAAATGTCCTTTGAAAATTAAGCCCAACTTCTAAAAAATTTCACTTTAAAAAGTATCTCCAAAAAATGTCCTTTGAAAATTAAGCCAAAAAAACCTCTAAAAAAATATAACTTTAAAAAATACCTCCAAAAAATGTCCTTTAAAAATTAAGCCCAAAAAAAGTCCTTTGAAAATTAAGCCGAGAAAAAGTCTTTTGCAAATTTAGCCCAAATGAAGAAATGTGCAAAAATAATGAATCCGTTTTTGGCTATTTATATAGTTGCGAAATGTTTTTCTGGAGGGGCTTCATTGAATTTTCCGGCTGAAGTAATTTTCGAGCAGAAGTTCGGTCGAACTTCTATAAAAGGTACGACCAAACTTGTTTGTCGTTAGAGTTAACAGGACAGAGCGGCAAACAACAATTCAGACAAAGTATTTTAAAAGTTCGGCCAAACTAACACTTCTGCAACTATGTAGCAGCTCGACTCTGAACACAGCTTTTCAACTTTGGAGTGATTAAACTCCATCAAACTTTATGAATTAACTGTCAGAACCAAGACAAGCATTTGCAAAATTCAATCTACTTTCAGGAAATATAAATTTTATGGAATTCCATAGATATTTACTAATTTTAATTAATTTTGTAATAAAATGGGTGCAAACAATTTCTGAAAGTCATTATGATTCAGTGAAATCAAAACTCTGTATCTTCCAAAATACACTGTAAAAAAATTTGAAAAAATTATGGTGCATTACATTGGCCCATCGTCTGTAATGGGTAGTTTTTAGATTTTTAGTTTATAACTAATATGCTAAGAAACTTCACGCGAGCCAAAACATATTCAAAATATGCAGTTTTTTCATATAGAATCAGTTCAATTTTTTTTCGTAATTATGATATGCATCAGTTGGTTTAGTAAATATAACAATACCGAAGTAGACTCTGTCTAGATTGTTGTAATCCATTTTTTTTTCTCAAAAACACAAAGTTTTCAAAGAATACACCAACGCATTTCAACATGAATTTTTATGAATCATTTGATTGTTAAAGAACACACACTCAAAGAAATGCTAAGTTGACATATCAATGTGAATAAAAAAATTCCAAAAATTAAGTAATAGAAAGCTAATAAATTTTTTGACAAGTTTTATTTTTATTGTAAAATGAAATTCTAAGAAGAATAATTGTTTTGGCTTGTAGAAAGTTGAAGAAAAAAAAATGATATTTTTTTCTCAAAAAAGGGTAGAAAGTGTAACCCAACTTCACATTTTCAAATTATAAGACAGTGATGAGTTTCCATGAGTGTCAAATATTTCAAGGTAAAGGGAAGCTTCTTCCATTACCTTTGCAGCCTATTTCTGTGCAAGCACCATTTTAGCAGTGGGGCCTTGACTTTATTAGATAAATTCACCCTGCATCATCTGCACAACATAATTGGATCTTAACAGCTACAAACTACTTCACCAAATGGATCGAAGTGATCCCAACAAGGCAATCAATAGATTTAATGATTATTCAGTTTTTGGAGACTAACATTTTGTCTCGTTTTGGATTTCCTCATAAAATCATTACAAGCAATGCAGCTACATTGAAATCGAAAAATATGGTTGAGTTTTGCAACAAGTACAACATCAAATTAGGTCACTCAACCGCGTTTTATCCGCAAGTTAATGGATTGGTAGAATCTTCTAACAAATCTTTAAAAAATATCATAAAGAAGATGTTGGAGGAAAACAAAAAGAGTTGGCATAAAAATTTTGTTAATGCTTTATGGGCGGACATGGTGAGTAGTAAGAAATCAATAGGAATGTCTCATTTTCAGTTGGTATATGGAGTAGATACTATTTGTCCTACATCATTTGTAGTCCCGGTTATGAAGTTGTTACAAGAAGGAGGAAGTGAAGAGAACGATGTGCAACATCGGATCAATCAGATGATCCATCTTCAGCAAACAAGAGATGAGGTCTTTCAGAACACCTCAAAGCTTCATGAAAATATAAAGAATGTATATGAATGCAAGACAAAGGTGGAGGATTTTAAGATTGGAGATGTGGTCCTCCTTTGGGATGCCAAAAATGAGGAAAAAGGGAAGCACACCAAATTTGAGAACCTATGGAAAGGACCATATAATATTTCAGCCTCTCGTGGACAACACTCTTTCCTATTGGAAGAGATGAATGGATAAGATTTTTTAAGAGGACCAGTCAATGGTAGGCTCCTTAAGCATTATATTTTCTGATGTAGATTTCTAAAAATTTCCCAATTCCATTGTATATATATCAGTTAAATTTTTCTTCAAAGTGTGAAGCGGAGAATCATTGGAGCTTGGAGCCCGAGGTGAAGGCCATAAAGTTCCATTGATTTTTTGTTGTTTTCAAAGTTTAGTCAAAGTAAATTCAGTCTAGTATTGAGTCAGTTTATTATATCTAGTTTTCAGTATTCAGTCTAGTTTTTACCTTTTGACTCCATGCCCAATAGTTAGGCTACTTGGTCTACGGTGTTCTTGACACCTCCAAGGAGCTGCCATCCCGAGCTGGAGCCAATGTTAGTGTCAGTATTCACATTTTGTCACCAATGATAAAATGGACTCTTATCATGTCTTTATAGGGTCCCTAAGTCAAATTTTTGTCATTTCAATAAGTCTTCAAGCAAAAATTTGGTCACTTGGTATTAGGTCTAGGAATCTTTCCACTCTTTCTAAAATTTTAAATTTTTGGTTCATGTCATCAAATAAGTTGAGTGTATCATCATTCATAGGTTGTCATCATCATTTTAGTCATTTACATCATGATTCCATTCAGTTAAAAGTCTCCATTAGGTCATTAGGGTTTCAAGGTCACGAAACTGCCATTTCATGCATAAAAATCCAGCAAATTGGAGGAGTGGTAATAGGCAAGTATTTTCAAATAAATTTTGATTTCAATGTAATTTATGTTCCTATATGTAATAATGGTTCTAATGTTCCAAAATATCAAAAAGATCCTAAAGTTCAAAAGGCAAAGGTAAATTGGTGATGGTCGACCATCCTACCTCATTAATTACTAAGACATCAAAAGCAAATATAAAGGCCTATGAAGGAGCTAAAGAAAATTATTTTTAATATTCATATCCTTTTTTCTCCTTGACATCACTGTGAAAATCAAGAGAAGGTGAAAATTGTGAGAGAATGAGGGTTTTTCTGCAAGTTTCATAGAGACACGACCTTTCTGCAACCTTTCTGGAGAGCTGGGACCTTTTCGCGACCTTTCAGGTTTGGTGCGACCTGTTCGTGACCTTTTTACCGGTGCGACCTTTCTGCGACATTTTCATGACCTTTCTGCAGAACTGCGAGGGTTTTAAAATGTGGAGTTTCTTCATGGTTTCAGAGCTAAATTCCAAGTTTTTCTAGCTTCCAAAGATTGTTCAAAGGTAAATTAAGCTTCAATAATCAGTAAGTGATCATTTATTGATCAGTGGTTGTCATTGATGTCAACCCAAGCAGCACCAGGGGCTACCCCAATATTGCATGGTAATTTTGACGTACAAAATTACTATATTCTGGGTTAAGAATATTTTTTATGGTTTCTACTTGTCAAGATGTTTCTGTTGATATATGGCATGCCATGTAATTCTTCACGGTTTGAGAGATATTCATGTTTGAAGTTTGTAACCCGAGTTAGTGGGCTAAAACTCCATGGGGTTGTGGAATGGGTCATTGAAAATTCAATAATTAATAATTTTTAAGCTCCTAAAATCCCTCCCATGTTCACTTATTTAAGACCCTCTCAACCTAATCATTTATATAAATTGTGATCCTCATATCCTCCTTATGTAGGGATTTTTCTACCTGAAACAGGTCATTGTGGAATTTGCGCTCTAACTTTTGTTCTACAAAGTTTCAGAAGCTGAAATTTTTATGAGGTGAAGCTGAAATCTTGAGGAAGCTCTTGTAAAAATTTTATATCAAGGTGCACAATATTTTCAGAGATATGATCTGTGGAAGTAAGTGTTTTTGGAGGCTCCTGAACTTCATGTCAAAGAAGTGACCTTGGAAAAATAGTCATAACTCTCTCTCTGAGTATCGGATTGGAATTCTATAAAAAGTTGAAGATAGTGCACAGAATTTAGTTTTATCTATATCAATTTTAGAGCCGAATGAAGAAACAATGACACGTGGCACACTGTAAAAGTTAACTCTATTGAACCAGTCCATAATTAGGTAATTGTGAGAGATTGGGCATAACTCTTTCTTGAAGAATCCAAATTGGATCAGACCTATGGAATTGGAAAGAAGACCTATAGGACTACTAAGAAAATGAAAATCACATATTGGGGATCTGAAATAACAGAGATACACCAGATTCAATATCGAGATCCTAGAAGGAAAGAAAAAGCTAGATCATGTGTTGTCAAGGGTTGCAAAGGACCAGAATTTCTAGGGCAGTAAAGAAAAGCAAGGTGCAGCAGAGGGTAGCATGAAAAGAGCAACAATCAAGGTGCAAAAAAACAGCAAGAAGTTCACTACATGAAGTCTTCAAGTGGGTAGCACTGCATATAGTCATTATAAAGGTATCATTGTACTAAGTCACTGTAAATGTATCATTGTAAAAATTGTACAAGTGTTTATCTGCCAAGGTTGAAGAGGCAGTGTCGGGAGGTCTAGGATCATCATTAGGTGGTTGTGTCATAGTTGGGGTTATGTTCTAGTGTGTATTCTTATTCTACATCATTCTATATCATTGTAAAGTGGATCATTTTCCTTGGTACGGGAGTCCATTCTTCTTTTATTCTTCTATAGGGTGGTAGGGTGGTGCTAGGCTAGTGCATGAAGTCACCAACAGGTTCAAGCCTATGAAAATTTTAGGGTGGCAGGGTGGTGCTAGGGTGAGTTGTAGCTCATTGGGTGTTGGGGCATCCGTTTAGTTAACTACTGAATAATATCGGGCATTGGAGCGTCCATCCAGTGGGATATGGAGAAGAATGCTTTTCTAGATTCTAGGAAGTTGGAGCTTTATTTTCAATTGGAGTTGAATATTAAAGAATTATTAGAAAATCATTCAGGTGGTTTTTGTCCTGGAGAGGGTTTCCACCTTAAAAAACTGTGTGCATTTGTGTCCCTTTTGTTTACTTCTATCATTGCACAAAAACTAATAATAATTGAATATTAACTAATGCTTTGAAAGATTAATAATAATACTGATTGAAAGGAATACCGATTCACCCCCCCCCTCTCAGTATTTCCAACAATTGGTATCAGATCTTGGTTCCTTCAATAACAATTTAACAGCTAGAAGGAGGCCATGGAGCATACCAAGAATGGTGTACCTCTGTTCAATGAAAATAATTATGCACTCTAGAAAGGAAGAATCGAGGTCTGTCTCTTGGCGCAAGGTTACAAAGTATGGGACACTGTTCAAAATGGATTTACATCAAACACGGATGAACAAGGTAAGAATAATTTGGTAAATGATGCAAAAGAAAAGAATATTATTATGAGTGGACTTATTGAATATGCTTATCATAATGTGTTGGGTTGTAAAACTGCCAAAAATGTATGGGACAATCTTGAGAATATATATGCAGGTGACTCAAATGTCAAAGAAGCAAAGCTTCAAATCTACAGAGAAAAAATTGAGCAACTTAGATTGAATAAGATAACAACATTGCTGCATACTTCCAACATGTTGATGAAAAAACCAACACTTTGGAATGATTAGGAGAGCCTGTTGTTGAGATGACTATTATACGAAAGATTCTTAGAACGTTACCAGGGAGATTCAACCCAAAGGTATCGGTCTTATAATATAGTGCAAATCTGGACAAACTCAACAAAGAGGAATTAACTGGAGTTCTCATAGCATATGAAATGAGAATTGATGAAGAAGAGGGTACTTCGCATCTAGAAACTGTGTTCGCTGCATCTAAGAAAACCAATAAGGAGAAACAACCTTCAAAGGCACAAACATGCACCTGCAAGTGTGAAGAAAAGGAAGATGATGAAGAAGGTCTTTCAGATGGAGAATATGATTACTTTACGAGAAAACTACCGAATTGGTAAGGGAAAATTCAAGGATAAACTTCCATTGATATGTTTCGGCTGTGGTGAGATTGGGAATTTCACAACAAAATGTCCAAACAAAAGTGATGGAAACTCAAAAGAAAAGAAAGGCTTTAATAAATTCAACAAGAAAAGAAAAAATAAAGGATTCAAAAGGAAATTTCTCTCTAAAGAAGATAGCTCATCATCCGATGAAGACAATGACAGGGAATAATAAGCCAATGAGAGAGTATTGTTTATGGCCAAGAACATTAAACAAGAGGTATCAAACAACGAATAAGAAGGGATGACCATAGAAGAATTTTCTAAGGAGGAAATCAAGCTTATAAAAGAGCTCAAGGCTGAGAATATCCATTCCAATACTCTTGAAGGACAAGTTCAAGGTATCAAAATTGAAGTTGAAGAACACAAATGTATTGAAGAGTCACTTCAAAAGAAGTTGGAAGAAAGCAACCAAGAAAGGGAAGCGTTAGAAGCCAAAGTAGTCTCACTGCGTAAGGAAGTGAAGAAGGGAAAAACTATCCAAAACTATGCCAAAAATTCAAGGGAATTGGAAGAACTCATCAACAATCAACGATCTTACAATGACAGAACTGGCCTCGGTTACAAAGAAGAAGAAGCATGACCTTCCACAACAAAATACAATGAACCTATGAGATCTAACATGCATGTAGACTTCATTGGACAAGATTCGCAAGAACAACCTTGGAAGACAATTCATCGACTAAGATTTCCATCCAGGCACCAACATATTTTTGATGGCTATTGTTATTCATGTGGAAAATTTGGTCATAAAGCTGTAGAATGTCACATGTACCCTGGGAACCAATACAATTCCAGGAGATCTATCAAATATGAACCTCCCAGGGCTCAATGAAATATCAATAGATTTGAACATTTAATAAATAATATTGAATGTTACAAATGTCAAAACTTTGGACACATAGCCAAAGACTACAGACTTGAAAAATACCCCAGAAGAATCTTCGAAGCCATAGAACGAATGAACAAACATGGAAGAAGAAGAAGAAGAATGATAATTCTGCTCTCGCTCTCAAGGCTCAAAACAAAAAAGATGTGTGGTATGTTGATAGCAGTTTCTCAACGCATATGACTAGAGATAGAAAGAAATTTGTATCTCTGAAAGAGAAGAAGGATGGAACCCTATCCTTTGGAAATGATGGATCTTCAAATGGTATAGGATCAGGTACCATCACTCTTGGAAGAAAATATTCTCTAGCCAAGAATGTTCTATTGGTTGAAAACATGAATCACAATCTACTCATTGTTGTACAAATGTGTGATCAAGGACACAAAATGTGAAATCAGGAAAGGCAGGTATGGTGAAATTGTGGCTACAACAAGTCGAGCTCCAAACGACATATATGTTCTGGATGAAGCAACTAAAGCACATCTAAAGAGGATGATATAATATTTGGTAGCAATGATGATCGAATAAGCAAGAAATTTTCTACAAAGATGCAAAGTGAGCTTGAGATGTCTTTACATAGTGCGCTGACGTACTTCTTAGGGCTTCAAATATCTCAACAAGAGAAAGGAATATTTATATGTCAAGCCAAGTACATCAAGGAAATGCTCAAGAAATTCAAAATGGAAGATTGCAAACCCATGCTTACTTCGATGGTAACATGTTGCAAATTGAGAATAGACGACTCATCTAAGGATGTGGATCAGAGGTTGTACAAATATATGATTGGTAGTCTTCTATATGTAACAACCTCCTGACTAGATGTTATGCAAGCAGTTGGACAAGTAGCAAGATTCCGAGTAGCACCAAAAGAATCACATATTATTGCCGTCAAAATAATTCTTCGATATCTAAAGGGAACAATAGATTATGACTTATGGTATCCCAAAGGTAACAATCTCATTATTCAAGCCTTTACAAATGCAAATTGGGCAGGAAGCGTTGATGATCGTAAGAGTACTCGTGAACCATTTGAATATCTTCGCTAGAGGTTTGGGATTCTCCCAAGGTGTCATTAGATTTTCCTTATTCAAAATATAAAGGGGGAGTGGAAGTGTGTACAGGTCCACAGGATGGTTTTGTGTCAGGGGGAGTTACCCTTTGCCATTGATGTCAAAGGGGGAGAGAATGTTGTAGGAAAAGGTGTCATGTTCGCAGGGGGAGTACTTGTGTTGCCATCAATGCCAAAGGGGGAGATTGTTGATCAGTGGTTGTCATTGATGTCAACCAAAGTAGCACTAGGGGCTACCCTGATCTTGCATGGTAATTTTGACCTACAAAAGTATATATTCTGGGTCAAGAATATTTTTGATGGTTTGTACTTGTCGAGATGTTTTTATTGATATATGGCAAGCCATGTAATTCTTCACGGTTTGAGAGATATTCATGTTTGAAATTTGTAACCCCAGTTAGTGGGCTAAAAACCCATGGGGTTGTGGCATGGGTCATTGAAAATTCAATAATTAATAATTTTTAAGCTCCTAAAATCCCTCCCATGTTCACTTGTTGAAGACCCTCTCAACCTAAGCATTTATGTAAATTGTGATCCTCATATCCTCCTTATGTAGGGATTTCGCTACCTGAAACAGGTCATCGTGGAAATTTTTTCTACGAAGGTTCAGAAGCTGAATTTTTTATGAGACAAAGCTGAAATCCTGATGAAGCTCCTGTAAAAATTTTAGATCAAGGTGTGCAATATTTTCGAAGATATGATTTGTGGAAGTAAGTTTTTTTGGAGGCTCCTGAACTTAATCTCAAAGAAGTGACCTTGGGAAAATCATCATAACTCTCTCTCTGAGTATCAGATTGGAATTCTATAAAAAGTGACAGCTAGTGCACAAACTTTTGTTTTCGCTGTATCAATTTTAGAGACAAATGAAGAAACAATGACACGTGGAATGCCGTACAAGTTCAATATACTAAAAAAGTCCATAATTAGGTCATTGTTAGAGATTGGGCATAAATCTCTCTTGAAGAATCTAAATTGGATCAGACCTGTGGCATTGGAAACAAGACTCAAAGGAATACTACAAAACTGAAAATCACATATTGGGGATCTGAAATAACAAATATACACCAGATTCAATATCGAGATCCTAGAAGGCAAGAAAAAGCTAAATCATGTGTTGTCAAGGGCTACAAAGGACCAAACTTTCTAGGGAAGCAAAGCAAAGCAAGGTGCAGTAGAGGGTAGCACAAGATTAGAAATCAAGGTGTAGAACATCAGCAAGAATTTCACCACATGAAGTCTTCAATTGGGCAGCACTGCATACAATAATTATAAAGGTATCATTGTACTAAGTCATTGTAGATGTATCATTGTAAAAATTGTACAAGTGTCTATCTGCCAAGAGTTGAAGAGGCAGTGTCGGGAGGTCTAGGACAATCATTAGGTGGTTGTGTCATAGTTGGGGTTATGGTATAGTGTGTATTCTTCTTCTACATCATTCTATATCATTTTAAAGTGGACCATTTTCCCTGGTACGGGAGTCCATTCTTCTTTTATTCTTCTATAGGGTGGTAGGGTGGTGCTAGGCTAGTGCATGAAGTCACCAACAGGTTCAAGCCTGTGAAAACTTCAGGGTGGTAGGGTGGTGCTAGGGTGAGTTGTAGCTTATTGGGTGTTGGGGCATCCGTTCAGTTGACTACTAAAGAATCTCGGGCGTTGGAGCATCCATCTAGTGGGAGCTGGAGAAGAATGGTTTTCTAGATTCTAGGAAGCTGGAGCATTATTTTCAATTGGAGTTGAATATTAAAGAATTATTAGAAAAGAATTTAGGTGGTTTTTGTCCCGAAGAGGGTTTCCACCTTAAAAATCGTGTGCATTTGTGTTCCTTTTGTTTACTGTTATCATTGTACAAACACTAATAATAATTGAAGATTAACTAATGCTCTGAAATATTAATAATAATAATAATAATTGAAAGGAATACTGATTCACCCCCCCCACCCCCCCAGTATTCCCAACATCATCTACATTATATTTTCAAAAGAAATTTCATCAAGGAAAAAAGTGGTTTCTTTAGCAGAATTTTCACCAGTTTTTGTGTTCTCCATGGCTTTAATGAAGGAAACCTAACTCTCATTCACTTATATTATCACCTACACTCCATAAAAACCCTAGCCTACACACTTCCTATCAATCATTATTCATATTATTCATTTACCATTGACTGTATTAAACCCTAGTCTTCTATCGAGTTTCCACTACACAATTTACAAACTTCATGCCAGACCATTTCATCTCATAAGAAAAATTTCATCACAACACTCCATCTCATACTCCTATTTGTCACCTCAAAAACTTGAGGAAATTAACATATCATCACTAGCTTTCCCTCTGTGTTCAAAACCATTGTGACCTATCATCTAAAAGCCCTAAAGTCAGCTAAAGTCTATCCTTCAAGAAGAATTCATGGAGAGTGAAATAGAGAGAAAACAAAAACTTAAAAAGGGAGGACGCCATTCAAGATTTTAGCCCATCAGTTTAAGTGAAATTAATGCCTCTCCATTTGTTAAAAAATGTTTTGAAAATGCTGGATGTATGAAATTTTGTGAGATGATCATAGAGGTTTTCTCTCATGTTCCTTTGACCAGCCTATTTGCCCATAATTTTCACATAGACAAAGCTATCATAGCAGGTGTGGAGTTTAGTGTTTCAGCAGACCATATTTATTTAGCCACATCTATTCCAAATTAGGGTGAAAATTGGTTTAGGGCATGGATTTACAGCTTGATGATTACATAATGTTCCCAAAACCTAACCTCAAAGATATTCCTGAACATGCTATTCCTTTCATATTTCTCCATGACAAGTATGCTCCCTTAACGAAAATCATTATGAAATATATAACTTGTGAAGGGAGGTTTTCCAAAATTTAAAGATATCATGTTAGGTTTCTTATACACTTCACCTATACAAAGGCACTTAATTGTCCAATTCTCTGTTTAGAAGTGTGGTGAAGATGAATGAAAAGTTAAGACTAGGGGACAACCTCACATTACCAATCTATTTCATCTTAGCTTGATCAAGATTTTGGTTATACATCAGCTTTCAGCTAAGAAAATCACCTGGAAAACATTCATGGATAAACTAAACACTACTCCTGGTATTAGTCCTATTGTTTCTCCTACCAAAACAATACCATCAGGGTCAAAGTCTGCACAACCCATGGATCTTGGCTCATCAAGTAAACAAGTTGAGATTTCAAAGAGGCCTAGGCCTGAGGTTACTATCACCTATAATAGAGGCAGGAGGCTTGTGTTTTCTCCTCAGAAAGAGGAAGGGGCCGAGCCTATTTCACCACAGGGATTACCATTGGCTTTGCATGAGACTCCCATGCATGATGAGGAGGAACATGATTTTGATTTGGTTGAACTAGAGGACCATGATGACCATGAAAATTTGCAGCTAAAAATAAAAGGTAAGGAGGCTTAGATCAAAGAGCTCCAAGACAATCTAGCAAGGGCTCAATTGGTTATCTCATTTCTTGAGCTGGAAAACAGTCAATTGAAGAAAAATCAATCGATTTTTGGGAAGAGGTTGTTTGATGCAAATAAACAAGAAAGCATAAAAATAGTGGCTGAACCTGATGAACCTGAACACCAAGGAAAGAGGAAGAGACCAAGAACTATGGGTCTCAAGAAGGCACTGCAGAAAAACAAAGAAAAAACCCTACAAGTGAGTAGCTCACATTTGAGGAAAGGATGATTAAAGAAATCAATGAAGACAAGAAATTTTGGCTTGAAAAGGTAAAAATTAGCTTGGAAAAGCTTTCGGAGACTGAAAACAAGGACAATAATATTCACAAAAACATGATTGCTCGATATCAAACCAGAAGTCAGATTGCACAAGTGAAAATTAAGCAATTGAAAGCAAAACTTCAAGAAGTCCAAGACAACCAATAGGAGACAAGAAAAAGTGGTAAAGGAGTGAAATTGATGGCTAAAAAATCCTTGGATGTTTAACCCAACATGCAGATCTATTAAGGAAAATATCAGAAAGTTTTGGAGAAATTTGAATATTTTGAAAATTTTCTGAAATTGATACACAGAAAGGTCACACCAAGGTGCGACCCTTTTTCTCTGGACACCCAAATGAGGTTTTATCTGCTTGGATGGGTAGATATTAATATGTATGTATTAAATATGAAAGGGGTTTTCCTTGAAAGCTTCCCAATTTGATGAAAAACACAAAAAACCTCACCTTTTTCATGGTCCTGCCACAAATTTTGGACTGGTGCGAACTTTTTGAGTGAGGTTGGAAAAATCATGTTTTGGAGGCCTTCTCTTGGGTATTTTTTGGAGTTTTATGGCTCATTGGAAACTAGACACATGGGGATACTCAACCCAAATTTTAGAATGCAGTTTGATCTCCTGCAACGAAGCCAAAATAAGCTCTTAACTGGCACGACCTTTCTGCTAAATTGCCGCTTTGGTCAATTCTAGTGCGACCTTTTTTTTCCTAGTTCGACCCATCTAGTTTGGAGACATTTTAATGCCATGAATCATATCAAATTTTATCTCTTGTAATAAATTAAGTTTATCTTAGGCTTCTTAGTTGGTTTTTGCCTCACTATATGAGAAAATTTGTAATTAATGAGGAGATAAGATCTCCTAAACTTTGTCTAAAATCTTGGAAACTGTTTCAACTTTCCTAGTGTTTAGGTGAGGACTCATCAAAGTCATTTATGATGAGACTTGAATAGTATTTTCAACCTGATGAGTTTTCCTATCATGTATTTTCCTATATTATATATTTTGTAATCATTTCCAAAGGTTGGATGCTGTGAAAATTAGCTTGGAACACTAGTGTATTCAGTAATTTTTTGGAGGAACTAATAGAAAAAGTTGCAGCTATTGTGGTGGGATTCATGTGGTATGTGTTTTGGTAGTGTTTATTCTTTTTTTTCATATGTTTGAAATTATTGTACCTTCATCTTCATTTCCATGTCTTATGTAATGGATTTCTAAGTTTGATAAGCATAATTCATTAATTTCAATGCTCTGTTTTGGATAAGTTATCAAAGTTATGTTCATTATCTTCTGATATAAATGAATTCATGATTTTCATGCTCTTTTTGAAACACTATAAATCTACCATATTCACTAGGATACCTTGAAGTGATAAAGTGTGTGCCTACCTTTCCCCATTACATCTCTCTAAGTTTGATTTTAAGAGCCCAGACCTAGTTTTTCCTAGACATAATTCACCATCCAACACAAAATCCAAATCATTCAAACCCTAGAGCCTGCTATACCTAGCCTAAAATCTCCTTGATCCAATAAAATTGGTTATGATATCATTGAGAGAGCCCTCTTAGGCTAGTAGGGCTAGCTACTAGGTCAAAGTGGTTTGTGATTACCTTTGCTAGTCTCCTTCTCAACCTTCGGAGATCCAGTGGAGTGATAACATCTTGGCGACTGATCTGAAAATGGGTGGATAACTTGAAATGCTTATGCACAAGCACCTCCCACTCAGTTAAAAAAATTAAGATCTAGCTTATTCTTGACTTGTGCGGAAATGAATACTTGAAACAGATGTAGTCTTTTTTTAATTGTTTAAGTTATTTAAGAACATTTTTCTTTTGATGATATTAAGCATGTGAAAAAAACATAAAGTGTAGAAAATAAGCATCAACACATAACAAAAAATTTAATAGAGGAGTTCACCCGAATATCGTGGGCTACGTCTCCTTGAGCTCTTGTCAAATTGACTTGGCTCTTTGGGATTATGATGTATGAATTATTTTACAAGTAAACACTTAACTCCAATGTTTATCTAAACTAAACCAATGGGTTTATAATACCATCATACCCCTGGAATGGATGTCATCACTCTGAAGAAAGAACTAGGCTTCCTTAGAATTGATATCTGATGTCGATGCCTTAAGCTTCTCTGAGCTTCTATGTGGCACTAACCCTTTAAGAAATCCTTTTCTATCCTTGAAATCTCACCTACTATCTCCAACACATATCATACCTACAAAATAGACTAATCATTTGCTCAAAATGAGCTCTGGCTCCCCAATCTAGGCCTCCATCCACTGTTGGCCTTAGGCTGCCCGAAACTTCCCTGTGGATTCTTGATCTTCAGAAGTCTCCTAATGAATCTGAAAATCCCTTCAATGGATTCATAATTTCAAAAATAGTCAAAATAGACTATTCACTTGCATAAATTGGCCTCCAGCTGCTCTGGTTTCGCCTCCAACACCTTGTGGCACCCCCTAGCTCTGGGGTCAATGAAAAATTCTCTGAAGCATATCAACTTTCCAAAGTCCTCAAAATATTTTGAAAATCCTTCCATTATATTCAGAAGGCTCAAAATAGTTAGAATATACTACTGTTTTGTTGTGAATTGTTACTGGTTTCCCTGGCTAGGCCTCATTCTCCTGCTGGCACCTGGTGGCCCTAGTGACCCTTGGAACTTCTCTGAAGTAACTCAGCCTTCAAAAGTCCTATAGTAGCTCTAAAAACCTCACCATTAGTTCCAAAATGTCTGAAACATCCAAAATTTTCTATTGGATTACTGAGAAACGACTCTAGCTGCTTTGGCTAGGCCTCAAACTGCTGTTGGCCCTTGGTGTCCCCTAGAACTTCTCTGAATCAAAATATCTCTTAGAAGTCCTCTTATGCCTCTAAAAACCTCACCAATGAGTCTGGAATGTCTGAGATAGTATAAATTGAATAATCACACTCTCAGAATGGTTGAATCTAGCTCAAGATAGAGCCTAAACAAAATTTGTCCAGTGACCCCTAAATCAACTCCACTAAATCTGGAGCAACTGCACTTAACTCGAGTTTGAATTGGATGATCCGCAAAAATGGCGTACTACCATAGATACCACCAGGTCTAATTGTAACATTAAATACTGCGATTGGGTTGGGCACATGCAACCCATAATCCGTGGTCATTTGGAGACCGTTGGGCGTAACCCAATGCTGAAACCACGGTAAAACTGTTTTGAGTCGGAGTTTAATCTATGTTAACAACAAAACTGTCGGGGTTAAATTAAATGTCATGGTTGTACTGTGATGACATGTGATATGTCGTAGACTGCTTATGGTTAGGGGCTTAAGCCCTTGGCCCGGGGTCATGGGCCGCAAGCCATGTGGGGAGGGGCTGGCCCCTCCTGACCCCCAAATGCACATTCATCAAACAATATAATAAACCTATGACATATAATGGTTAAGAACCAAACATAGCCCAAATGGTAAGACTTTTGCACATGCTATTAGAGGTTGTGGGGTCAAAACCTGTCCCTGAAAATTTTTTTAATACACCAAACTTGGCTCATCAAAACCTGTCGACGAATAATAACTTGCCACTTGTCATGATCTGACTGGTCCAGAAGGAATATTCTAGGGAATATTACTAGGAATATTCCAAGAATATTCCCTAGAATATTATTTTTGTTGAATATTCAAATGCCTAGTCAAACTTGGTCGAAAGTTGAAAACTGCAGTTTACTGGACTTTTCAAATCACGATAACTTCTTCATACGGTGTCAGATTTTTGAACTGTTCACAGTGCTAGAATCAAGAAGACGAGATCTATCCGGCCGCTTAGGTTCATAACTCTTTCGAACAATTTGAAATTTGAGCTATCACTTAGGTCCTTGATCCAGATCTAATCACACCTCCCCATTGGGAATATTTTGGACCCCAAAATACTGATTACCTGATCCGTTCAGTAGATGAGAGTACAAAACCCTCACTTTTCCAACCTGCATACACTTTGCCTTACTTGGCTTAGTTCCTTTGAGCCCCAACTCAAAGGTAGTCAACACTTTCCTTCCTAAATTCCCTTGTCCTCCTGTCAAGAACTGTAGCGTCCTTGAACTCACCTAGAAAACTCTGGCGAGAAATTTTCAATTGAAGGTAGCTGAACATCATGTCCTTGATCATCGATCCAAGGTGGCTCAAACAAACATAAGTTTCCAACAAAAATACATACATAACTGAAATTTGCATATGTACAAATGAATGTATGTCTTACTAGGTTAAGAAGTCAAACCACTTCTTACCAAGCCACTTCCATGGCGATTTTTGTTGCTGAAAATCTTCTTCATGTGAAACATATGTTCTCACATAAATGTTGGAATATTTGGTTCCATTTTCACCAATGTTTCTATAATCTTATTTCATGTGCTTGGGATGATTAGTTGGATGCAATGTCCAACATTGGGAAACAAAACATCCCTTTCTATGGCAATGTGTGCAAGTCTTTTGCACCTTTTGAACAAGTTTCCTTCACCTCAACTGATTCAGGTATGCCTTCATCCTCTTCCAGCATTTTGAATCATCATGGTTACATAGACAACAATAGGAACAAAAACTCTTTCTTCCATTCAAGCATTCATATTTTTCATGCTTATCAGAAAGATAATCAACTTGAATATGGGAAGAATTATACATTGCATGTTGCTTTGCATGTCCATATTTTTTACCTTCTCAAGGAGATGAACTGGTAGAGGTTCGAACTTTCTTTTGAAGACTAACATTAGCGTTCTTGTCTTGAAAGCTGTCAGAACTCTCATTCTCACCATCAACTGCATGTATACAAACACCTTGCTGCAACATAGGCTTCAAACAATGGAAATCAACTTGAAAAAAAACTTGACATGTTTGTGGTTTAGAACTTGGAACAAAAGTTCTTTTCGAAGTTATCTCAAATGCCTTCATGGCTGTAGATTTTCACCATAAGATTGAACATAGCCTAGACCAAATTGGCATCTCCTCAACCATAATAGGATCAATCATGCCTTATGCATGTTTGCCTAAACCCTTGCCTTAATAGTCCATTTTTAACATCAACTTGGACCCTATACCTCTAGTGTGCTTTTCAAATGAACCTACACATCTTTATGAAGAGGAAATTGAAAACAAATTTGAGTGATTTACCTCTGCTTCAAGCATGTTCTTGGTTAAGGCCTCTTGGGATTGATGGAGCTGCATCTCCATATCATGCATTCTTTGAATAATTTCTTCTTTCTCTTTCTTAATAGCAACCAATTGCTCATGAAGTCTAGTGCTTTCCTTTCTACATTCAAACAGAATTTGCACCCTATCATTTGGGATGTAGAAGTCTCACTTCATATCTTCATCGAAGAAACTTGTGAAGGAGGAGGATTTTGAAACCTCACTTGAAGAATTTGTCATCATTATGTCAATGAACTAAAGAACTTAATTTTTTTTTTACAAAGCTTTCAAAAAAAATTAACAAAGCTTTTGAACAAAATGGTTGTAGAGTCAAGGTCTTCTTCAAGCAGCCTTTTGCAAACAAACCCTCTTGTGATTCAAGGGTTTCCTTGAGGTCCTGTGGGTAAGGAGAATGATTTCAACCTTCTTCCTTCTTGTCCTATTTTGGACTTAGCTATTAGTAGCTTTCCTTCACCTCTAGCAAACTCAGACTTGTAAGCTTCAGTCAATTTGAAAATAGTAAAATTCTTTACATTGTTAAACACCTTTCAAGTCAAGCAACCTAGTGCTCTGATAAGCAATCAAACTAGTGCTCCTATACCATCCTGATCTGAAAATGGGTGGATAAATTGAAATTCTAATGCGCAAGCACCTCCCACTCAGTTAAACAAATTAAGATATAGCTTATTCTTGATTTGTGCGGAAATGTATACTTGAAACAGGTATAGTTTTTTTTTTAAAACTATTTAAGTGCTTTAAGAACATTTTTTTTGCTGATATGAAGCATGTGAATAACCATAAAGTGCAGAAAATAAGCATCAACACATAACAACAAATAATAAAGGAGTTCACCCGAATATTGTGGGCTACATATCGTTGAGCTCTTATCAAATTAACTAGGCTCTTTGGGATTATGATGTATGAATTATTTTACAAGTAAATAAATTGTTATCTGAACTGAACCAATGGGTTTAGAATACCATCATACCCCTGGAATGGTTGTCATCACTCTGAATAAAGAACTAGGCTTACTTGGAATTGATCTTTGCTGTTGGTGCCTTAAGCTTCCATAAGATTCTCTGTGGCACTAACCCTTTAAGAAATACTTTTCTATCCCTGAAACCTCACCTACTATCTCTAGCACATATCAGGCCTCCAAAGTAGACTGATCATTTTCTCAAAATGAGCTCTGGCTCCCCAATCTAGGCCTCCATCCACTGTTGGCCCTAGGCTGCCTGAAACTTCCCTGTGGCTTCTCAACCTTAAAAATTCTCCCAAAGACTCTAAAAATCCCTTCAATGGATCCATAATGTCAGAAATAGTCAGAATAGACTATTCACTTGCATAAATTGGCTTCTGGTTGCTTCGGTTTTGCCTCCAACACCTGGTGGCACCCCTGGCTCTCGGGTCATTGAAAATTTATTTGAAGCATATAGACTTTTATAAGTCCTTAAAATATTCTAAAAATACTTCCATTGGATTTAGAAGGCTCAAAATAGTCAGAATAGACTACTGTTTTGCTGAGAATGGTTACTAGTTGCCCTGGCTAGGCCTCATTCTCCTGCTGGCACCTGGTGGCCCTGGTGACGCTTCGAACTTATATAAAGAAAATCGGCCTTCAAAAGTCATCTATTGGCTTTGAAAACCTCACCATTAGTTCCATAATTTCTGAAACATCCAAAATTTACTATTCGATTACTGAGAAAGGCTTCTAGCTGCACTGGCCAGGCCTCAAGCTGTTGTTGGCCCTTAGTGGCCCCTAGAACTTATTTGAAGAAAAATCTCGCTCATAACTCATCTGATGTCTCTGAAACACTAAAAAATGAGTCTATAATGTTTGAGATAGTCAAAATTGACTAATCACACTCTCAAAATGGTCGAATCTAGCTCAATATAGAGCCTAAACAAATTTTGTCCAGTGACCCCTAAATCAACTCCACTAAATCTGGAGCAATTGCACTTAACTGGAGTTTGAATTGCTTGATCCGAAAAAAATGGTGCACTGCCATAGATACCGCAGGTCTAACTATAGCATTAAATACTACGGTTAGGTTGGGCACATGCAACCCATAATCCGCGATCAATTAGAGACCGTTGGGTGGAACCCAATGCTGAAACCATAGTAAAACTGTTTTGAGTCGGAGTTTAATCCGCGTTAACAAAAAAATTGTCGGGGTTAAATTAAATGTCGTGGTTATATTGCGATGAAATGTAATATGTCACAGGCCACTTACGGTTAGGGTCTTAAGCCCTTGTCTTGAGGTCATGGGCCGCAGGCCATGTGGGGAGGGGTTGGCCCCTCGGGACCCCCAAATTCACATTCATCAAACAATATAATAAACCCGTGACATATAATGGTTAAGAACCAAACGTAGCCCAAATGGTAAGACTCATGCGTGCACTGTCAAAGGTCACGGGGTCAACGCCTATCCCCGACCAAAATTTTAATATGCCAAACCTGGGCCACGTGGCGGCCTCCGGGCCTACCACATGGCGGCTCCTAATTGGCTCATCAAAACTCGTCGACGAATAATAACTTGCCACTTGTCATGATCTAATTGGCCTGGAAGGAATATTTCGAGGAATATTTTGAGGAATATTCCAGGAAAATTCCAAGAATATTCTTTTTGTTGAATATTCAAATGCCCAGTCAAACCTGGTCAAAGGTCAAAAATTGCAGTTTACTGGACTTTTCAAATCGCGATAACTTCTTCATACAGTGTCGGATTTTAGAACCGTTTGCGGCGCCAGAATTGGGAAGATGATATATATCCGTTCGCTTATGTTTGACACTCTTATAAACACTTTGAAATTTGAGCTATCACTTAGGTCCTTGATCCAAATCTGATCAACAACCATATTGAGGAATGAAGTGACAGATCCTCCTTAGTTGTATCTTATGCTACATGTTTTAGGGAGAACATTGGGCAAGCCATGTTTGTTTTATTTGAGATATTGTCTCCTTATGGGATGGATTATTTACATCTCATGAGAACTTTGGAGGAGAAATTCATGGAGGGATGGATTGGTGAACACTTATCTTATGGAGGAACCTTATCACATGTTGGTGTCACCAATGGAGGAGGAGAAGAGTTTCAACACTCACCTTGTTAGTTTCTTGAGGACAAGCAACATTTGGGAGGGGAGGACTATAATATTCCCAATTAGTCATGGGCTAACTGTAATATTCATTTATGTTTTTATTACTTTGTTTAAAGAATAAAAGAGCAAAGGAGGTCCATAATACTCAATCATGAATAAAACAATGCCAAATGTAAAAAGGCAAATCTTGGCTACTAAATCAATCACCCTTAGGTGTGAAAGGGGCTGGACATTTTGACTGGGTCAACCTTGACCAAATCTACAGTGCTGTCATGGAAGAGTGGCCATCAATGAGGCACAACGTAGTTTTAGATGGAGATGCCTTGTGTGAAAGAAGTTATCTCATTGGAAGTGGTTTAGGGTTTGCAAGTTCTTAAATTATAAAAGGAAGAGGATGGCAGCATTAGAAGGTTGTTGATGAACATTATATTTCTAAATATATTGTCTGTTTAGACATATATCATTATCTTGTTGTTTAGCTGAGAATTACTGTTGTTTAGCATTGGGTGTTCTTGGTCGGGAATCCCACCTCTTCCCATTAAGTAGCTCTTGGGAGAGTTTGCATTGTATTTCCACTATCTGGCCGAAGGCCAAGCTTCTTATTTCAACTACAACGCAGATCCTGCTGAGGGTTTGGTTGTCTTTGCAAGCTGTAGCAAGTGGAGGCTAGATCTTTCAAATCTAGGCCATTTCAGTGCTCCTTTTCAGTGGAGGAGGCTTATAATCCATTGGGAGGAGAGTATTGGATAACGTGAGCTTCATTTTATGATTTTGGCATGTGGCCAACCACATTTTGATCCCTACAGTGCAGTTTTACTTCTAGATCTGTGTTATTCATGTAGGTGCAGTTGCAGGGTGTTTTGGCACACCATTTGGAGAGTTGGTTTTCAAGTGTTGGGGATCTGTCCTTCACTTTGGAGATCTCTTGGAGGGGATCATTTTCTTGTTCATATCAGATCAGATCCACTTTCCAGATCTGAATATTTCTGTAGATCTGTAGACTTAGATCTCAGATCTACAATTTGTACATGGTGTTTTGCTAAAAAATCCAAGGGGATTCTAAAGAGGAGCCTATATAGTGTATGGATCTGTTATAGATCTGAATTTTCATGCACTTATCTGAACTAGATCTAAAGTTTAATATACAACTATTGTAGACCAATAAAATAACGTTGTAAGGCTTGTTCAGTCTTTATACATGGTTGCAACACCTCTTTTTGAGGATTTTCTTCTATTGGAGACTTCTATTTCCTGTTATACATCTCATGGGCCATCTTGTACATCTATTTTGCTATTGTAAATACAAATTTAAGGTCTCCATATTGGCCTCCTAATTTTTCTATGATGATATGCGTTATTTTTTTGTCATTCTGCATTCTATTGCTATATTCCCCATTTGGGAACATTACACTTTTGCATGACATTCAGAAGGAATTATGAAAATATTTTCACCCCTAGTCCTACCTGCTCAACTTTCACCCTTGTGACAAGGATATGGCCAAAGACTCCCTCGCTTTGATGAGAATTATGAAATTAGTGCAAAACAACACTTGGTCAAAGTCATTGATTTCATAGACTTGGAGCAGATAGATGCTAAGATGAGAATAATTGCCCAAATCTTCTTCAGAGATGTTAAAACTTGATTTAGATCTTTAACTGAAAATTATATAGGAAAACTGGAGAAACTGACTGATGATTTCATAGCCCGATGGGAACTAAAGAAGAATCCCCTGCAGGTTCTTTCTGAGTATGACAACCTAAAGAGGAATCCAAATGAATCAGTTCAGTATTTCACTGCTCGTTTCAATCAAGTGTACAACTCAATTCAAAATGAGATCAAACCTCCTCCAGGTTTGGATATCTTGCATTACCTGAATGTCTTTGATCCATACATGGCATACCAGATCCGAGAGAGAAGTATTGCAACACTAGAAGATATGCAAAGGAATGCAGTCAGTGTGGAAGAAAACTTGTCAATTGAAAATTCAAAGACAAAGGGAGAGAGAAATGTAACCGTCAAAGAAGAAACATCCTCATGCTCTGAGGTAAATTGGATACTTTGATCAGGACAATGGAAATAATGGTTGACAAAATGTCCGTAACAGAAAGACAGCCAGAAGCACGGGTTAGAAATCCTAACTTTAGAGGAAAACAACAGCAGCCTCAGTTTAGGATCAAGCAAAGAGAACAAAGGGCTCCTGAGCATCCAACACAATAAAATTCAGACACCTTTGTAACAAAATTATGCTCAAGGGGTTGAAGAAGAAAATGAGATTGTGGAGGAAAATCACTTCTTTACAGTAGATGGCCAACCTATATTTTTTGACAGAGGATGAAGAGTATGTTGAGAAAGAAAATTTTCCTAAAGATGAAGATTACATACTTCCCAATGATCATGAGTTGGAGGTTGAGTCTGATGATTATCAACAGGGTTATTTAAATGCACTCAGCTCACAGCAGAGGCAATATTCATTGAAAAGTGGAGATGTTCATGTCACTCCCATATAGAAGAGGACATCCCAACAACAATATACTCAGCCAAAGAAAAATCCTCAAGGTAATCAGAACAAAGGAAAGGAGCCTGCAGTTGTGAATCAGATAAATATCAATCAACCATCTACTAGCACACCAAGCAAAGGAAAAAAAAGTTAGAAGAAGGAAACTACAAAAAAGGACCAACCTGACAAGAGGGACATCACCATTAAAGAGGTAGATAAGTAATCCAATATTTTTATCTTAGAAAATGAAATATTCGAGTTAAAAGTATCTATCCCTTTAACCGAGCTTGTAAAAAACAATCAATATAAATCTCATGTGGCCAAAATGTTGAAATTAGATCCTTTGTCTGATATGGTAAATGTTAAATATGACCAACCTGAGCTCATTTTTAGTCCAGCCATAGATCTGGCTGAAGAAGCCTTGCCAACTATACATATTATACCTATACTTGTATACCATCTGGAATCACTTAATAAAAAAAGCTATTAACAACTTAGAAAGAACATATGGGAGGGATGGAAAGATACCTTACCTCTTACATTAGTTATACCTTGCCAACTTGTTTTATACACTGCTTATATCTTTCCACACATTAGGTTATTTACCTTCTATATACTATATACGTAATTTATGAAATAACACTTGCTCACAGATGCTATTGAGCAACACCATGAACTTATGGGTACCACATCTTATTTGTCTGGCCGAGCCTTGCCGATAGATATGATTCAGTCATAAGATTAACCCCACTCAGTTAGAGGATAGTGAAGTCCCCCCATTCTATTTGAGTATGAGAATTCATCAGTGTATCTTTCATAATGCCATGCTTGACTCTGGAGCTTCCCATAACTTGATGTTGAAGGTGATTATGGAGAAATTGGGACTAGATATAACCCGTCCTTACCATGATTTGTATTCCTTTGATTCTGGTAGAGTTTGTTGTCTTGGTCTTATAAAGGATTTGGTATTTTCCCTTCAACAAATCCCAACAAAGAATGTCTTGATGGATGTGGTGGTAGCTGATATACCACCACAGTTTGGTATGTTACTGTCAAGGTCTTGGGGAGAAAAGTTAAGAGATACTTTGCAACTAAATTTCTCTTATGCCACCATCCCGGTTTTCAGACAATTGAGGAAGTTGTACTGGGACACAAAGATGAAATACATGATTACTAACAAAGAGAAACCTAACAATCATCCTATTAATGTTGTACATATAGATCTTGAATCATTTATTTTGTTTAAAGATAGTGGTTTGAATGATGTAGATAGTCAGCTCATAGAAGTTGAAGATTCCAGAAATTTCCAATAGTGTCAGAGCAATTTTAGATGAGGGAAAAGGAAATCATTCTAGTTCTTTAGAGTAGTCATCAGATAACTTAGAAAAAGGTTCAGAGTAGATTGTAGAAGTGACCCAAAAATATGAGACAAAATAGAACACAGACTTCCAACATCTAGATGATGAGAATGGTCTTTGGACCATGGGTTTTGATGGTGCCTTAGGGAAAGATAGGGTAGACATTGAAATTTGGATCTATAGTCCTCTTCATCAACCGGGTAAATTTCCAAAAAGTGTAATATTATTCTCATATAAGTTGGATTTTCATTGTTCTAACAATGAGGCTCAGTACGAGGCATTGATCACCGACCTCAAAATTCTAAAAAAGTTGGGCGCAAGAAGAATTTATGTTTATGGAGACTTCGAGCTTGTGATCTGTTAGGGTCCTATAATAATAAGGTTCATAAAATTTTGAATTGACTTTGATAGTCTTGTAAATATGTACATACCTTGCTTTCTGCAAGTTGTTTTCCCATATTTTGAAAAATGAAAAATAATAAAAATACAAAAAGAGGGTAAAAATTCCTAAATGAAAGATCTAAGGACTTAGAAAAATATAAACCCCAAAAGGAAAAAGAAATAAGACCTGAAAGTGAGCAAGTCCAAATGCCACTACTTTTACTTTTACTGCAAAGAATAATGATTATGTGCAGAGTGTCAATAAATGCCATAATCCATGATCATTTAAAAAGTCTAATCTTAACTTTTCATGCTTTCAATTTCATGTTTTAGATAGAGAATAAAGATTTGTCAAACAATTTAAACTTGACAAATCAGTAAATAGGTTGAGAATAATGAGGAGCTCAACAGTTTAATCTGAGCCCTCGGATGAAATAAGGTATATTTAGATAGTTTTATGCTTTGAAAGAAAATGTTAAGGTATATTTAGATAGTTTTATGCTTTGAAAGAAAATGTTTTAAGGTTGCAAGCCTAAATGCACCTACAAAATGAAGAAAAAAATTGTTAGAAATAAAAGTTGGGTAGGTAAAAAGCAATGGAGATATCATGTAAATAATACATCATAGGGAAAAATCACTAATTTCCCCTCCCCTATGAGTATTCAATATTCTAAGATATGAGTCAAACAGGCTTAGAGCATTTCTATGACTTTTGATGGGATCAGACGCAAGGCTTAGTGACTGGTTAGTTAAAAATATTGAATTCCTACCTTAAACCCTCATTCATCAACATTCAACCTTCATTCATACATCAAAACCCCTTTTTCCTAAGTAAAGACACATTCTTACTTAGTAAAATTGAAAATCCTAAAATAATTAACTTCATCCCTTCATAAGAATTCATAAAATTCCTCAAAATTACATTTATCCTAAATATTGGTGAAGGAAATATAAAGATAAGAAATGCTTGATTTTATACTATACTTAGAGATAATATGTATTTTGTTTTTATTACACTACCCTTTCATATTAACCTCTAACATACTTTTATTAAATCCCTAAGAAATACCCTCCCATACTGATTAATTCCTTATCTCTAAATACCCCAAAAAACCCACTATTATAAAGTTTTGACCAAAGTCTATTATCCCATGTGCGCAAACAAAAACCTCAAATTATAAACCCTTTGGTATAAAAACTAGCGTTATTGAAATATCTCGACCCTATGGTTTGAAAATTGTAAAAGGTTTAAAAAACTATATAATATAATTTAACCCGCCTGCATATGTTTTATTAAAACATTTAACAAATGTTTTAAATAAAAAACATTAATCCCGACCTATACCGTTATTAAAACATTTCATATATGTTTTAAACCATATCCCCCTGCCACATATTAACCCTTCCGCCTATGCAAAAGCCTGGTCCCACCTTTCTGTTTTCAATGCAACTCCCGAAACGATCTCAGCCCTTCACTTTAAACCTTTAGATATGACAGACAGAGGATGATATCGCATAGAAAACATGCTCGACCCTTCAAAAGCCAAAGCCATGTGAAATGGGTGGTTTCACCCATTTCTCTCCCATCCACGTGGCCTTCCCTCATTCGAGCGCGTTCAATGAGGTTAAAACAGCTTACCACCTGAAGCCTACGCGATAACCACTCGCGGTTTTCATCCATCGCATTCCAAAACCGCCTCCCTCTGGACAAGACCTGCATTCAATGCAATTCATGCATTTTGATAAAACCTTTGGTTAAACCTTTATTCATTTATCTTTCGTGATTAACGTTTGTGATTGCTTTCCCGACTGTATAAACTTGTTAAAGCTTGTTTTTTCCATTTTTTATGCCCAAAACCTGTGAAACCTTTCCCCAAAACCCATGAAGACTATAGAGAAGCTGCGCCATGCTCCAGATGAACTGCTGAAGCCATTAATTTGACCAGAAACTATAAAAACCCTTTCAAAACCAATACCTGCATCAAAGCAGGTATTTTTCTCAAAATTCAACCTGCAACCAAATTGAAGAAACCTTTTTAAATATAGAGAAGCATTTTAAAGTTAAGAAATTGATTAATTCAATTGCCAAAAAGTCCCTAAAATAGGCCAAACTCTGGAATTTTTTTCCAAGAAACCCTATTTGTCTACTGTGCATTTTTTCAAGGAAATTTATCAATTTTCCATAGTTTAATAGTCCATTTCAAGCTTTGAAATAAGCTAGAAATCCATCTGTAGGTGCCCTAATTTTCTGTAACCCTTTTCAACAGATTTTTAGCCCATTTTTTAGTCCAAAAAACTTAGAAAACCCTTGTTTTATGTTTTATACTAGTTTTTAAGCCTCAGAATTTCTTTGGTAAACCTAATTGGGAAGAAAACCCAAAAAGAGACTCTATTTTGTCAAATTTGCCCAATTAATCCTCTGCTATAGTAAAAATTGCCTCTGCAAACTGTTTAAACTGGCAGAAGCAAATCAAGATGCCTAAAAAATAGAGTGTAAGTAAGCCTGAAGATTCTAAAACTCCTAAACCTACTCCTGCCATGAATCCAAATACTGCAGTTGTGGTCAATCCATTACAACCCCCAGCTGTTGATATTGAACACATACCCCTAGCTGATATTGACTACAAAATAGCTAATCCTATAGTTGAATTCAATCTGTTAGATATCCATAGCTGGTATTTTGAGAAGTCCTTAGATGATCATGAAGATGTTCATATTTGGGAATCCAATCTGCCCAAATATGTAGTCCATCTGACTCACCCTTGTCAAGAAATTATCAGATTATGTTACTAGTACTATATTCTTGAACAAAGAGCTATTGTGAATACCAGTAAAGAAGTCCTATTTATCATCACTGCAGAGTCAATAAACCAAATGTTGCAGCTTCAACCAGACCCCCAAGAAGTCCCTTTGTATATTGAAGCGCTCACTAAGCTATACATTGGCCTAGATTTACCTAAAAAGTTTATGATTTTTCAAACTTTTATGCCTCTGCATGTTGAAATTCCCAAGCTAAATCCTCCATATTCAACTGCTAAATTTCTTAAGGTTCAAGGCATGTAATCTCCATGCTTTCCTTCATCCTTGGGTATTTCATTGATTGGAACACTGATTAGTCTATCTTGGGATTTTTGTCCACCTTTTCTCCACGTCAACCAACTTCACTTATTTTTTACTATGATGGTTTCATTGCTGATAGTATTCACTATCAATTGACTAATTTACAGCTGGAAGGAGTATTCCGATGTACCTCCTATATTTTCCACATGTTTCTTTTCTTCCAATCATATAACTTTCCAATTTCACTTTAAAAGTTGGAAATAGAAGGAAAACCTCTATCTGTCATCTTTTGGACATCCATACTCAGAAAAGAAGGCACAAATTTGAGTTATTCATAGTTTGCAGAATTATTTTTACATCCAGTGACCACCATGTTAATTAAAATAGAGTAGCCTAGAATAGGTGAGGAAATGAAGAAAATATTGTGGTTATTAGAACAAAGAAAAGTTGGTGACTGGTATTTGTATGAGAAATTCACTGAAATTAGAGTTTTTGGGTCATACTTTTTGCCTTAAAAGTTACCCAAACATCCATCAATGAAGATATTTTCCTTGGAGTACATCAGGCAGATCCTAAATTTTGATTCTATTAAATTCATGGCAGCCAAGAAGAAGACCCAATTTAAACTTAAAAATCAAATTGGGCCATTCACATGTAATCACAGAAATGCAGAAAAGGAAGCATCAAATCAACTACTGGAATATAAATTTGAAGAAGTTTCCCATGGAATTATGATCCACAAGGGATCTTAAGTAAACTAAGGATAAAATGTAAATTGAAACCCTTTATCCATGAATCAAAACCAAAATTAGAGAAGTTTGCTAATAAAATTGAGTGGGTTTAAAACATTTTAACGGAGGTAGTAAACCCAAGGAATACTAGTCACACTTTGGAAATTTCCAAACAACCAGAGACATCCACTAAGAGAATCAGAGAAGAGGGAGCCTATACTGCAGAGACTACAACAGAAACAAAGTTCAAAATCATTTACAACAAGAGGCCAAAATTAGATACAACAGCTAAAGGCAAAGTGACAATAGATGTTGAAGAAAAAGAGCCCTTGAATACCAACACTGATTTTCCAGAGACAAATGTAGCTACTGTAGTTATCAATGAGCCAAATCAGAATGAAGAACAACTGAATAATGAAGATACACAGATGATGGAAATACATCAAAGTATGGAGGCTTCTTCCTCACATTCAGTTGAGGAAAAGGATTTTGATATTAAGGAAAAATACAAACAAATCAAGTTGAAGAATGAGGAAATTAAAACTGATATATATTCTCAGTTCTTAAAGCAAAAACCAGGTAATAAAAATAGGTTCCTATCAGCATTTGATTATTCAACTAAACAATTGATTATATCAGTATTACAACCCACAGTATCAGTGCCAAAGATAGTTTCTGACTATAAGAAAGTTGATATGGAAGTAGCTACAGACAAAATCCATGAATTAGATCAAATTGAGTTTCATAGGCAAACCTCAGAGATGTTGTATTCCGCAGTCACAACAAAAGCTATGAGTGATCATAAGCTTCAAAACACCATATATATTATACAAGATCAAATGAATATGGATAAAGCTTCATCATATGCAAAGGATATAAGGATAAAAGCCTTAGAAGATTTAGTATTGTAGGTAGGATATGATCCTACAAACATCAAAGCAGCAAAAGCATTGGTAAAGAAGAAAAATGAGGATATAGCTGCCTTGAGAAAACAGCTCAAACTTCCTCAAAGTGAACATCCTCAGACAAAGGAAGTCTTACAGGAACAAAAGGAAAAAGATGAAATGATGAGTTTAATACTTAAACTGACAGCCCAGATTAAAGAAGTGAAAGTACAGATGGACCAAGTTGTCCAAGAAGAGGAGACAGTAAAAGAACCAGTGATTCCTACAATCATCCTAGTCATCACTGCAGCAGTGCCTTCAACTTTAGGAGAAAAGTTGGCACCCAAAGAACCACTAGCCACTACAGTGCCAGTGACTTCTTCAACAACTTCAGCGACTGAGTCCTCCACAACAACATTGCAACCTACAGATGAAAACAATCAACTAGTGAAAGCAATGGAAGAGATGTCTTTGAAGACAAATCAAATTAACAGGTTGACAAAGATGATTGAAAATATTGAGAAGACAAACAAATCAACTCAGATAAATGCTAAAATACATGAACAAAATGCCAATAGATTGAGTGAAGAGGTAAAAAAGTTACAAAAAGAATTAACTCTCAAGGATCAGATATCATACATAAAAAATTACCTATGGAATAATGTAATTGAAGCCATCCATGATGTATGGCCTTCAATTCAGATAATTTTTGAGCAAAGAGAGTTATTATTGGCAGCCCAAGCAGAAATCCAAAAGACACAAGTTGATTTGGCTGATAAACCAGAACAGGCTGTAAGATTAATCAATTTCCTCAACAACAAGAATTAACAGGAATTGGAAGAACTAAAAATCAATGATAGAACAACACCTATCCTAGAAATTAGGAAAGTAACCACTAAAATAAATTTAATGAGGAACCTCGAAGAAAAATGTGAAGATATGAATACTGCTATAACTAGATTCATGGTTAAGTTCACCAATTTAAGGCAAAAAGGACTTCCTGATATCATGGTTATTAATGATAAGTTAATGCCTCAAAATGATTATGACAAGAAGATAAGAGAATATGCCAAGGAGCAGGTGAATAAGTGAACAAGTCAAGGCATTCCAATAGGAAAAGTATTGCTGAAAAGTTTTGAAGATTTGTTTTATTTGCAATATGAGATCAAACACCTATTTGTCATCAAACCCACATTTGCTAGGTATACCGAAGCCGATGAAAATTTTAGGAAACTAAAAAATATCCAACTTCCTCAGAAAATTAGGATTGGCAAGCATTGACTGATTTATTATGAAGAATGAAAAAAAAAAAATCTGTTTGCTGATTTCACTGTCAAAACAAATTTTACAGTAGTAAAGCAATTTGACTGAAGGTTAAAGAGTATTCGAAGTTAAAGAGTATCCGAAATGAAAGAGTATCAGTGAGAAAGAGTATCAGTGAAGGGAGGTTATATTCTAAAAAATATCTAAAGAGCCAGCAAAGAGGACACAAAAGCAGCCAACTGCTTCTTATCCTAAGACAGTTTCTATTTCTTTTGAATAAAATAGGACAACTTGTTGATTTGTTAAGAAACTGTCACTATTATTGTTGTAAGATATTTTATTTTCCTAAGTTAATTCCTAGAAGTCATATAGGATATTTTGTAAAACTTTATGTATAAATAATTCACTATTTTGAAGTATTTTTGTGTGGAATAAAATTGCTAGAGATTACTATAGATATTTTTTTGACTTGAAGGCTTTGGATTTCGATTTTGAATAGCAGACAGTATCAACTATTTGGCATCATACTTCATGATCCCTGTGATAAGCTATTTCGAGTGAAGTACTCTCTAAAACTTGTCATTGTTATTCTTCTTTGTTACATGCATATATTTGTGTTTAAATTCTAAATCTGAATGTATAACTAGGAGTATTACTACAGGACATGTTAATAGCACCCTGTTTTTAACTAGTTATCATTTCTTCGTTTTCTTCTGATTTCTAGTGTAGGGAACCCTTAATTTCCCCCTCTCCTGTTTGACCTCTATCTACTACTTCCTTTTTCTGGATCAAATGATCCTTAAGTGCCCTTTATCCTGATCATACCATCTCAAAAACCAATTTTCCAAGATCTCCAAGGGTTATCTATCTTGCCCTGAAGACATTTGAACTTTTAGGCCTTGATCCCAGTTCTGTTAGCTTGAATTAGACTCCATAGCCCAATGGACAAGCATATTTCCCTCTATCTATCCCTCCAAGTGAAATTTTTCCACCAAATACAATAAAACCAAACCAAAATTGCACTTTCATAGCTAGCCTAATATTCAAAAATTAAAACAAAGTTAAAATTGAAAGAGAGAGCCCTCTCTGAACCCTAGGAAGGCTAGATCCTAGAGTTTGAAGTAGGTTTGTGGTTACCTCTAGTATTCTTTGACTAAAAACCAAAATCCCACAAATTAAGAATTTACTAGAGTGATAACATTACTGGCGACCATACTGGGGAAATAACCAGTCCTCAATCATAAAATTAGTCTTAAAGGAATCATTTAATTCATCCTTTTACTTTAATATTGTTTTTATAGGTTGTGGGTATTGAAAAATTGTAATTCTGGCTTCTAGAAAAACCTACTATACCAGGTCTAACCCGGATCCTAAGCCTACTGTTATAGTAGATAACCCAGACCAAATTGGTAAAAATAAAAAACAAATAGAAAACTTAGATGCTGAAATCTCATTAGTAAGAGTCAATTCATTACCAAGTGAATTAGTAAGTCTGCAAGATATTGATTTTGATTTGAAATTTGAGCATTCCTTATTTAAAAGTAAATCTGAAAGTGATTTAAAAAATGTTGTTTTAGACCCTGATTTTATTTCATTTTTGAATGCAAAACAAAAATCTATTGCAGTAAGTTCTAAATCTAAGAAAGTTGAATATTATACTAAAGTTGAAGAAATTAATGTTACTATTCTAAAGGATATTGATGAAGCTATTGAATTAGCTCATTTGTTGACTTATGCAAACAGACCTTCAGTTTCTCAATTACACACCACAATAATACCAGCTAGAGATTCTTCTCTCTACGTTGTTACATCATTCATAAATTCTACTACCAGCTCATTTACAGATCCATTTATCCCTAGGTTACCACTACAACCTAGAGTATTATTTCCACCAATCACTTCATCCACTATATCCATCAGTTCACCTTTTTATTTCTTAAATACATCATCCTCATTTCCCAGCACTTCAGATACAATCTTTAGTTCATCTACTATCATTTCCAGTACAGCTCCAAGTAGTTCTACCTTACCTCCTAGCCAAGCTAAGCTTCAAGCTATGGCTGCTAGATATGCTCCCCTGGTCTTACCACAACAACTTCATGACATGCCACAAGACTATCAAAATAAAATACCATTGTTTGATGGCACTAATCAATATACTGCTTAGCAACACATTACTAAGATGACAAACTTCTTTGAAATTTATGAAATTGATGACTCAGATGTTCAAATGAGACAATTTGCACAAAATTTAACAGGAGCAGTTAAGAAGTGGTTTAAAGATTTAGCTACTGGTAGTGTAACTGATTTAGCTGTCTTTTTTACTTTGTTTTTAAATAAATGGGAAAAGAAAAAGAACCCCCTCCAAATTTTGTCTGAATTTTATTCCTTGAAAAGAGCTCCAAATGAGTCAGTCCAAGATTACTGCATCAGATATAATAGTGTCTATAATTCTATCCCTGCAAATCTTAAACCTACCCCTTATTCAGTTCTGCTCAAATTCCTTGATGGATTTGACACAGATATGGCTTACCAATTAAGGGAAAGAGATGCAGACACTTTAAGAAAAATGCAAACTGATGCAGTTAGTGTAGAAGTGAACATTTTAGCCGGAAAAGATAGACTCAGAAATGAAAGAAGAGTGACCATTAAAGAAGAAAATGCTAATTCAGACACAAAAATGGATGTGATAGCTAAAACCTTAGAAAGAGTGATTGATAGACTAGATAATATACAGAGAAGACCTCAGTGGGATAACCAAAAACAGATCATAAATCCCAATTTTAGAAAAAAAATAAATTCTGGAAAAGCAAAAGAAACAACCCCAGACCAAAAAACTAGGCCCCCATTCTAAGAGAACTATGTTGAAAGTTCTCAGAATAATAATGATGATGATGAGGATACAATTAATCTAATGGGAATATATGACAATAATGCCATTTTCCTTACTCAGGAAGATCATGAATTATTTGAACTTCAACAGCTCAAATTAGATTCTAGTGAATTCTTTGATTATAAGCAAGGTTATGACTATGCAATAAATGAAATACACAGCCAATATAACCTTATAAACAAGAAAAAAAATGAGTCTTCTACTAATAAAGCTTCCAAAATTCAAAATCAGAAAACAATAGAAGCCCCTAAAACAAAAGTTCTGCAAATTCTTCCAAGGGAAAATAAGCAAAACTCAAATTCTTCCCAAAACATTTCTAGTCCTAAAAAAGCATCAGGCCCTAAAATTGTTGATATTATTGATGAAGTTTCTCAACCTGCAAAAGATTCACAAAAATCTACCGCTGCTAAAGCTTCTAATTCTGTAAAAACAGAAAATTTAGATCCCAAAAAACCTTCTGCTGATCCTAAAACAATAGATCCAAAAACTGTTACTTCAAAAACGTCTGCTGATAATTCTAAGTTAGAAAGAACATCTACTACTTCACAAAAAATCCCTGAAAATAAAGTTAGAAGTAGTAAAACACAAGAAACACAAACATATAATGTCAAAACACTTGAAAATGAAAAAACAACTGTAGAATAACAAGACAAACCAACAAAAACTATAGTTACCAAAGAAGAATTGATTCAAATCAGTAAAACTCAACCTACATTCAACATACAATAAAAAATTTCAAAGCTTAAAATACCAATTCCTTTGACTGAATTGGTAAAAAATGACTTATATAAATCAACCATAACTGAAACATTAAATATGAATGATGGAGAAGACTCCATAAATCTAAATTATGATTAGCCAGAGTTGATTTTTGGCCCAGATGTAAATGGAAAACATGCAGATGGTGCAGTTCCTCCATTTTATATCAGTCTCACCATTCATGATCAAATTATACATAACAAAATGCTATATTCAAGAGCTTCCCATAATCTAATGCCCAAAGCCATCATGGAAACTCTCAATCTAGAAATTACAAAACCATACAAAGATTTGTTTTCTTTTGATTCAAGTAAAGTTAAATGCCTAGGTTTAATCAAGGATTTGTGTGTAACAGTAGTTCAATACCCTAGTAAGAGTATATTAATGGACATTGTAGTAGTTGATATCCCACCAAAATATGGAATGTTACTTTCTCGCTCATGGGGAGCAAAGTTACATGGATCTCTACAATTGGACATGTCTTATGCTACTATATCAATTTTTGGCCAGCCTAAAAAGTTATATAGGGAAACATTAATGAAGTACATGGTCAGTAGTGCTGAAAGATTTATAAATTACCCCATTTACTCTACACCAACTGACCTTGATTCTTTTATCCCATGTAACTCTGAAACAAATGAAATCCAAACTGAACTAGTAGATAAAAAGAGAGCACCAAACAATGATAGCATTTTTCATGAATCTCTATGGCATTTAGACTTTGATGGTTCAGTGAATAAGTTAGGAGTAGGAGCAGGAGTCTGGATAACAAATATGGAGACTAATCATTCTGAAGGCCATGCTTTCAGGCTCAATTTCAAATGTACAAACAATATGGCTGAGTATGAAGCCCTCATTCTAGGACTCCAAATCATTAGGAACTCAGGGGAGATTCAAATTTGATCATAAAACAAGTAAATGGAGTTTATTTTGTTTACAATCCTAGACTAAGTAGATACAGAGACACTGTGATAGATTTAAATGATGATTTATTGGAATGTAAGTTTGTTGTTATACCTAGAAAAAAAAATATACAAGCTCATTGTCTTGCAACTTTTGCTAGTACATGCAATTTACCATTCCAACCTAATCACAGATACAATGCTCAAGTCAAGCATAGTCCAATAATTCCAGATAATCTTAAGCATTGGCAGATTTTTTCTCAGGATGAACAAATTTACAAGTTTATGAACAATGAAGGAGAATTTCATAATTGTAATATAGATACAAATTGTACAATAAATCATGATTTGGATTGTGAAATAGATTTAAATAACCTAGATGTAAATAGAATAAAATTTGATAAACCAACTAGATTTAGTCAAGCTGATATAGATAGCTTAGAGAAAGTAGAGATTGAAGAAATTATTGAAGATGAATCAGACATATTGAATCTTAAGGATGATTTTTTACCTAAAGGTTTAACCCCATTAGAAGATCTTTTTGACTCTAATGATGTAGCTAGAAAACCAAAAATGGAGCCAGTAAGATCTGACATAGAAGAATGTAACATTGGTACAGAGTTAAAACCAAAAATAATCAAATTGTCCAAAATTTTACCTCAACAAGAAAATGATAAATATATTGAGCTTTTAAAGGAATATCAAGATGTGTTTTCTTGGAGTTATGAAGATTTAAAATATTATGATACAAACATAATCCAACATAAAATTCCAATAAAAGAAGATCAAAAGCCATTCAAATAAAAGTTGAGAAGGATTAACCCTGTGCTATTACCTTTGATTGAAAAAGAATTTAAAAGAATGTATGATGCCCAAATCATTGCACCAATCAGATATTCTGATTGGGTTTCGAACCTAGTCCCAACGAGAAAGAAAACATGAGAAATTAGATTGTGTGTTGACTTTAGAAATCTTAACAAAGTATCCTTAAAAGATAATTACCCTTTACCTAAAATGGACCATATATTAAAAAGGGTAGTGGGTTCTTCAAGGATTTCACTGTTAGATGGTTTTTCAAGATACAACCAGATCCTAGTCCAAGAAGAAGACAGAGCTAAAACAACATTTACTACTCCTTGGGGCACTTTTATGTATGTAAAAATTCCTTTTGGTCTAATGAATGTAGGAGCAACCTTTCAAAGGGCTATGTACATAGTTTTTTCAAAGGAAATACTTGAGTTCTTAGTGATTTACTTAGATGACAATACTGTGCTTTCCAAAATAGATAATGAACACTTGGATCATTTGAGACAAGCTTTTATTAAGTGTAGGAAATATGGCATCTCTTTAAATCCTAAGAAAAGTCTATTTGGATTAGAAGAAGGTAAGTTACTTGGACATATAATCTCAAAAGAAAGAATTAGAATAGATCCCACGAGGATAGAAGCAATTCTGAACATTAGTCCACTAAGAAACATCAAAGAATTACAAGCCTTTCTAGGTAAGATAAATTTTTTAAGAAGATTCATATCTAATTTAGCTGAGATAATTAGAGAATTGAATAAAATGCTAAAAAAAGATTCAGTTCTTAGATGGACTGTTGAGGCTAAAAAATCATTTGACTCTATCAAACAAGCCTTAACCAAAACTCCAGTCCTAATAAGTCTTGATTTTAAGAAAGATTTCATGATTTTTTCATTTGCTTCAGAACACACCATTGTTGTAGTTTTACTGCAGAAAAATGAACAAGGATTTGAACAACTCATAGATTTTTTCAGTAAGGCCCTTAGAGATGCCCCTTTGAAGTACAACAATATGGAAAAACAAGCCCTAGCTTTGGTAAAGGCCATTAAAGACTTCAAAGTTTATATTCTCTACTCACACATTATTGCCTATGTCCCAAATTCTGTAGTTAAAGACATTCTTACTCAGGATGGTCCCGATGGAAGAAGAGATAAGTGGATTGCCACTATCTTAGAATATTACATAGATATAAAACCCACCAAGCTCATCAAAGGTCAAGGATTAGTCAGACTTATGGCTGAATCCAATTGTAATGCCTTAGATATAAATTTTATTGCTCAAGTAGATGATCAGGAAGAGATGGCGACTCCATTGATCAATGAAGCCTTCTCAGACTCACCTTGGTATAAAGATATCATATTTGTATTACTAAACTTACAAGTTCCTCTTGCATTGTCAAGAACTAAAGCTAGATTTTTAAAACTTAAAGCAGTAAGATTTTGTATCTTAGATAATGTACTTTTTTGGAGAGATCATAGTGGGATTTTACTAAATTGTTTACTAAAGGAAGAAGCTGACAAAATAATTGAAGAATTTCATGCAGGTGATTGTGGAGGACATTTATAATGGAAAACTACTGCAGACAAGATCCTGAGAGCTGGTTTTTACTGGCCTACCTTGTTTGCTGATGTCAAAAAATATGTTACTTCATGTCATAAATGCCAAATTTTTGAAGGTAAGAAGAAATTATTACCCCTCCCTTTAAAGCCTATTTCAACTGAAATTCCATTTCAACAATGGGGTTTAGACTTCACTGGTGAAATTCACCCCCCCTCTTCAGGCCAACATAAGTGGATTTTGACAACCACTGATTATTTTACCAAGTGGATTGAAGCCATACCCTCCAGACAATCCACAGTTACTATCATTATTTCCTTCGTAGAAAAAAACATTCTTTCAAGATTTGGATGCCCCCAAAAGATAATTACTGATAATGTAGCAGCATTCAAATCCAAGAAAATGATTGATTTTTGCCACAAATACCATATTAACTTAGGCCACTCTACTGCATATTACCCCCAAGGTAATGGCCTAGCTGAATCCTCAGACAAAAGCCTTGTAAATATCATCAAAAATTTACTTGAAGACAATAAAAAGACTTGGAATAAGAAGTTAGTCAATGCCTTATGGGCAGATAGACTTACTACTAAAAAAGTCCATTGGTACTTCACCTTACCAACTATTTTATGGAATGAATGTTGTTTTTCCTTCCTCCCTAGGTGTACTAGTGATGAAAATTATCCAAGAATTACAAGTTGAAACAAATGACATCCAAAGAAGAATCAATCAAACTATTCACTTGCAACAAACAAGGGAAGAAGTTTATATCAAATTTCAAGTCATTCAGGATAAGATCAAGAAAATCTATGATAAAAAGACTAAAGAGGATGATTTTTACATAGGAGATAAAGTGTTAAAATGGGATTCTAGAAGAGAAGACAAAGGAAAACATGGAAAATTTAATTTTCTATGGAAATGACCTTATGTAATTTATGGATATAGAGGTAATAATGCTTTCTTTCTGAAAGAATTGGTTGGAACAAATCTACAAGAAGGACCAGTTAATGGCAGAATGATGAAGCACTACTACTCCCCTAAGTTAACAAATACTTAGTTTTTATTCACTTTGATAATTGTACATATACATTGCAAAGTTTAGATTGGATTGGATATTTCCTTAGCAAAGTTGAAGCTCAGAGAGAAGGCCCTAAGCTTTAAAAGGTAAATATCATAAGTATGAATAAGTTGCAGAGATCAAAAGACATTTACATGGTCATCACAGTCAAATTTCAAAGGCTACTAGTCTCAGAGTACTTGATATTTCACCAGGAAATGTCATCCCCATTTGGAGCCACTGTTAGGGTCCTATAATAATAGGGTTCATAAAATTTTGAATTGAATTTGATAGTCTTGTAAATATGTACATACCTTGCTTTCTGCAAGTTGTTTTCCCATATTTTGAAAAAAAAATAATAATAAAAAGACAAAAAGAGGCTAAAAAGTCCTAAAAGAAAGATCAAAGGCCTTAGAAAAATATAAACCCCAAAAGAAAAAGGAAATAAGACCTGAAAGTGAGCAAGTAGAAAAGCCACTACTTTTAATTTTACTGCAAAGAATAATGATTATGTGCAGAGTGTCAAAAAATGCCATAATCCATGATCAGTTAAACAGTCTAATCTTAACTTTTCATGCTTTCAATTTCAAGTTTTAGATAGAGAATAAAGATTTGTCAAACAATTTAAAATTGACAAATCAATATATAGGTAGAGAATAATGAGGAGATCAACAGTTTAATCTGAGTCCTTGGATGAAATAAGGTAGATTTAGATAGTTTTATGCTTTGAAAGAAAATGTTTTAAGGTTGCAAGCTTAAATGCATCTACAAAATGAAGAAAAAAAATGTTAGAAATAGAAGTTGGGTAGGTAAAAAGCAGTGGAGATATCATGTAAATAATACATCATCGAGAAAAATCACTAATTTCCCCTCCCGTATGAGTATTCAGTATTTTAAGCTATCAGTA
This sequence comes from Pinus albicaulis, assembly GCA_034641835.2. Taxonomy (NCBI): domain Eukaryota; kingdom Viridiplantae; phylum Streptophyta; class Pinopsida; order Pinales; family Pinaceae; genus Pinus; species Pinus albicaulis. The sequence goes on along the minus strand of CM076580.1, from coordinate 1,301,059,595 downwards.
AAACAAGCTCAGAGCATTTCTTTGACTTTTGTTGGGACCAGACCCAAGGCTCGATGACTGGTTAGTTAAAAATATTGAATTGCTACCTTAAACCCTCATTCATCAACATTTTCCCTTCATTCATACATCAAAACCCCTTTTTCCTAAGTAAATACACATTCTTACTTAGTAAAATTGAAAACCCTAAAATAATTAAATTCATCCCTTCATAAGCATTCATAAAAATCCTCAAAATTACATTTATCCTAAGTATTGGTGAAGGAAATATAAAGATAAGAAATGCATGATTTTATACTATACTTAGAGATAATATGTATTTTGTTTTTATATACTACCCTTTCATATTAACCTTTAACATACTTTTATTAAAGCCCTAAGAAATACCCTCCCATACTGATTAATTCCTTATATCTAAATACCCCAAAAAACCCACTATTATAAAGTTTTGACCAAAGTCTATTATCCCATGTGTGCAAATAAAAACCCCAAATTATAAAACCTTTGGTCTAAAAAATAGCGTTATTGAAATATCCCGACCCTATGGTTTGAAAACTATAAAAGGTTTAAAAAACTATAATATAATTTAACCTGCCTGCATATGTTTTATTAAAACATTTAACAAATGTTTTAAATAAAAAAAGTTAATCCTGTCCTATACCATTGTTAAAACATTTATATATGTTTTAAACCATATCCCCCCGCCACATATTAACCCTTCCGCCTATGCAAAATCCTGGTCCCACCTTTCTATTTTCAATGCAACTCCCGAAACGATCTTAGCCCTTCGCTTTAAACGTTTAGACCTGATGGACAAAGGATAATATCACATAGAAAACATGCCCGACCCTTCAAAATCCAAAGCCACGCGAAATGGGTGGTTTCACCCATTTCTCTCTCATCCACGTGGCCTTCCCTCATTCGATCACGTTCGATGAGGTTAAAACAGCTTACCACCTGAAGCCTACGTGATAACCACTTGCGGTTTTCGTCCATCGCATTCCGAAACTGCCTCCCTTCGGAAAAGACCTGCATTCAATGCAATTCATGCGTCTTGATAAAACCTTTGGTTAAACCTTTATTCATTTATCTTTCGCGTTTAACCTCTTTGTTTGCTTTCCCGACTGTATAAACCTGTTAAAGCTTGTTTCCGACATTTTTTATGCCCAAAACTTGTGAAACCTTTCCCTGAAACCCGTGAAGACTGTAGAGAAGCTGCGCCTTGCTCCAGATGAACTGTTGAAGCCATCAATTCGACCAGAAACTATAAAAACCCTTTCAAAGCCAATACCTACATCAAAACAGGTATTTTTCTCAGAATTCAACCTGCAACCAAATTGAAGAAACCTTTTTAAAGAAAGAGAAGCATTTTAAAGTTAAAAAATTGATTAATTCAATTGCCAAAAAGTCCCTAAAACAGGCTGAACTCTGGCAAAATTTTCCCAGAAACCCTATTTATCTACTGTGTGCTTTTTCAAGGAAATTTATCAATTTTCCACATTTTAATAGTCCATTTCAAGCTTTGAAATAAGCCAAAAATCCATCTTCAGGTGCCCTAATTTTCTGTAACCCTTTTCAACAGAGTTTTGGCCCATTTTTCAGTCCAAAAAACTCAGAAAACCCCTGTTTTCTATTTTATACTAGTTTTTAAGCCTCAGAACTTATTTGATAAACCTAATTGGGAAGAAAACCCAAAAAGAGACTCTATTTTGCTAAATTTTCCCAATTAAGCCTCTACTATAGTAAAAATTTCCACTGCAAACTGTTTAAACTTGCAAAAGAAAATCAAGATGCCTAAAAAATAGAGTGTAAGTAAGCTTGAAGGTTCTAAAACTCCTAAACCTACTCCTGCCATGAACCCAAATATTGCAATTGTGGTCAATCCATTACAACCCCCAGCTGTTGATATTGAACACATTCCCCTAGTTGATATTGACTACAAAATAACTGATCCTATATTTGAATTCAATCTGTTATATATCCATAACTGGTGTTTTGAGAAGTCCTTAGATGATCATGAAGAAGTTCATATTTGGGAATCCAGTCTACCCAAATATGTAGTCCCTCTGACTCACCCTTGTCAAGAAATTATCAGATTATGTCACCATTACTATATTCTTGAACAAAGAGCTATTGTGAATTCCAGTAAAGAGGCCCTATTTACCATCACTGCGGAGTCAATAAATCAAATGTTTCAGCTTCAACCAGACCCCCAAGCAGTCCCTTTGTCTATTGAAGCCCTCACTAAGCTATACATTGGCCTAGATTTCCCTAAAAGGTTTATGATTTTTAAGACTTTTATGCCTCTGCATGTTGAAATTCCTGAGCTAAATCCTCCATATTCAACTGCTAAATTCCCTGAAGGTTCAAGGCATGTAATCTCCATGCTTTCCTTCATCTTTGGGTATTTCATTGATGAGCACACTAATGAGTCTATCTTGGGATTTTTGTCCACCTTTTATCCAGGTCAACCACATTTAGTTATTTTTTACTATGCTGGTTTCATTGTTGATAGTATTCACTATCAATTGACTAATTTACAGTTGAAAGGAGTATTCAGATATACCTCCTATATTTTCCACATGTTTCTTTTCTTCCAATAAGATAGCTTTCCAATTTCACTTCAAAAGTTGGATATAGAAGGAAAATCTCTATCTGTCATCTTTTGGACATCCATACCTAGAAAAGAAGGCACATATTTCAGTTATTCAGAGTTTGTAGAGTTATTTTTACATCCAGTGACCACCATGTTAACTAAAATAGAGCAGCCTAGAGTAGGTGAGGAAATGAAGAAAATATTTCAGTTATCAGAACAAAGCAAAGTTGGTGACTGGTATTTGTATGAGAAATTCACTGAAATCAGAGTTTTTGGGTCAAACTTGTTGCCTTACAAGTTACCCAAACATCCATCAATGAGGATCTTTGCCTTGGATTACATCAGGCAGATCCTAAATTTTGATTCTATTAACTTCATGGCAGCCAAGAAGAAGACCCAATTTAAACTTAAAAATCAAATTGGGCCATTCATATGTAATCACAAAGATGCAGAAAAGGAAGCAGCAAATCAACTACTGGAATATAAATTTGAAGAAAGTTTCCCATGGAATTATGATCCACAAGGGATCTTAAGTAAACTAAGGGTAAAATGTAAATTGACACCCTTTATCCATGAATCAAAACCAGAAGTAGAGAAGTTTGCTAATCAAATTGAGTGGGTTGAAAACACTTTAACAGAGGTAGTAAACCAAAGGGATACTAGTCGCTCTCTGGAAATTGCCAAACAACTAGAGACATCCACCAAGAGAATCAGAGAAGAGGGAGCCTATATTGTAGAGACTACAACAAAAACAAAGTTCAAGTTCATTTACAACAATGACAATATATATTGAAGAAACAGAGCCCTTGAATACCAACACTAATTTTACAGAGACAGATGTAGCTACTGTAGTTCTCAGTGAGCCAAATTAGAATGAAGAATAATTGAATAATGAAGATAACAAATGATGGAAAGGAAGCAAGGTATGGAGCCTTCTTCCTCACATTCAGCTGAGGAAAAGGAATTGGATATTAAGGAAAAATACAAACAAATGAAGTTGAAAAATGAGGAAATCAAAACTGAAATATATTCTCAGTTCTTAAAGCAAAAACCAGGTAATCAAAACAGATTCCTATCAGCATTTGATTATTCAACTAAAAAATTGATTATGTCAGTATTATAGCCCACAATATCAGTGCCAAAGATAGTTTTTGACTATAAGAAAGTTGATATGGAAGTAGCTACAGACAAAATCCGTGAATTAGATCAAATTGAGATTCATAGGAAAGCCTCAAAGATGTTGTATTCCACAGTCACAACAAAAGCTATGAGTGCTCATAAGCTTCAAAACACCATATCTAATTTGTAAGATCAAATGAAGATGAAAAAAGCTTCATTATATGTAAAGGATATAAGGATAAAAGCCTTATAATATTTAGTATTGCAGGTAGGATATGATCCTACAAACATCAAAGCAGCATAAGCATGGTAAAGAAGAAAAATGAGGATATAGCTGCCTTGAGAAAACAACTCAAACTTCCTCAAAGTGAGCATCCTCAGACAAAGGAAGTATTACAAGAACATAAGGAAAAAGATGAAATGATGAGTTTAATACTTCAATTGACAACTCAGATTAAAGAAATGGAATTACAGATGGACCAAGTTGTCCAAGAAAAGGAGACAGTAAAAGAACCAGTGATTCCTATAGTCATCCCAGTCATCACTGCAGTAGTGCCTTCAACTTTAGGAGAAAAGTTGGCACCCAAAGAACGACTGGCCACTACAGTGCCAGTGACTTCTTCAACAACTTCAGCTACTGAGTCCTCCACAACAGCATTGCAACCTACAAATGAAAGCAGTCAACTAGTGAAAGCAATGGAAGATATGCCTTTGAAGACAAATCAAATTAACAGGTTGAAAAAGACGATTAAAATATTGAGAAGACAAACAAATCAACTCAGATAAATGCTAAAATAGATGAAAAAAATGCCAACAGATTGAGTGAAGAGGTAAAAAAGTTACAAAAAGAATTAACTCTCAAGGATCAGATATCATACATAAAAAATTACCTATGGAATAATGTAATTGAAGCCATCCATGATGTATGGCCTTCAATTCAGGTAATTTATTAGCAAAGAGAGTTATTATTGGCAGCCCAAGCAGAAATCCAAAAGACACAAGCTGATTAGGCTGATAAACCAGAACAGGCTGTAAGATTAATCAATTTCTTTAACATTAAGAATAGACAGAAATCAGGAAGAACTAAAAATCAATGACAGAACAACTACTATCCTAGAAATTAGGAAAGTTACCACCAAAAGAAATTTAATGAGGCAGCTTGAAGAAAAATGTGAAGGTATGAATACCGCTATAACCGGATTCATGGTTAAGTTCACCAATTTAAGGCAAAAATGACTTCCTGATATCATAGTTACTAATGATAAGTTAATGCCTCAAAATAATTATGACAAGAAGATAAGAGAATATGCCAAGGAGCAGGTGAATAAGCAAACAAGTCAAGGCATTCCCACAGGAAAAGTATTGCTGAAAAGTTTTGAAGACTTGTTTTATTTGCAATATGAGATCAAACACCTATTTGTCATCAAACCCACATTTTCTAGGTATACTGAAGCTGATGAGAATTTTATAAAACTAAAAAATATCCAACTTCCTAAAAATGAGGATTGGCAAGCATTGACTGATTTATTATGAAGAATGAAAGACAAACAAATGAAAAAGAAAAACATATGTTTGTTGATTTCACTGTCAAAACAGATTTTACAACAGTAAAGTAGTTTGACTGAAGGTAAAGAGTATTTGAAATGAAAGAGTATCAGTGAAGGCAGGTTAGATTCTAAAAAATATCTAAAGAGCCAGCAAAGAGGACACATAAGAAGCCAGTTGCTTCTTATCCTAAGACAATTTCTATTTCTTTTGAATAAAATAGGACAGCTTGCTGATTTGTTAAGCAACTGTCACTATTATTGTTGTAAGATATTTTATTTTCCTAAGTTAATTCCTAGAATTCATCTAGGATATTTTGTAAAACATTATGTATAAATACTTCACTCTTTTGAAGTATTTTTGTGGAATAAAATTGCTGGAGATTACTATAGATATTTTGTTGACTTGAAGGCTTTGGATTTCGATTTGAGTAACAGATTGGATCAACTATTTGGCATCATACTTCAAGATACCTGTGATAAGCTATCTGGAGTGAAGTACTCTCTAAAAATTTTCATTGTTATTATTCTTTGTTACATGCATAAATCTGTGTTTTAATTCTAAATCTGAATGTATAACTAGGAGTATTACTACAGGACATGTTAATAGCACCATGTTTTTAACTAGTTATCATTTCTTTGTTTTCTTCTGATTTCCGGTGTAGGAACCCTTAATATCTCCCTCTCCCATTTGATCTCTATCTACTACTTCCGTTTTCCAGATCAAAGGATCTTTAAGTGCCCTTTATCCCGATCATACCATCTAAAAAACCAATTTTCCAAGATCTCCAAGGGTTATCTATCTTTCCCTGAAAACATTTGACCTTTTAGGCCTTGATCCCAGTTCTGTTAGCTTGACTTAGACTCCATAACCCAATGGACAAGTATATTTCTCTCTATCTATCTGTCCAAGTGAATTTTCCCACCAAATCCAACAAAACCAAACCAAAATTGCACTTTCATAGCTAGCCTAATATTCACAAATTAAAGAAAAGTTAAACATGAAAGAGAGAGCCCTCTCTGAACCCTAGGAAGGCTAGATCCTAGAGTTTTAAGTAGGTTTGTGGTTACCTCTAGTATTCTTTGAATAAAAACCAAAATCCCACAACTTAAGAATTTACTAGAGTGATAACATGATCAAACAGGTCAAAGGGGAATACCAGGCCAAGCATCCATGAATGAGAGCATATATAAATGATGTACAGGATATCCTAAATTTCCCGAATATACATTTTCAGTAGTACTGAGAAGTCAGAATCTTATGGCAGATTCACTTGCTACAACAACAAGTAATTTCAATATTCCCATATATTCTAATAATAAATTTGAAATTCATGTCAAATATTGGCCAAATTTTCATGAAAATTTGCGTTATTGGCAAGTGTTTTTGGATGACAAACATGTAAACAATTTTCTTCAAAATGAAGGTGAATTTGAGAGCACTTTTATTGATGAAGTTTATGACAAATATGATCAAGTCATCAAAGGCACTCAGGTTGATGTATTACATTTGAAGGATAACAACATTCCAAGGGGTCTTGTACCTTTGGAAGAATTGTTTGATCAGGATGATGTTTCTAGGAAGTCGAATATTGTTCTTATTGAGAAAGGTGTTGAGGATGTGAACATCGAAACAACAGAAAAGCCCAAGATGGTCAAGCTGTCCAAGTATTTATCTCCAGAGGTAAAAGAAAAAAACATTGCTTTATTGTTTGAATTTTTTGATGTATTTGCTTGGGACTATGTAGACTTGAAATTTTATGATAAGAATATCATTCATCACAATATTCCGGTCAATCTTGACCAAAATCCCTTCAGAAAAAAAAATATAAGAAGAATTAACCCAAGGTTGTTGTCGTCGATAGAGAAAGAGGTGAACATAATTTTCAAAGCTAGCATCATTATTCCCATCAGATTTTCTGATTGGATGTCAAATTTGGTTATGATAAGGAAGAAAACTGGGGAAATAAAACTTTGCATTGATTTTAGAAACTTAAATAAGGTTTCTCTAAAGCATAATTATCCTTTTCCCAAGATGGATCATATCCTACAGAGAGTGGTTGGGGCTTCCCAAATGTCACTTATTGGTGGATATTCGGGATACAATCAAATTTTAGTACACAAGGATGATCAAGACAAGATCGCTTTCACAAGACCTTGGGGCACATTCAAGTATGCTAAAATTCTATTCGGGCTCAAGAATTTAGGGACCACCTTTCAGTGGGAAATGACATAGCCTTTGAAGATGAAAAGGATGTTTTCTTAGTTGTGTATCTTGATGACTTGATAATTTTCTCTCATTCAGATGATGAGCATTTGTATCATTTGAGAATTGTATTTTAGAAAATGAAATTTGGGATTTATCTTCATCCCAAAAAGCCTATTTTTTCCATGGTGGAGGGAAAGATTCTCGACCATATCATATCCAAAGATGGCATCCAGATTTATCCTTCATGGATTGAGGCTATGCAAAAAATTTATTTTCCATGCGACAAAAAGAGATTCAAGCTTTCAATGGTAAGATGAACTTATTAAAAAGATTTATTCAAAATCTGGCCAAGCATATTTGAGAAATGACCAACATGATAAAGAAGGAAAATTAGGTAAAATGGTCTGAGGATGCCAAAAAGTATTTTAATTCAGTGACGTTTTCCTTAACTACAACTCCTATTCTAATAAGCCCAGATTAGTCCATTGATTTCATCATATTTTCATTTTTCTTCGGACATACCTTGGCTGCAGTTTTGATGCAAAAGAAGGATAAGACCGAGAAACCCATTGCATTCTTCAGTCATACCATTAGGGATGCAACCCTTAGATATACTATAATTGAGAATCAAGCCTTGGAACTAGTAAAGGAATTGAAGTATTTCTGAGTGTATATCCTCCATTCACATATTCTAGCTTATGTTGCCAATGCAGCAGTGAAAGATGTTCTTATGCAGACTGATCCATAAGGCAGAAGAGGGAAGTGGATAGCAATAGTTTTAGAGTATGACCTCGAGATCAAGCCCACAAAGCTGATCAAAGGTCAGGGATTATCCAAGCTCATGGATCAATCAAATTCACATGCTCTAGATATCAACCTCATTTCAGTTTTTTCCGATGAAGAAGAGGAAGGCACACTCATGCTGGTATCTGATATTTTTCTCTCATCCCCTTGGTATTCTGACATCATATATGTTCTTCAACATCTAAATATTCCTCCAGGCATGAAAAAAAGTAAGGGCATGTCATTGAAGTTAAAGGCTTTCAAATACTGCATTTTGGACAACGCTCTTTATTGGAAAGAGCTAGGAGGTGTCTTGCTGAACTGTTTAGTAGAAGATGAAGCCAAAGAGGTAATGAATGATTTCCATAAGGGAGATTGTGGAGGTGACCTGCTTTGGAAAACAACAACTAATAAAGTGTTGAGTGTTGGATATTATTGGCCTTCTCTTTTTGTAGATTTATATAACACAATGATGAATTGCGACGAGTGTCAGATATTTCAAGGTAAAAGGAAGTTTCTTTCATTACCTTTGTATCCTATTTCCATGCAAGCACCATTTCAGCAGTGGGGCCTTGAATTTATCGGATAAATTCACCCTGCATCATCTGCACAATATAAATGGATCTTAACAGCTATATACTACTTCACCAAATGGATCGAAGCGATCCCAACAAGGCAAGAAATATATTTAGATATTTTTCAATTTTGGTGACTAAAATTTTGTCTTGTTTTGGTTGTCCTCATAAGATCATTACAGACAATGCGACCGCATTCAAATCGAAAAATATGGTTGAGTTTTACGACAAGTACAACATCAAATTGGGGCACTCAACCACGTATTATTTGCAAGGTAATGGATTGGCAGAATCTTCTAATAAATCTTTAATCAATATCATAAAAAATATTTTGGAGGCAAACAAAAAGAATTGGCATAAAAAGATTGTTAATGCTTTATGGGCAGACAGGGCGAGTAGTAAGAAGTCAATAGGAATGTCTCCTTTTCAGTTGGAATATGGAGTAGATACAATTTTTCCTACATCACTTGCAGTATCGGTTATGAAGTTGTTACAAGAAGCAGGAAGTGAAGGGAATGATGTGCAGCACTGAATCAATCAGATGATCCATCTTCAGCAAACAAGAGATGAGGTCTTTCAGATTGCCTCAAAGCTTCATGAAAATATAAAGAAGGTATATGACCGCAAGACAAAGGTGGATGATTTTAAGGTTGGAGATGTGGTCCTCTGTTGGGATGCTAAAAATGAGGAAAAAGGGAAGCATGACAGATTTGAGAACTTATGGAAAGGACCATATAAGATTTCAGCCTCTCGTGGACAACATGCTTGCCAATTGGAAGAGATGAATGGAGAAGATTGTTTAGGAGGACCAGTCAATGGTAGGATCCTTAAGCATTATATTTTATGATGCAGATTTATGAAAATTTCCCAATTCCATTGTATATATCAGTTTAATTTTTCTGCAAAGTGTGAAGCGCAGAATCATCAGAGCTTGGAGCCCGAGGTGAAGGCCATAAAGTTCCATTGATTTTCTACTGTTTTCAAATTTTAGTCAAATTCAAGTCAATTCAATATTGATTCAGTTTATTATATTGAGTTTTCAGTATTCAGTTTGGGTTTTTAGCTTTTGACTCCATGCCCAATGGTTAGGCTACTTGGTCTATGACATTCTTGCCACCTCGAAGGAGCTGCCATCCCGAGCTTGAGCCAATGTTAGTGCTAGTCTTTGCATCCTATCACCAGTGATCAAATGGACCCTTATCATGTCTTAATAGGGTCCCTAAGTCAATTTTTTGTCATTTCAATAAGTCTTCAAGCAAAAATTTGGTCACTTGGTATTAGGTCTAGGACTGTTTCCACTCTTTCCAAAATTTTAAATTGTTGGTTCATGTCATCAAATAAGATGAGTGTATCATCATTCAGATGTTTTCATCATCACTTTAGTCATTTACATCATGATTCAATTCAGTTAAGAGCCTCCATTAGGTCATTAGGGTTTCAAGGTCACCAAACTGCAATTTCATGCATAAAAATCCGAAAAATTGGAGGAGTGGTAATAGCCAAGTATTTTCAAATAAATTTTGATTTCAATGTAATTTATGTTCCTATATGTAATAAGGGTTCTAATGTTCCAAAATGTCAAAAATATCCTAAAGTTCAAAAGGAAAAGGTAAATTGGTGATGGTGGGCCATCCTACCTCATTAATTACTAAGACATCAAAAGCAAATATAAAGGCCTATGAAGGAGCTAAAGCAACTTATTTTTACTCTTCATATACTTTGTTCCCCTTGACATCATTGTGCAAATCAGGAGAAGATGAAAATTGCGAGAGGAGGAGGGTTTTTTATGGAAGTTTCAGAGAGGGGCGACCTTTTTGCGACCTTTCTAGAGTGGAATCTAGTCTGGCACGACCTTTTCATGACCTTTTTGACGGTGCGACCTTTCTGCAACCTTTTCACAACCTTTTCACGACCTTTTTGCAGAACTGCCAGGGTTTAGAAATGTGGAGTTTCTTCATGGTTTCAGAGCTAAATTCTGAGTTTTTATAGCCTCCAAATATTGTTCAAAGCTCAATTAAGCTTCAATAATCAGTAAGTGATCATCTACATTATCTTTTCAAAAGCAATTTCATCAAGGAAAAAAGTGGTTTCTTCTTAGGATTTTCTTCAGCAAAAGTTTCACATGTTTTCATGTTCTCCATGGTTTTAATGAAGGAAACCTAACTCTCATTCACTTATACTATCACCTACACTCCATAAAAACCCTAGCATACACACTTCCTATCACTCATTATTAATTTACCCTTGACTGTATTAAGCCCTAGTCTTCTACCAATTTTCCACTCCACAATTTACAAACTTCATGCCACACCATTTCATCTCATACGAAAAATTTCATCATATCACTCCATTTCATACTCCATTTTTTCACCTCAAAAAATTGAGGAAATTACCATATCATCACTACCATTCCCTCTGTGTTCAAAGCCACTATGACCTATCATCTAAAAACCCTAAAATCAGCTAAAGTATATCCTTCAAGAAGAATTCACAGAGAGTGAAACAGAGAGAAAACAGGAAGTGAAAAAGGGAGGACGCCATTCAATATTTGAGCCCATCAATTTAAGTGAAATTAATGCCTGTCCATTTGTTAAAAAATGTTTTGAAAATGCTAGATGTATGAAAGTTTGTGAGATGATCACAAAGGTTGGTTCTCATGTTCCTTTGACTACCCTCTTTGCCCATAATTTTCACATAGACAACGATGTCATAATAGGAATGGAGTTCAGTTTTTGTGCAGACCATATTTCTTTAGCCACAACTATTCCACATAAGGGTGAAAATTGGTTTAATGGCATAGATTTATAGCTAGATGATTACATAATGTTCCTAAAACCTAACCTTAAAGGTATTCCTGAACATGTTATTCCTTTCAGATTTCTCCATGATAAGTATGCCCCCTTAATGAAAATCATTATGAAATATATTACTTATCAAGTTAGGTTTTACAGAATGTACAGTTATGATGTTAGGTTGCTTATGCACTTCACCTCTGCAAAGGCACTTAATTTGTCCAATTTTCTATTTAGAAGTGTGGTGAAGGTGACTGAAAAATTTAAGACTAGGGGAAAACCTCACATTAACAGTATATTTCATCATATATTGATCAAGATTTTGGTTCTACATTAGCTTTCATCCAAGAAAATAACCTGGCAAACATTCATGGATAAACTAAACTCTGCTCCTGGTATTAGTCCTACTATTTCTCCTACCAAAACAACACCATTAGGGTCAAAGTGTGTACAACCCATGGAGCTTGGCTCATCAAGCAAACAGGTTGAGATTTCAAAGAGGCCTAGGCCTAAGGTTACTCTCACCTATAACAGAGAAAGGACGCTTGTGCTTTCTCCACAGAAAGAGGAAGGGCCCAAGCCTATTTCACCATAGGGATCACCATCGATGTTGCATGAGACTCCCATGCATGATGAGGAGTAAAATGATTTTGATTTCGTTTACCTAGAGGAACATGATGACCATGAAAATTTGCAAAGAAAAATCAAAGAGAAGGAGGCTCAGATCAAAGAACTCCAAGAAAACCGAGCAAGGGCTCAATTTGTTATCTCATTTCTTGAGCAGGGAAACAGTCTTGAAGACAAATCAATTGATTTTGGAGAAGAGGTTTTTTTATGAAAATAAACAAGAAAGGGGAAAAACAATGGCTAAACCTGATGAACCTAAACACAAAGGAAAGATGAAGAGACCAAGAACTATGGGTCTCAAGAAGGCACTACAGAAAAACAAAGAACACAACCCTACCTGCGAGCAGCTCACATTTGAGGAAAGGATGATTAGAAATCAATAAAGACAAGGAATTTTGGCTTGAAAAGGTCAAAATTCACTTGGAAAAGCTTTTGGAGACTGAAAAAGGGACAATAAGTTTCACAAAAACATGATTTCCCGATATCAAACCAAAAATTAGATTGCACAAGTGAAAATTAAGCAATTGAAAACAAAACTTCAAGAGGTCCAAGACAAGCAAAGGAGAAAATAAAAAGTGGTCAAGGGGTGAAATTTATGGCTAAAACATCCTTGGATTTTAAGCCTAACATACAGAGCTATTAAGGAAAAAATTCTTAAATTTTTGGAGAAATTTGAATTTTTTTGAAATTTTACTAAAATTGATACAGAGAAAGGTCAGACCAAGGTGCGACCCTTTTTCTTTGGACACCCAAATGAGGTTTTTTCTACATGGATGGGTAGATATTAATATGTAAAAACTAAATATGAAAGGGGTTTTCCATGAAAACTTCCCAATTTGATGAAAAACACAAAAAACCTCACCTTTTTCATGGTTCTACCAAAATTTTTGGACTGGTGTGACCTTTTTGAGTAAGGTTGGAAAATCATGTTTTGGAGGACTTCCCATGGGTATTTTTTGGATTTTGATGGCTTGTTGGAAATTAGACACGTGTTTCTACTCAAACCAACATTCATAATGCAGTTTGGACTCCTAAAATTCATCCAAAATCAGCTCTTAACTAACGCAACCTTTTTGCGACCTTTATGCTCAATTGTTGTTTTGGTAAATTTTGGTGCAACCTTTCTGCCTTCTGGTGTGAGTTTTTTGTTCCTGGTGCGACCCATCTGGTTTAGAGACATTTTAATTCCGAGAATCATATTAAATTTGATGTATTTTAATAAATTAATTTTATCTTAGGCCTCTTAGTTGGTTTTTGCCTCACTATATGAGGAAATTTGTAATTAATGAGGAGATAAGCTCTCCTAAACTTTGTCTAAAATCTTGGAAACTGTTTCAAATTTCCTATTGTTTAGGTGAGTACTCATCCAAGTCATTTATGATGAGCCTTAAATAGGGTTTTCAACCTGATGAGCTGTCCTATGATGTATTTTCCTATATTAGATATTTTGTAATCATTTCCAATGGTTGGATGCTGTGAAATTTAGCTTGGAACACTAGTGTATTCAATAATTTTTGGCAGGAACTAATAGATAGAGTTGCAACTATTGTGGTGGGATTCATGAGGTATGTGTTTTATCATTGTTTCTTCTTCTGTTTTCATATGTTTTAAAGTATTTTACCTTCATCTTAATTTCCATGTCTTATGTGATGGATTTCTAGGTTTGATAAGAAAAATTCATTGATTTCAATGATCTTTTTTGGAGAAGTTATCACAGTTATGTTCATTATCCTCTGATATAAACAAATTCATGATTTTCGTGCTTGTTTTGAAACCCTATCAATCTACCATATTCACCAGGATACCTTGAAGTGCTAAAGTGTGTGCCTACCTTACCCCATTACATCTTTGCAAGTCTGATTTTCAGAGCCCTGGCCTAGTTTTTCCTAGACCTAATTCACCATCCAACACAAAATCCAAATAAATAAAACCCTAGAGCCTACTATACCTACTCTAAAATCTCCTTAATCCAGTCAATTTGGTTGTGATCTCATTGAGAGAGCCCTCTCAGCCTAGTAGGGCTAGCTACTAGGTCAAAGTGGTATGTGGTTATCTTTGCTGGTCTCCTTCTCAGCCTTCGAAGATCCGGTGGAGTGCTAACAACTTGAATAGGGACAACACTCTTGGGAAGACTAATTTAATAATTTATTTAATGAATCTACTCCCCTTATGCAGAGAACACCATAGATAGAGGTTTTAATCCAATTATGATTACCAATGTTTAATGTGCATATTATTAAATGGTAGTACACCTTCTAGATCCACATTTGAATTTTTAGAATGATGTGAATGATCTTTTAGACTTTAAAAGTTATACATATTTGGATTTAGATCATTGTGATGGGAATTTGGAGCACAATAATCTTTTACTAATTGAGATAAAGATTCATTAGTTGAGTATCAATGTGAGACCTACACATGGGACCCATATTTATAGTCAAAATTCTTAGACTATAAAGTTGTCATGAGGCGTTGTACATGAGACCTTTTTTGTAGAAATTAATGGAAATTTTATACTACTAATGTATTCGAACTAAAACAAGAGATTACATATTTCCTCTACTATTCCACAGAAATGAAATCACAATATGGAAACACATGCAATGACATGTAACCATTAAAACCACAAGAACATAATGATTTACAGGGGAACCCAATTGGGAAAAAACCCCCTTTTGATTTTCATTAATTAGATGAGAATTGGAACTATTACAATGTATTGCTTCAATCTTGAAGCAAAGCCTACACTGTAAAATTATTCTCCTACTAACTATCCTGCTCTAACCAACACTTAGTCAATTCAAGGCCCCAAATTTCTCCTATTTCATTGCGCAATATTGGAGGAAATTAGCTCTTAAAAAATATAAATTTTCTCCTATTTTATTGTGTAATTCCCAATGAATGATTCCCCTGCTTAATTACCAAGCCTGTACACTCAACTAGTATACAATTGATAGTTACATTGTGCCTTTTCCTCCACTCCAGCTAGGAAATTCGAATTCCATGCATGTCTAGGATATTTTTAGCTGATTGATTAGTTTAACTGAGAGATAAATAAGTTAACAATAGTTATACTTATCAACTAACATTAAAATGACTCAACTAAGTACTTGAGCTCAGTTAACTGTGCCAAACTAAAAATAACTGAACTAGTTTGCTAAATTTTAGCAATCACTACATGCACAAATTTACTTCTAGCTTATAAATTGAATTTACTGAGTAAACTAGTAGACATAGCCATGTCACACAAATTAAATGCAATCCAAGTCATCTTGCTGAAGTGGAAAATCAAATTACTAAATTTGACTAAGGCAAAAGTCAAATTTAGCTTTTCTTGCCACACTTTCTAACACCGCCTCTCAGTAAGAAAGGGATTTTGCACCACCCCTAGCCCGCATCTGTGGAATTCGAATTTTTCTATAGAAAATTCCTTTTTCAATATATCTGCATCTTGCTCGTCAGCTAGAATGTACTGTAGCAACATAATTATCCTCTTCACACAATCCCACAAGTGATGGTACCTGATACTAATGTGCTTGGACCTGTCATGAAATACTAGATTCTCAGATAGTTTGATACAACTATGATTATAATAATAAATCATTATCAGATCCATATCTTGACTGAAAATACCCATAAGTATTTTCCCATCCATATGGCCTCACAAGCTACTTGACTTGTAGCCATGTATTCAACCTCTATTGAGATGAGTGCCACATACATTTGTTTCCTTCTACACTAAGAAATAGTTCCGAACCCAACACTGAAGATAACACATGAAGTAATTTTCTTGTCTGATGGTGATCCAAGTGGATATTGGTGGCCACCCACCCATTCCATTTGGACCCGCACCACTAGTTCTTCCATTTTTTCAGTTTTGGCACAACTTACTATTTTTATCAAGTTTTCGGGTCCTGAACTTTCGGAGCCGTTTGGAGTACCTAATGATCCAGGTCGATATTGGTGGCCACCCACCTATTTCATTTGAACCCCTGCCATCAGTTATTTCAATTTTTAGTTTAGGCACAAATTACTATTTTTAGCAGTTTTTCTAGTCCTGAATTTCCAGAGTCGTTTTGAGGCCCTAAATAACATTTTTTGGGAAAACCAGGAGAAACATGGGTCCACGGACCGATATTTCCCACATAATAAGTTTTAGTCCTTGGATATATATTTCTAATGAGGTATGACGCGTGTCAAATGGAGATCGTGTTCCAAATTTACGTTCCCGGGAATTTGAAAGACCAATTCACCCAAACGGGACCCATAGTTTTGGCGCTTCATCTCCTAGGGTTAGGTTTTTGGATGTTTAGGGTTTTCATTATTTCTCAATAATAAATAGGCCCTGGAGACTCATTGTAACACAGTTCAGAGGCATGTACCCACCACATCTCTCCTCGGAGATAAGCTACCATTGCCCTAACTAGTTTATTTCCATTCTGTCTGTAAACATATTTTAGTTATTTGATATTAATGAAATGAAGTATTTTTTCGCTGCATCTCTATTTTTATGTATATTTCTGTATTTTATTATGTTCCTGCATATATCTGGATCAGTGGTATTAGAGTGATCTTCTCTTTCTTTGTTTTTCTTTGCATGTCCCCAACGAGGTCAGGGTATAAGGAGTTAGGGCTCGATCTCGTTGAATCCCTGCAAGATCAGCCTCACAAACCTTGACGACCTCCCATGGCGGAAGAAAAGAAAGATGAGGGAGCAGGAGATGCTATCAAAATATTTCTTAAGAAGGCCCTCAAGAAATAAAGGAACATGATGATGGATAACTTTGCTCAGATCCTTCAACGACTGCCCATCTACGCCACATCTGCATCCAACAACCACTCTGGAGGCACTAGTCCCTTCAAGGTATAAGTAAACTTTTACATTCCCATATTTGAATGCCAAATAGATGCAAATGTCATAGATATATGGTTGAATTTGGTAGAAGAGTATGTCATGGTCCATGATTTCTCCGACCGAGAAAATATTATTATTGCACTCCTCAAAGCCGGCCCCCATGTCAAAGACTGGTGTGAAACCTACTGTGAGCAAAAGGACGAGAGGGAACCCTCTCTGTTCTCGACCACACCCACTTGGAATTCATTTTGAAGTGGCATCAAGGAACAATATTACCCCGTGGGGAGCTATAAGGACAAGTACATTCAATAGACCACGTTGCGGCAGCAAAGCGATCAAGATGTGCGCGAACTGACAAATTTGTTCCATACCCTGCGCACAAAGTTGGGTATTAAAGAGTCAAAGAGACATTTGGTGCTCAATTACCGCAGTTGTCTGCACATACACATTCAGGAGGAAATGGAGTTCCTTGAAATTACCTCGCTTGGCATGGCATATCGCTATGTCGCCAAGGTTGAGCAGAAATTTAAGTAGAAGAAGCGAGACTTTGGATCCGTGAATCCGAAGCCAGGGAAATTCACCCCTGAACCACTGAACAGGGGGCAGAGCTAAAGCGGGGAGACTTAGAACACCACCACAAATCCAAAGGACATGATGAATTGGTATGAATTTCATAACAGCCCCACTAACAATACAAACGATTGTCGGGCCAAACAGTTTTTGGTGGCCGAACTGAAGGCACCCGAATCAGATGCATGTTCTGATCCTGAGACAGAACCAGACAAGGGAGATGACAAAGGGAAGTAGATAATTTATTTGGACCCTAGTGCCATTTTTTCCACCACCAAGCTCCAGAGGGAGGATCTCGAGGATCTAGAGGAGGGGGAGTGCCTCTTCTAGTCGCAGATGTGGGTGAAGGGTTCTCCACTGCAATTTATTGTCGATAGCGGAAGCCAAAAGAACCTCATTTCATAAGAGGTCGTGAAGTGGCTTGGCCTAATGACCATAGCACACCCGCAGCCATATACCATTGAGTAGCTTCACCCAGGGAGATATCTCCACGTCCGCCAATAGTGTCTCCTTCCGTACAACATCAAGCCATTCACACATGAGGTATTGTGTGATGTTGCTTCTCTTGATATAGTTGATGTATTATTGGGCCAACCATACTTGTGGAGGAGACATACTATGTATGAGTCTAGGCCTCGTTCTGTTGTTATTAGTTTTGGAAATAAATTGTACAGGATACCGGAGGTAGTATCGCCTCCTGCCATCTCCTTGACTATTGCAAAACAATGCAGTAAGATTGTTTCCCAAACTAGGAAATTTATTTTCCTTACAATTCGCTCATAGGGAAAGAAGAATATTGTGACCACAACCTCAAAACAGGGTTCCCTTGCACGGATGTAGCAGATGGACAAAGTCGTGGAGGAATATGAGGACATTTTCTCCTCACCCACAGACGTTCCTCTACACTGTCAAGATAAGCACTCCATCGATCTGACCCCCGATGCACCGCCACCTGATATTGCCATACCTCATGCAATTACACAGAGAGAATCCACACATGTACTGTATCAGGAAACCAAATTTATTGAATGCATCCAGCACATCTGCCAGCAGGTCCACAACATCCTAGACAAATCCAATACCAAGTTTAGCAGAATTTGCCTCTCATGGAGGAACTGAATGCAATAGGGACCATTTATTACTAAGGAGGGAGGAATGATCCAGGTGGATATTGGTGGCCACCCACCTATTCCATTATCATTTCTTTCAGTTTTTCAGTTTCGATGCAACTTACTATTTTTAGAAGGTTTTCGGGTCCTAAACTTCCGGAGCTATTTGGAGGCCCTAATGATCCAAGTCAATATTGGTGGCCACCCACCTATTTCATTATAACTCCCACCATCAGTTCTTTCATTTTTTCAATTTCGGCACAAATTACTATTTTCAGTAGTTTTTCGGGTCCTGAACTTCCGGAGCCGTTTTGAGGCCCTAAATGATGTTGTTGGGAAAATTGGAAGAAACATGAGTGCATGGATCAATGTTTCACACATCAAAATTTGCAATCCTTGGATAGATCTTTCTAACGAGTTATGGCGCACGTCAAATGGATATCGTATGCCAAGTTACGTCCCTGAGAATTTGAAACACCAATTTACCCAAACAAGGCCCATACGGTTTTGGTGCTTCATCTCCTAGGGTTAGGTTTTTGGATGTTTAGGGTTTTAAATTGTTTCTCAATAATAAATAGGCCCTCGAGCCACATTGTAACATATTTCAGAGGCATGTAGCTGCCACATCTCTCCTTAGAGATAAGCTACCATCGCCCTAGCTAGTTTATTTCCATTATGTCTGTAAACATATTTCAGTTATTTGATATTAACGAAATGAAGTATTATTTCCGCTCCATCTCGGTGTTTATATCTATTTCTGTATTTTATTGTGTTCCTGCATAAATCCGGATCAGATGGACTCCCTACCCATACTCGGTTGTCCCTATGAAGTATCTCAACACATGCTTTGTTTCCTTTCAATACAGCTTGGTAGGCTTCACCATGGCTTGACTCAGTTGATTAACTGCATAGCATACACAAGGCCTTGTGTTCACCAAACATCAAGGATCCCACAATTTTTCTTTAGATGGTAGCATCTATTGCCTCTCCTAAAGAAGCACTCTCCTTCCTCCAGTTTGTTGCTATAGGTGTGTCCATAGGCTTGTAGTCATCCATGTGAAATATATGGAGTATTTCAGAGGAATACTTCCCTTGAATAATAAACAACTCACCATCACTGTGCCATACTTCTAGCCCAAGGAAGTAATGCATCAAGGCCATGCATTTCATCTAAAATTATCTTGCAAGATCCTCTTTGCAAGAGCAGTTCAACTACTTATCCCCTGCAAGTATCAAGTCATCAACATACAATACCAAGATAAGAAACTTGCGATCTACCACAACATGATAGAGATTGGCATCTGCTGCAATTTTGGTGAAGACGAATCCACTGAGACATGTGTCAATCCAAGTGTACCATGCTCGGGGTGCTTATTTGAGACCAATAGGGATCTCCTGAGTCTACACACATGTGTCTCCCTATCACATGTCTCAAATCCCTTTGGCTTCTCTATGTAAATTTCTTCCTTAATAACACTATTGAGAAAGGTGGTCTTCCCATCCATCTAATGGATCTTCCACCCCATCTACAAAACCAAGGTTAGAATGGTTTTGATAAAGGAATATCTTTCCATTGGGGAAATTTTTTCCTAATAGTCCACTCCCTCTACTTGAGAGAAGCCTTTAGCCACAAATCTGGACTTTTACTTCTCGATGCTCCCATCAACTGCATGCTTCACTTGGTAGATCAACTAGAACCAACCACTGACTTGTTCTTTGGTCTCGACACCACCTCCCATACACGGTTCTTCATAATGGATTCATACTCGTCTACCATGGTATCAACCCACAATGGTTGAGAAACTTCTTCCTTAAATGAAGAAGGATCTGTCTCAATGAGTTCTGTCATTAGATCCATATACCTAGTGTACCTATCTGGTGACCTCCGCTACCTATGTTGAGATGTAGGAGCTCCCACATGCTCCTGTGCATTTTGTACCAATTTGTCAGCTTCTATGGTTCTCTTCCTCAACTCTTTAGAATATTTTGGTTGAGTGGGTACCTCCACTCGGCCTCGTGTTTTCTCCTCTACATGTGGCTACTACACAACCTCCTGAAGCTTTTCACCAGACTCCTCCTTTGGAGATAGAATATCCTCCTCTAGTGGGATACTCATCTCTCGCTCTAAAGAGAATCCCATAGCCTTCTCCTCATCAAAATTGACATCTCTCCTCACTATTATCACCCTAAGTGAGGGAAAATACACCCTAAAGTTAAGCAATGTCTCTGTGTATCCTACAAATACTCCCATCTCAGATGTAGGCTCAAATTTCTTCCTGTTATCCTTGTAGACACGACAATACATAGTAGCTCCAAATTTTTTGAAATGAGACACATCTGGATTTCTCCCAAAGGAAGCTTCTTTGGGTGTGATCATGCCAAGTATTCTATGAGGGCTCATATTCTGCAAATAAAATGCAATGTTGCATTCTTCTACCCATAGATGCAATAGAAGCCCCCAATCATGCAACATGACTCTTATTTATCCCACTATGCTCTTGTTCTTCCTTTCAACCACCCCATTTTGTTGTGGGTTATGGGGTGCTATTTGTTATTTTATAATACACTCTTTGGTGCAAAATTACTTGAAGGTGTTAGAAACAAATTCTCCTCCATTGTCACTTCTCAGGGCTTTCAATTTCTAACCAGTCTCATTTTCAAATAATGCTTTGAATTCAACAAATTTTGAGAAAAAATCATCCTTCTTCCACATGAAGAAGATACAACATTTTCTAGAAAAGTCATAAAAAAAAATAACATGATATCTTTGTTTTGTTTTAGAGGTTGTCGAAAAGGGTCCACATACATTAGAGTGGACTCACTCCAAGATTCTTATAGCTCTTCTATTTCAACCCTCAAAGGTGGATTTGACATATTTCCCTAATGTGCATCCCTTGCAGACATCATGTTGGTCAAGAGTAAATTTTGGGAGACCAGTGGTAATCTGTTGCATGATTTTTAAGGCCCCATGGTGTAATTCTCCCATGCACCTGTGCCAAAGTTCTCTGATATCTCGACTTTGCACCATTTTTTCCTTGCTTCTTAGCGCAACACAAGATTATGATATATGATATTGATAATCCATGGTATTGGTCCATGGTATTCTGAAAATATATCCATGGTAAAGTGGGAAGAATCTCCATGGTTAATAATCTTTTTATAATTAATATTAATAAAGAGTAATAGTATAGCCCCGAGGATTATCTCAATTGGTCGAGTCCCCGATGTTAAGAACTTGTGCTATTGGGAGGTCATGGGTTAAATTATCTCGACACATTCAGGGTCAAGCTCCATGTTTGAACCGATGAGAAGTGATCCCTTTAGGTGGATATACTGGAACAATATTGCATGGATGTAGTGAGCCATCGATCTCCGGTGACCTTGAATTACACATACACAAACATATTTAAAATCATATATATATATATATATACACACACACACACACACACACACACATATATATAATGAGTTATGTTTTTTTGGACATATGATATTGATAATCCATGGTATTGGCCCACGGTATTCTGACAATATATCCATGGTAAGGTGGGGAGAGTCTAAAAAATATTTTTTAAAATTAAATAGAAAAGGGAAAAATTCATAACTACATTTGAGATAAATCTCAACCCTCTATCCTCACGACTACTAAAAATATTCCATGGATATGCCATAGAGGCTAAATACCTACCATCCATTCAGTAATTATTGATAATCAAATTAAAATTCTTGAAGAGATAGACATGTTGTTAACACAATAAGGATGAAATATTCCTTATGAAGTGTGTATTTTAGCATAAGGATGAAATCGTCTTTATGAAGCATGTATTGAAGTATAGGATATTGGAGCTTAGATTATTAGGAGGTTTCCTTCTTGAAGATTAAATTGAATAAGAGTTAATAGATTTATAAAATTATCATTATCTGATGTTGCTTTACCTTAAGGATTTTCACATTGAATAAATTATGGGATTGTTTGTGATTCAAATTTAAATGTTAATGCTCATAACGTGATATTTGGAAAGGGTTTGTTGAATTGATGTAGGCAATAGTGCTTCACTTAACTTTAAGTGAAAATGTTTTCTTAACATGATAGTTCTAGGTTTTCAACTTGATTTTCATGTACTTTTGCAATGTCGTGAAACACACATAATATTTGTACCATTATCCTCATATGATTTTCCCTACGATACACATAAATCATGCTTATTCCAAATGATTAGTTAATTTTAAGTCCAACATTATTATTTTAGTATAACTTTTTGATATCGATTGAATCATTATAATATGTCATCTATCTTGAAACTTTTGTAGTGGAAACATCAGAGGAATTAGCTTATAGGGTTGTTTTTACTAGTGGGTCCTAGTTTCGAGAGTTGAGGTCTAAAGCCTTTCAGAGTTATTTTGAGATATTAAAGGATTTTCTTGGGGTCCAAAAACTATTTATTGCATAAGACCCCATGGTACTATTTCACGCTCAGATACCTTTCTAACAATACAACAATTGAAATAAATATAATTCATAAGAAAAATTTTATACCTCTGTAAGTTTACCTACCATGTTTACCACCCTGGTACGAGTGGATAATATTTCAACCCTCATTACTCATGCATATGAGGCTAGCCATGTGTCGAATTTGAAGAAGGATCTAGAAGGTTGAAGACCGTAACTCTAGTTTAGGATTGAGGGAGTCAAACATTATCCCTAGTTGGCTATCATATTGTGTTAACTACTATGCCACTATGAGGAGTAGGGGTTCTATTCTATGCTATTTTATTTTGTTCCATATTTGAGTAAAGAAAATGGGATTAGAAAGTTAGGAAACAAATAAAAGGGGTTAATATTATATAACAACCATACATGCCATTGGTCCTAGGGAAATCTATAGACCAGCCTAGATCCATCTTAACTCCGGATCTATCAAGCGCCGAGAGGGATCAAATCTCTCGAGGTGAAAACATTTTTTTTGAGTGAAAAACTTGAGGAAAGGTTTTCACCTCGAGAGATTTGATCCATCTCGGCGCTTGATAGATCCGGAGTTAAGATGGATCTAGGCTGGTTTCAGTCGTGTGCGACCAAGGAAAATCTATCGATAATATGAGGAACATATGCTTAATTTTATCAATAATATGTAAATACATCTAATATTAACATAACCATTTTAAATATTTTAAATATGTCTGAGATTCATTGAGTCATTTTAATTTTAAATTTGATTAGTTACCTTAGTTTTTTGAGATGATAAATATTGTAAAATAACTTTAACGATGAAATAAAATTTTGAACGCAAAGTGACAATGTAATAATATTGAATGATATAAACTGTGAATAATAAGAATGTAGTCAATTATGAAGTCTTCTTTGTGATCGATTTCAAACTATTTTCTTCTACTATTCTTATTTTCACCCATGTTAGTTTTGTCATATTTTCATATTGATTATTTGAAAAGGACAGTTGGAATTGTAAACCATTTAAATATTTAGCTCGAGCTGTTGTAGTAAACATCACACCTTGTCTCTCTTGCTCTCCAATATTAATAGGTTGAATTAGTATAACACAAAAATCAATGTACATTGTCAATAATTTTTTGTGCTTACAGTAAAATCATTGCACATACACTATTAATCCAATGACTTTAAAATTAATGTACCATCATACATCAAATTAGAAATCAACATATACACTGAAATCAATGAAACTAATGCAAGAAATAAAATAATAATAGAAAATAACATCTACACTAAAATCAATGCATATAATGCAAGTAACGAAATATGATTAGAAATCAACATCTACACTCAAATAAATGAGTCTAGTGCAAGTAAGAAAATAGGATTTAAAGCCAACATCTACACTGAAATCAATGCATCTAGTGCATCCAATCAAATAGGATTAGAAATCACCATCTACACCGAAATAAATGCATTTAGTGCAAGGAATCAAATAGGATTATATATCATCTACATTTAAATCAATGCATTTAGTTAAATCATCTACATTTAAAATCAATGCATTCAGTGCAAGCAATCAAATGTAATTATAAATCAACATCTACATTGAAATTAATGCATCTAATGCAAGCAATAAAATAAGATTAGAAATCACCATCTACACTAAAATCAAGGAATTTAGTGAAAGAAATCAAATAGGATTAGAAATCACCATCTACATTGAAATCAATCCATTCAGTGCAAGCAATCAAATAGGATTAAAAATAATCTACATCAAAATCAATTCATCTAGTGAAAGAAATAAAATATAACCAAAAATCAAAATCTACATTAAAATTAATGCATCTAGTGAAATCAATCAAATAGGATTAGAAATCATCATCTACACTGAAATTAATGAATTTAGTGCAAGCAATCAATTAGGATTAGAAATCATCTACATTAAAATCAATCCATCTAGTGTAAGTAATCAAATATCATTAGAAATCAACATTTACACCAAAATCAATTCATCTAGTGCAAGAAATCAAATAGGATTAGAAATCACCATCTACGCTGAAATCAATGCATCTACTGCAAGAAACCTTCTTCCCTATATTCCCCATATATATCTATATATCCATCCATATCTCCTTCTTTTTCTCTTTATCTCACCACACCATACACACACTCTCTCTCACTCCATATCGATCAATTTCATTGTCCCTCCCTCCTTCTCTCCATCTATCTTTTTTTCTCTTCACCTTACATCTATATATATATCTCACTCTATCTCTCTATATCAACTCCAAAACATAAACTCTCTTTCTCCAATCTATCTATCTATCCATCACTCCCTCCTCCTCCTCCTCTCTCTCTCTCTCTCTTCTATCTCTCTTCCTTCCTGCTACCCTTTCTCCCTCTCTCTCCATCTTCTTTATCACCCCCCCCCTCTCTCTCTCTCCACCTTTCACCCTCTATGTCTTTATTCTTACCTCCCCATCTCTCCCTCTCCATCTTCATATCTCTTTCCTACCTCTCTTCACTCTCTCTCTTCCTTTCTCTCCCCTCCCCCTCTCTCTCTCTATCTTCACCTTCCAACTTTGTTACCATATGCCTCTCTCTCTCCTTCTCTCCCCCCTTCTCTCCATATCTCCTTATTTGTCTCTTTATCTCACCCCAAAACATACACACTCCCTCTTCATCTCTCCCTTGTAACTCCCCCTCTCTCTCCACTATTCATTCTTTATGTATTTATTCTTCCCCCCCTCTCTCCTCATCCAGCTCCATCTCTCAATCCCTCCCTCTCTCCCCCTCCAAATCCATATTTCTATCCCTCCCTCTCTCCTCCCCTCTCTCCTCCTCTCTTTCAAGTCCCCTCTCCTTTCCTTCTTCTCTCTCCCTTTCTCTGCTACCTCCCTTTCTCTTCCCCCATCTCTCTCTCTCTCCATTTCTCAATCCCTCCCTCTCTCCCACTCCAAATCCATATTTCTATCCCTCCCTCTCTCCTCCTCTCTTTCAAGTCCCCTCTCTTTTCCTTCCTCTCTCTCACTTTATCTCCTACCCCCCTTTATCTTCCCCCATCTCTACCTCTCTCTCTCTCTCCTACAATCATCTCTTCCCCCATCACTCTCTTCCTCTCTCTCATCATTCCTCTCTCGCCTCCTTCTATTTGACCCCCCAGCTCTCTTTCTTTCTCTCTCTCTCTGTCCTCCAATCCTCTCTCTTCCCCCATCACTCTATCTCACTCTCCAACTATCTTACTATTTCTATCCCTTTATCCTTCTCTCCCCCCTTATCTCCATCACACCTCCTTTCTCCTTCTCTCCCCCCTTGTCTCCATCACTCCTATGTATCCTTATCCCACCCATAAGCATACACACTCTCTCTCCATCTCTCCCTTGTCACTCCCTCTCTATGTATTTCTTCTTCCTTTCCTCGCTTTGCCTCCAGCACCATATCTCTATCCCTCCTTCTCTCCTCCTCCTCTCATCCTTTCTCTCTCTCCCTTTCTCTCCTACCTCCCTCTCCCTTCTCCCTTCTTTCTCTCTCTCTCTCACTCTTTACCCTCCAATCCTCTCTCCTTCTCCCTCCCTCTCTCCTTATCTCTCTCCCACCTCCATCTTTATGTCTCCCTCTCTCTCTCTTACCCTTCTCTAACTCTCTCACTCTTCTCACTCTCTCTCTCTTCATTCATCTTCTCCCTTATCCTTCAATTTATCTCCATATCTCCCTTGTCACTCCCCCTATTTCTCCACCTCTATCATATATCATGATATATTAATATATATTACAATATAATAAATTTAATATTGTATTAATCTAAACATATTAAATTTAATAATATTAATATTTTAATATTAATGTTAGGGTTAATAATGTTTTATTTTTGGCATAGTATTAATAATAATTTGGTTCATGGTATTTGACCCTTATACTTCATATATAATTAGATCTTGAGTTCTAATCGTATTTGATATATTTCGATTTATTTACCTTACCTCTTTATACCTCTTTTATATTTACTTATTTACCATACCTACTTTATAAATATATTATTTGGCCCATGGTATTTGCCCATGGTATTATTAATAATTTGTCCCATGGTATTAATAATAATTTGTCCCAGAGGCTTCACCTAAATAAAACATGTTTTTGAGTTTTTGTAAATATAAAGTGGTTTATTGAGTAAATATAAAAATCGGTTTTATTTATTTACCATACCTCTAGTTTATTTATATTTTTATTTATTTACCATACCTCCTGAGTAATATAAAAAGAGGTTTTATTTATTTACCATACTTATGGTTTATTTATATTTTTACGTATTTACCATATATTATTTATTTACCATATCTCTTTTTTGAGTGTTAGTAAACTCTTCATATTTTAAGTTTATATCATTTAAATTTATTTTTAATAAATTTTTAATTGTTCATTTATATGTTTATCTCAGTTATTGTTCAAGCCGACATTTTTTTTGGCTTCCGACATACTTACACATCGGGGTCATACTGGGCTGTAGAATGCGCCTCTCGGCGCAATAACACCTCCTTCTTTGTACTTACACATTTTCTATACTAAAGAAAAATATCAAAGAAAACTCACATTCTAGTTGGGGTTTCTCCTATAAATATTTATCACGTCAATTATCTATGTCTATCATGGATGTTATATGTATTTATTTTTGTTTTTTATTTCTCGCACTTCAGTTTTTTTAATTAATTAAGAAAACAATCAGTTAAAGAAAGAATTTGAAATCTAAGAAAAAATTAACAATAAATATTTCAATAATTTTATTAGATATGTTGTGATGAACTTTTCTAGTGGAATATACACAATAATTTATAGATTATATTGGCACCATAACATGTTTCTTTGAGGAGTTTTGTGGGAAGCTGTAGGGGATCTAATGATTTGGGTTGTACAAGGAATGAAATGAATCGCAAAAAGGGAAATGTAATACACTCATAGGGAAATATAAGAGAGCACAATAATATGGTGAAAGCCCAACTTCTATTAATACATGAAATCACATAATGCTATAAAACACACACTAGCTAAAATGGTGGTAGCTATCTTTGAAGAGAAAGACATGACAATTACATGCATTTGCAAAATATATTACAAGAGTTTGAAATAAAGATATTTTAACCTAAATAAAAAACCCTATAGGTATAAAACCCTAACACTAAAGTATGAAGAATTGAAATGATTACATCCCTTGAGGTTGTTCGTGTTGAGATTCAACAAGATGATGATCCTAGTGAAAATTAAGCACCTACACTAGGTGGGGCTCGCGGGCTACTTTTAGGTGATATGTATATTTTTAGAATTTGGGTCAAAGTATATTTTTTGAATGCATGTGTGAATTTGTTTCGTGGAATGCATGTCTAAAAATAGAATGCATGTCGATTATTGTTAGCCCTTAACAATAATTAGACAATAAATAATAATCTATTCTCTTGAAGCACTTGATTTCAGTTAACTGATGTGGCCCAACCAGTTAACTGAAGGAATTTCGAGTTCAAAGGTTGGTTGGCGGGACATGCTAGTGGACTTCGTTGTAACTGAGTGATGCAAAGTTGTAACAGAGTTGGATGTGCAGTTATGTGAGTTGTAAAGTAGTTTAACTCAGTTAAGTGAGTTAAACTAAGCTGTGCTAGTTGTAACTAAAGATACACTAGTGCGAGATCAGTGAATTAAATATTAAATTAATTCACATGGCGTGATCTCACATGCAGCTGAAGATTTACTATTGTTAACTATATGTATTTCAGATCCAGTGGAGACCCAGTTGAGAGATAGGTGAAAGGGACAGTTTGACTATCAGTTGTGACTATAGTGGGTGCACAAGTGCAACCAAACACACATTGGAGATGCCAATGAGGATTGCGCAGTCTAGGCAAGGAAATATCTAATCAATTCAGTGATTGTGATCAGCAGGGATTGTGTAGTGGAGGTAGGTTGTTAGGAGGTAGTAAATTGGTGCATGAATATGCCAATTTTTGTATGACAGTGTGAGACAATTGTATATTGTACTGAGAGCTCTTGGAGTATAGTTTTGTATGAGATTGTTTCATGATCCATGATATATAAATAATATATGATAGTGGGGTATTTAGCTTTATGCTTTCCCAGTAAAAACATTTGTGTTATGTGTGATTGTTCTTTCTTCATGTGTTTTCAATTGGCGATTAAATTTCCTCAAAGATTTAAACAGTTGAGTAAACATCGAAATGGCTTTCAATGGTTTGCGGTTAGAGTATGCACTCGAGGGTATCTCGAACTAAATTGCATGGAAGGATAGGATGGAGGCAGTGCTTGAAGATAATGGCTTGAAGGAATTCATTGACAATGATGTTCCTAAGCCCACTTCGACGGATGCTGCATTACTTGACGCATGGCAAAAGAAAGTAGTGAAGACGAGAAGGATTCTGTTGGAAGGTGTGCAAGACCATATTGTCTCAAGCCTTCATGGGAAAGCCACTCCATTTGCAATGTGGAAGGCTTTGATGGATCTTTTCCAACGCAGCAGTGACCATAGGAAATTGGCGCTGAAGGATAAACTCAAAAAGATCAAAATGGAAAAGGGCGACAATATTCCTAAGTATTTCACAAAGTTTGTCCAATGTCGGGATGAAATGGGAAGTGTGTGAATCATAGTTGCTGATGATGATTTGGTGAGTTTGGCTCTCTTGGGACTTCCTAAGAGTTGGCACAGTTATCAATACTCTCTCAACGGATGGGAAAAATTGCCGGATTGGGAACGACTGTGGTCGGATCTAGTGTAGGAGGAGTTCAGGAGGAACACCAGAGATGTCTCTTCATCAAAGCATGATGATGAAGAGGATTTTGCTTTGGCTACGAAAGTAAGGAAAGGGAAGGGGAATAAATTCCACTCAAAATCCGAGGCTAAAAGCAAGAAGCTGGATTTGTCCAAGGTGAAGTGCTTTCACTATCACAAACATGGGCATCTCGCCACTAACTGCCCAAAGAAAAATAAGAACAAGAAGGTTGCTAGAGCTACAGCTGATGAGGTCCTTGCCTCACAATTTGAACTTGATTTCTCTTTGATCGCATTCTTGGTTTCAAGTTCAATGGGATCGATGTGGTATCTTGATAGTGGTGCTTCCTTCCACATGACAAGAGATAAGGAGCTTTTCAGGGACTTGGAGGAGAAAGATCTCCAAACGCATATAGAGATGGGCGACGATGGACGATACAGTGCGACTAGCATTGGTACCATTACCTTTGAGAGGGATTCAGGTAAACCATTTCTGTTGAGATATGTTATGCATGTTCCAGGTCTGAAGAAAAACTTGTTCTCAGTCGCGATGTTGGAGGACAGAGGTTATGACGTTGTTTTCAACGATGGAAAAGCTTTCCCGTGACATAAAACAACGGGTCAAACCAAGAGGATAGGGATTCGAGTTAAGAATACCTACAATCTGGAGGTACATGTCTGCGCTGCAATGGTGAGAAAAGAAGAAGAAGTAGTGAGCCGGGATGAGGGAAAATTATAGCACAGGTGATTGGGCCATCTTCACCATGGTGCCCTGAAAATTTTGCAGCAGATTTCTACTGGACTTCCCAAGGGTACACTTGTGCAGATAGATCAGTGCAAGGGATGTACTATGGGTAAGTTTGTGTAGACCACCTTTCATGAAAAGGAAAATCGTGCTTCGGTGATCCTGGAGAGAGTCCACACAGACATGTGTGGGCCATTCTCAGTTGCTTCAACAACAAAACACAAGTATTATGTTATTTTTGTTGATGACTATTATCGTATATGTTGGATATTCTTCATGCAGAAGAAGGATCAAACATTCTCAAAGTTATGTGAGTTTAAAGCATTGGTGGAGAAAGAGTCGGGGAAGCAAGTGAAGGCTCTTCGGAGTGATAATGGTGGTGAATATATCTCGAACAAATTCAAATAATTCTGTAGCAAAGAAGGAATTCAAAGAGAACTCATAGTGCCTCATAACCAACAGTAGAATGGGGTCGTGGAGAGGAAGAAAAGAACGATCATGGGTGTTGCATGAGCTATGTTGCATGATCAGTGCCTACAAATGCACTTGTGAGCGGAATCATGCAACACTACGGTCTATGTGCAAAACTGTTGTCATCATAGAGTACTTGGCATGAGTACACCTGAAGAAGCTTTTACTAGTAAGAAACTGAATGTTTCTCACTTTAAGATTTTTGGCTCATCTGTTTATGTGCATGTGACCAAGAATGCTAAGAAGAAGCTGGATCCGAATACTGAAGTTGAGATATTTGTGGGGTACACAAAAACACCCCATAATTATCATGTGTATTTGCCAAACAGTCGAATGACTGTGGTGCGATGGGATATAAAATTCAATGAGGAGAAAGACATGAAGTTGTCGCTTGAGAGGGAGCTAGACTTACATGCAGTGGAGGAACTTTTGGTTCCCAAATATGAATCTCTAGATGTTGATCAGCCGCAGGAGGAGGTTCATGGAGTGGAGGAGTCCACTCAAAGAGAGCCAAACATAAGAACTAGCAAAAGGCGTACCACAGAAGCTAAGAGGCTAAATCTTGATGTGGTACATAATGTAGGAGTCTCTACTTCACAGTGTAGAAAAAGACAATCTCCTAACCGATTCACTGGATACATGGCTCTCATGAGAAAATGTATTGTGATAGAGCCATCTTCCTTTCAGGAAGTAGTGCAGGAGCCCACATTGGTAGATGCAATGGTGGAGGAGTATGTCTCCATTGTCATAAACAATGCTTGAGAAATTGTTCCAAGGCCGGTTGATAAATCAGTGGTAGGTTCAAGATGGATCTACAAGGTAAAGAAAGTTGCTGATGGGAGTGTTGAGAAGTATAAGGCACTATTTTGTGGCTCGGGGATTCTCACAGATTGAGGGGATTGATTATGAAGAAACCTTTGCACCTGTCACACGGTATTCTTACATAAGGACCATCCATGCTCTCTCAGCGCAGATGGGTTGGCACATTCATCAGATGGATGTGAAGACTGCATTTTTTAATGGGATCATTGAGGAAGAAGTGTACATTG
This sequence comes from Pinus albicaulis, assembly GCA_034641835.2. Classification (NCBI taxonomy): domain Eukaryota; kingdom Viridiplantae; phylum Streptophyta; class Pinopsida; order Pinales; family Pinaceae; genus Pinus; species Pinus albicaulis. Next base: position 1,301,027,335 of record CM076580.1, on the reverse strand, counting down.
AGCAGCCTAAAGGATTTGAGATCTTTAACAGCGAGTCGCATGTGTGTAGACTTAAAAGAGCATTGTATGGGCTGAAGCAAGCACCCTGTGCTTGGCACACTCGGATCGAAATATATTTCACCAAACTTGGCTTCACCAAGAGTGAGGCAGATGAAAACCTATACCAGATTGTGGTGGAGGGTAAACTTTTAATCATTGTTCTTTATGTTGATGATTTAATACTGACTGGTGATGAGCAACTGATACACACATGCAAGGAGGACCTTGCAAAGGAGTTCGAGATGAAAGATATGGGCCTCCTTCACTACTTCCTTGGATTGGAAATATGGCAGCGAGAAGGTGAACTGTTTGTGTCTCAAGGCAAGTATGCAAGGGAGATACTCTGTGAGTTTCACATGGAGGGCTATAAACCCATGGATACTCCTCTTCCTCAAAACTGGAGGAAAGAGGACGCTACATCTGGAGAGGTAGTGGATGCTACTGTCTATCGACAGTTGGTGGGTTCCCTCATGTATTTAGTTAATACAAGACCATACATATATTGTTATGCGGTGAACCAGTTTAATCAAGTGATGGTTAAGCCTACCAAGCTCTTTTGGAAGGCGAGCAAGCATGTCCTGAGATATCTCAGGGTCACATCTGAGTATATGGCTTATGGTACAGACAGACGAATGCGGTGAAGTTGCATGGCTTCACGGATGCAGTTTGGCCAGGCAACCCAACAGACAGAAATACCACATCAGGGGGGGTTTTCAGTATCGGATCTACAGCTATTTCTTGGTACAGTAGGAAACAAATATCTGTGGCACTCATTTCAGCAGAAGTGGAATACATGGCAGTAGGTCAAGCTGCATGTGAGGCTATCTGGATGAGGAAGATCCTGGTTGGTTTGTTCAGTTCTAATTTAGATCCTACAGTGGTTCATTATGATAATCAGAGTTGCATCAAACTCTCGATTAATCCTATGTTTCATGATAGATCTAAGCATATAGATATCCGGTATCATCATATCAGATATTGTGTGCAGTGGAAGATCATGTTTCTTAAGTACATTCCTACGGAATATCATGATGCAGATATTCTGACGAAGGTGCTCACCAGGAGAAAATTAGAATACCATAGAGGCAGGATCAGGGTGAAGGATAATCCCTTTATTGTTGATATTCAACAAGATGATGATCCTAGTGAAAATTAAGCACCTACACTAGGTGGGGCCCACATGCTATTTTTATAATTTGCGTCAAAGTCTATTTTTAGCAGTAAAATATTTATAGATGGTTGAGAAAATTATATGGATGGATGGGCGTCTATTTTTTGAATGCATGTGCGAATTTGTTTCTTGGAATGCATGTCTAAAAATATAATGCATGTCGATTATTTTTAGCCCTTAACAATAATTAGACAATAAATAATAATCTATTCTCTTGAAGCACTTGATTTCAGTTAACTGATGTGGCAAACCAGTTAACTGAAGGAATTTTGAGTTCAAAGGTTGGTTGGTGGGACATGCTAGTGGATTTTGTTGTAATTGATTGATACAAAGTTGTAACAGAGTTGGATGTGTATTTATGTGAGTTGTAAAGTAGTTTAACTCAGTTAGGTGAGTTAAACTCAGTTGTGCTAGTTTTAACTAGTTGTAACTAAAGATACACTAGTGAGAGATCAGTGAATTAAATATTAAATTAATTCACATGGAGTGATCTCACATGCAATTGAATATTTACTACTGTTAACTACATGCATGTCAGATCTAGTGGAGACCCAGTTGAGAGATAGGTGAAAGGGACAATTTGACTATCAGATGTGATTATAGTGGGTGCACAAGTGCAACCAAACACACATTGGAGATGCCAATGAGGATTGCGGAGTCAAGGCAAGGAAAGATCGAATTCATTTAGGGATTGTGATCAATAGGGATTGCACAGTGGAGGCAGGCTGTTAGGAGGTAGTAAATTGGTGCATGAATATGCCAATTTTTGTATGACAGTGTGAGACAATTGTATATTGTACTGAGAGCTCTTGGAGTAGATTTTTGTATGATATTGTTTCATGATCCATGATATATACATAGTATATGATAGTGGGGTTTTTAGCTTTATGCTTTCCTAGTAAAAACATATGTGTTAGGTGTGATTGATCTTTCTTCATGTGTTTGCAATTGGCGATTAAATTTCCGCAAATATTTAAGTAGAAGGATTCTTTATTTAACAGTGGCATATAATTGTTAGATCAGGAGAATCTGACAAATACATAATTGTATTAAAAATTTCTACAGTTTGCACAACAACTTCTTGGGGGAACAACTTTTGCATACAATAGTCGTTTAGGGCACACGCTAGCTTATTATAAAATAAATATTCGAGGACTGCAATTTTTTATTAGGTGTCAAGGAATGCCATGGAAACCACTAAAATTTCCAAAACATGTCATTTAAGGTCTCAAAACAACCCTAGAATTTTGGGACCCAAAAACCATAGAAAATTTGTCAAGAAGATAGAGAATCATATTGATTGAGTGGAATATGTGGGTGGCCATTGATATCCACTTGTATCAGTGCTCTCCCCTTAGGAAGCATTGGTCTCATTTACGCCAGGTTTCCTCGTTATATGGGAAACTTCTACTGAATTTAGCGCCTAATGATCCACTTTCCTTAGTGAAGAAGTTTCCATGCTTTGACAACATGTTAGAGTTGCATGTGTTTCTAGTGGGCATTCTTTGTCTTAGTGTCCATGATCCAATCCACTATATCTTTTTCTATGTAGTTAGGATTGATATTTGTGGGGGCCAATTTATCGACTACCTTTGAGGTGTCCAACATAGGTGGAAAATATGGTTGAAACAAATCCACATGAAATACTGGGTCCAACCCAAGGAAAGGGAAAATACTGAATTAAAAATCATTTTCACCCACAATGTTTGTGATTAAGTCCCATATCAAAGTGGTATGATATTCCTATGTGGGGCTATGAGGCACTCTTCTGTAAATGCAACAACACCTTATCATCAACTTGAAACTTGTGTGGAACCTTGTGTTGGTCATGTTGCTACTTGTACTTGGCATTGACTTTCTATAGGATAATATGAACCTATTGTTCGAAGTGTTGAATCCATTCAAAAAATTTTGAATCTCTACCCACCTCGACCTAAGAATTTGAATCTATCAGTGAATATGCAATGGGAATTTTTACATCTATTAGGGTTAATGGCTAGAATATTAGACACACCTAAAAAGTATTGTGGCCAATAAATTTGTGGAGGGATCTGTAATAGCTACACTGAACATATGGAAGGATTGCATCCCATGTACATGGATTCTTGGAGTTGTACATGAAAAATATATGTAGAATCATAATTTTGACCACTTATCTTTTTCCATATGTTTGGAGATGAAAGGAAGTCGATTTAGTCAACTTACTGTACATGAGGGACCATACACTAGACTAGAAGGTATTAAGGAACCTCCTATCCCTATCTAAAATAATGGTTTGATGTAGCCAAAAATGAACCCAAACATTCTGAAAGAAGAGTTTAAAAATGGATTCAGTTGTGATGCTATTCTTTCATGGTGACAAAATGGCTATCTCAGAGAACTAGTGGACAAGCACAAATACAATTTTTGTATCGTGTTTGGTGGAGGAAAAAATTGACATGTAATCCATGGATACTCACTCCTAGGGATTGTATTGGGTAGGTAGAGAAGTGTTTAACCCCTGCTTCTTGATGGTTGTTTTATCAATGGCATATGCAGTGCATGATTTGATATATCGTTTGACATTTTTTTGAAGCTTTGTTAGTGGAAATACTTTTGAAGTACCACTATTTTCTTTTCCACACCAAAGTTCCTTTCCATGCAATTGTGTTGTTCCTCCAAGTTTAGCTTGGCATGCTCACTTAAAGGAACACAAAGGTGGCCCATATAGGAAAAGAGAAAATCATGGAGGTGGAAGTCTAGAACTTTTTTTCCTATGATAAATTTATAGTATGTGGTATTGAATTTGGAGTCATTATTGTATAATTATGGCCACCTGAAGGTCTAGTTCCCACAAGAGTTAAGAACTATGTTAAATACTACAACTATGGCATGATTGGGTTAATCTACAACATGATTGGTGCTACCCTTCTTGTATTTTATTTTCAAGAGGATTTGTTGTAGGTATGTGAACCATTTTTTATGGAAGTTATTTTGTAACTTTCCTTCTATCTACATGAATTGCAAAGGCTTGTGATTAGTGTGGATGATTATCTCCTTCCATAAAATATAATGCTTCCACTATTGACATGCCTACACAATGGAGTATATATCCTTGTAATAGGTGGGGTATCTCCATAGAGTATCATAGAATTGTTGGAAATATTGTCATTGATGGAAAAGGAATTGGCAAAGATAGAAGCAGCACCTAAAATATTCATAAGGAAAAAGAGACAGAGAGGTAGCAGAGGCAACAGATGCAACAGAGGAATTAGAGATAGAACAGTAGAGTTGACTTAGGGGTTTAATACAGTTTGCAAAGGAGATGAGAGAGAGCTGCTAGGAAGAGACAAGGTAATAGATTGAAGGACAAATTGAATATCTGGTCAAGATTTGTATATGTTAATGAAGAACTGTGGCATTGTGTTAAGTATGATTGAGTAAATCTGGAATATATATGACCTGTGTGATCAATTTCATAATGGGCAGAAGATTCCTACGGTGTCCGGAGAGGAATGAAATCATTGTTGCAGAGTTAGGGATATGTGTATTATGTATTGACTGATGTAATTCTTGTGTGGAATCCCCTGAACCTCTGTATGATTCTCTGCGTATGGAGTTAAAATTGATTCATGGTGGTAGGATTCGAATTCCAGGATGAGACCTTCTTGAATAAAGAACTGGCTTAGTTTGATATTTGCAGTTGTGGAACTACTTGGTTGAATATATGAAGGGCTCTCGAGGAATTCAGTGTATCCATTGAAGAACTTAATGGTGGCAGAAATATGAGGTTTTTGAATGTACAAGTAGAAGCGGAACTGTGACAGAATAGAACTCCGAAATGGAAGGTTGATATGTTATATATACCATAGCAGAATTGAAGAATAACATTGAATTTTCACGAGTTAATGTTTGTAAGGAAATCCCATCGGAAGAGAACTACATTTATTGGAAATTTTGCCAAAGATAGACCAGAGTTATAGCGCAAACCCAGACTAACCCTTTTGAATCCTGAACGGAACCTTGAGCGAAGGACAGAACCACGAAGGAATAGTGAAGGTGGTTTATGGTTTCATCGCACCGCTTTCAACGGGCAAGCAGTATTCAAGAGGTGGGGAGCGATTCCATAGAATGGCGACACGCGTCCCTGTACAATTTTATAAAACCACTTTTCACTATGCGCCATCGCACATTATAGTTCGACCCAGGACACCCAGCGATATAATTGAGCGTCGTTGATCTGGGAAGGGGTCATCAGACGGTCATCATTTGTTGAAGATGCACAAAGATTAACACAGGTACGACGGACCATCACACGTTAACATTCGGCATCGGAGGTCGAGCGATATGTATATACGCCGTTGATCTGGAAGCCCGCTAATCTAACGGTGATCGAACGCTGGACTTGCGCGAAGTTTACTATGGTACGATGGGCATATTGGATTGGCTATTCACTATGTATGTGGGCCCGGGATCAAAGGTTTATCGTAAGATTAATTTGAAAGCGTTGGATATTTCTATAAAGTCCGAAGGGTTAAACTTTAGACATAAGGCTTGGGAATTCAAAAAATTGTAAATATATTTATTTGTCAATTTCGTTAAATTGATAAATAAAAATTTAAAAAAAAAAGGAGATCAAAAAGCCCCATGGGATAAACTAAAAGGAATACTGTCAGAGGAATACCATTAGTGGTTCGTGGTTTTGACTCATGGTTTTAATAAAGGGAAAACTATATAAAGAGAAGGAAAAATAAAGAACGGGGTGTGCATTTGTAAGGGTGGTGAATAAAAATTTCTCCAAAGAATATCTGTATGGGAGAGCTCTGTTCTTAACTGATAAATCTGAAACTACGATGCAACCATGAATATAATGATAATCTCTGGTGTGAATGACGGACGAAATCATGAGGAACTGGTGTGAGTATACAGAAAATAAATAAATTTGGTGGCCGACAAGGTATGTCGTATGGAAACGATCCAATATGAAAATGGATGAAACATGGTCTGCAGTGGTGCTGAGGGTTGAAGCCTTCAGAGAGGGGTTTGTAGCTCCCTTCCAGTGGTAGCTGGTAAACGAGAGCAGGGGGTAGTAGCTCCCTTCCAGGAGAGGCTGGTAAACGAGAGAAGGTTGTAGCCTTTTGCAGGTGGGTGCCTTCGTGCTAGTATAAGTCTGCACCAGCATATATTGTAAGAAGTTTTCTCTATAATAAATATTGAAGACTGAGATTACAGTAGCGCTGGTTTTCTCTCGAATTGGGTTTCCACCTTAAATCCTGGTGTTCATATGTGTTGTTTATGGTTGATGGTATGTTCTGTTATTTTTTTTCATGCTTAATGCTTATCTGATGCAATGCTCTAAGTAAAGACACAGTAAGATATCTGGACATACATATTGGATGCAGTACTGTAACATATGGTTTTAAGAGAAAGAAAATAAAAATTGTTCAGCCCTAAATACTGATTCACCCCCCCCCCTCTCAGTATTTTTCCAACAATTGGTATCAGAGCTGGTCCTTCTGAAAAAGCTTAGCCGCTAGAAGGAAGGTCAAGCAAGATGAGCAATCAAGATGGAACAGCATCTATCAGGCTACCGCTCTTTAACGGAAACAATTTAATCTTCTAGAAAATAAGGATGAGATCCTATCTTCAGTCTCTGGGAGCAGAGGTATGGGCAATTGTTGAACAAGGATATCAATACCCAGCTGCAATACCAACAGATCCGACGGAAAGAAAGAATTATGAAACGAATGCAAAGGCAGTCAATGCTCTATTGGGAAGTCTAACTGAATCAGAATTTGTCAAAGTCATGCAGCTGAATACAACCAAGACAATATGGGACAAAATCATTCTAAGTTATGAAGGTGATGCAAAGGTAAAAAGTGCTAAACTCCAAACTCTCAGAATTCAATATGAGAATCTAAAAATGGATAATGAAGAGAGCATTGCCAATTTATTTTTATGACTTGATGATATTGTAAATCGTATGAAAAATCTGGGAGAAATAATAACTGAATCCACCTTGGTTGAGAAAGTCTTAATATCACTAACAACAAAATTTGAGTCAAAAGTCTCTGCCCTTGAAGAAAAGAAGGATCTTCAAAACCTTACTGTGGTGCAACTTCATGGCATACTAACTGCATATAAAATGAGAAGAGGAGGACCTTCTGAAGTCAAATAAGCATTCTTTAGAACTTCTACAAAAGGGAAGGAAGTACAAAAAACAGAAGGATCAGGATATATCTCAGAAGATGATGAGATAAAATTTGTAAAGAAACTTCAACTTGGCACAGGACGGTTCAGAGGTAAGCTTCCTTTCAAATGTTTTGATTGTGGAAGAGTTGGTCATTACGCTGCTAAGTGTCCTTATAAAGAAACACATAAAAAGGGGAAGGAAGTAGCAAGAAGGAATAAGAATCGTTTTAGCACTAGAAACAGTTACTATACTCATGAAGACAGTGATGGGTTATCTGATAGTGAGGAAGAATGTGAACAAGATCTTAGACTTCTCATGGCATTTGAAAACGAATCTAGAGAAGAAAATGATACTTTTGTGGATGCTCTAGAAGACAATGATTTTCTTGATGAAAACAATAAACTCAAAATTTTCTTAGAAGAGAGTAAAATAATCATAGAAACTCTGAAAAATCAGCTTGAAGAAAAAGAGAAACACAATGAGAAATTAGAGTGTGAAGTGGTAAGTTTAAGAAAAGAACTTGAGAAAGTAAAGACTCTGAATCTTAGATTTGCTAAAGGATCTGAAACATTAGATGAGATTATCAAGGTACAACGTTCTCCTCTTATAAAGACAGGTCTTGGATATATTGGAGAATCTTCTTAGGCTTCTGTTTGGTCTCAATCTAGTCTCCTAAACTGAGCTCATTTAATTTTCAACCAGGGTTGGTAAAATGCTGAAGTAAAGTGTACTGTATGTACCTAGGTGCTTGTTTCCTAATGCGTTGTGTGTAGTGTTTTGTGATGTTTTTGGTCTTTTGGTGGTTTTATGTTCACAAGGAAAATGCCTAGAAAGCTAATGGAAAGGAGCTGGTGGTTAAAAATAGAGTTAAGCCTAATTGGTTGATGTCAAATGGTAAATGCAATTTGAAACACTGAAGCAGAATCAAATCTAAACTATGACTAAGTAAAAACAAAGCTTGATAATGACTTTTAAGCAAATGATTCAAAACACAAACTAAACTTGAGAAATGATCACTAAGTATGCAAATCCTCTAACTAAACAGTTAAACAACTAATCTTACAATGATGCAACATTTTGTCCTTGATTAGAGATTTGAAACAGATTTGGAGGGAAAACATTGATACCATCCTAAGATCTTCTATTCTAGGACTAGTTCCTAACTCTATTCTGCAATTTAATTGAATGTCACAAGACCTTGCTCAAAAGTTATTGATTTCTTTTCAAAGTAGTCTTTTGAAGGAGGGCTCTGTTTATGAAATGATAAGGAAATTGCAGAGATACTTCAGGCCTTAAAATGATGTTGTCTTCTGTTCATATGGTTATGGATCAATTGTAGATTTTAGAACAAGAAGATGTTTGTAAATAATGAAGGCTGTTTTGTTAATCTTAACAACTGAAGTAATATATTGTGCAGTGAATGACAACTGACTATGGAATGCAAATGCAGTGAGTTGAACTAAAGCTAAACTTAAAAGTGTCACTAATCTAAAACAATGTTAAACTACAAGTCATCATCAAACTCAAAACAAAGTAACTGAACATGAATTAAGTGCAATGAAACTCCGGAGTATCCTAACTATACTATCATGCATTATTCTATGAAATTATACAGTCTGTTTTTCCATCATTATTGATATTTTGGAAGAGTTCCTTCTTTTGGAAGAGTTAGAACAATTCTGACTGTGTAATTGAGTGCAAATGCAAACATAAAGGACTGAAAGCAATGAAAAACTAAGATATCATATCCATATCCCACTCATCATTATGATATTTTGGACAAACATTTAAGAGCAAGAACAGAGATGGTACTTAGTGCAAACACACAACTAAATCATTCATTATCACGGTCATGTCTTGGACTCCTTAAGAATTTATTGGAAGAGTTTCTTCTTGTGGAAGAGTGATTAGAACAAGTGTAACTGTGATAGTGAACAACAAAAACTACAACTAAATCCTACAATACTATAGCCATTCATCATTCATCATTATAATATTTTGGAAGAATTTCTTCTTGTGGAAGAGTTAGAATGAATATAACTACAGTAGCTAATTAAAAACAACTATGAATTCAACTCCTAATCCTACAATACTATAGTCATTTCCCATTCATCATTATAGTCTTTTGGAAGAGCTTCTTCTTGTGGAAGAGTTAGAATGAGTACAACTACGATAGCTAATTAAAACAACTATTAATTCAAATTCAAAACGTAAAGGCAGCTAGAAGACTTATCTAATTTACGCAAAATAAATCCATGCAAGAGGCAGGGGCCCTCTACCACCTGACGGAATTCAACTCCAAATTAAATCAACGCCTTCACAACAACACTGTCTTCTTCATTAAAGATGAAAGAACTTGAACATAACACTCTGCGTCTTCAGAAATGTAGCACAGAGTCTAAACAAAATCTAGCATAAAATCTAACTTATAGCTCTCGGTTTTCCCAAGTGTTTATACGAACTGCCAGAATCGCCACATTTAGCTACGAATATACGCATTATTGCATTAGTTACGGTCAAAATACTTTGTCTGATAGCAAAAAATCATAAAAACTTATGAAGTCGATCATATAGCGTCATTACAAAAATAATTTCAACTAAATTCATTGATCAATTGGGTCTAGGATAGCAATGGACAAGGAAAATGAGGTAAGTGGAATGAAAAGCACAATTTTGAGGCTAACCTTGCTAACATCTCTTTGCATGTCCTCATGCAAATTATCCTATGAATTCAGAGGCTTCTGCAAGGACATCTAATCCCCTTCTTCTCCTTTGTCTGGAAGCTAGAGGTCTTCTGGGTTTCCTGATAACAAGTTTGAACCTGAGGTTAGTGAGTGCCCTGATTAGCTTTTTGTTCCTTGTCTTCAACTTCTCATTGGTCTTCTCCACTTTGTCTATATGCAGGGATAAGGTTGAGTTCATATTAGTTTTGAGCTTGACTTGATCCTTGAGAATTTCATTCTCATTTTTGATGTGTCTATTCAGTAATTCCAACTCATACCTATCCCTTCTTAATATATCTATTTCAGATAGTGGAGGACTGGGGGTTCTCTCTCTGATTTCTGAAGCTCTTCTCTCCAAAGTTTCCACATAGTCATAAATTTCCTGTTGAGCAGGGTCAACTTCAGGGGTTCCCTCATAAAAATCCTCTTCAACATCCTCTTCAATGGATGTTTCTTCATCTTCTATATTGATTACCCATGTTTGTTTGATTAGTGTTTTCTTCAGTTTCCCCTTTAGTCTGTGGCTTCTTCTAGGCTGAGAAGATCCCTCTCCTTTCTCCATGGCAGATTTCCTGATTACCTTTTCTTCCTTAAGCTGCCTCTTGATTTGAGTCAACTTCTCTAAAATGATTTCCTCACTGCTCTCTTGGACTGTTTTGTCAATTTCAACTTTTGAAGCTCTCCATTTTCTACTTCTCCTTGTAGGCTGTGGTTCGGGTGAGGGTTCTTTTGGCTCTTCAAAATGATTTCTTATCAAGAAATCATCCCATGTATCATTTGTTTTAGCTAGATGGTGTTCAATCAAAATTTTAACCAAACCATGATGATATAGGGTTGTCTCTAAAAATTGAACCCTTCTTTGAACACATGAAGCCATCTTCTTCAGAATTTGAAGCAAGAAATATGGTAGGTTTAAGTCTTCCCCCAGAAAGTGCATTATCAGTCTAATGTGGTAGACATAAAATGTTCCATATCTACCCTCACATGTAATAAATTTTTGCAGAAGAAGTAGTATGTTTCTCCATTTGTTTTTCAATGCAGAACTGGGAATTCCTTTCTTAAATACAGTGACATCCATACCTGGTGTTTTTAAAATTTTCTTCCAGGATTCATTGTGGAATTCTCTGTTTTTGAACCATCTCTCTCCAGTTCTGAGCAATCCTGTAGCCTCTGCAATGAAAAATTCAGTGACATTAAATTTGACATCTCCCACTTCAACTTCGGTTCCTTGAAATGATCTTGCAAATGTTTTAGTGACTTCCTTGTGGAAGCCATTAAATTTCTCCAAAAATTGAAGCCATCCTATCTGTTGTAACATTTCTTTGCATTGAGGGTAGCCTTCTAAATATTTTGAACCCACTGGTTCTGTTCTTACAATGAAACCCATAATTGCTTCTTCAATGTTCAAATTAACACTCTTCTACCCACAAAAACAATGACTTTCACCTTCGAATTGAAATGGCTTCAAGTTCTTAATGAAAATGGCTTCAAATTTCGAAATGACATACCTCTGATTGATAATGACAAATGTCTTCAAACTTCGAGCTAATATACCTCTGGTTGACAATTGAACTTTGGACTGATATGCCTCTGTTTGACAATGAAAGCAGTTTCAAATTTCGAGCTGATATGTCTCTGATAGACAGTGGCAAATGGCTTCAAATTCTCACACTGCTATACTTTGCTTCTCGGTGACAAATGACTTCAAATTCTTCACTGCTATACCTCTGTCTCCCGGTGACAAACGACTTCAAATTTTTTTCTCTGCTATACCTCTGTGTTTATAGTGATAATCTCAATCTCTACCCACAGTGATACTTTGTCTGCCCACGGAATCAAATGGCTTCAAATCCTCACGCTGCTATACCTTTGAATTTACCCTTTTGCTCTGCTCCGCATTTACAATGATAATGCTCAATGCTATTCAAACTGATATCCTTTTGCTCTGCTTTCGGTGATAAGAATGTCTCTGTCTACAGAATGAAATGCCGGCTACAGAATGGAGTGATGGCAGTGGTCACGGAATGAAGTAGTGGAGTGAGGTGGAGGGAATGAATTAATGATTGAAGAGACGGCGGATATTTTTACAACGGCAAAGAGAATCATCATTGAATGATTTGGTTAAGAGACGTGAAGAATTCAAATACCTCGACCATTTTAACCGCTTAAATGATGTCGGATATGGAATTTGAAATGAGAGATTTTAATCCAAAGTCTGTGGAGGTTTTATTGGTCTTGATCAATAAAAATAATTAAAACAACCTTTTCGAACAATCCATAACTAAAACTATGCTAAAATTTTATGAAATGCCATTATAATTTAAACTTGTTACCTCTGCCTTTCATTTTATTTTTGTAGTCTTTGTCTTCTTGTTCATTTTTGGAAGAGTCTTCATTATCCTTCTTTGATGCTTTTGATTCATGGATACACTGGGTCACTTTGTTGCAATTCTAATGTCTACTGATTGATGCCTTCAGGGTTTGTAGCTGCGGAAAGACTGTCTGGCTGCAGAAAGGTTGATCAACTGCAGAATGTCTGTTGAGCTGCAGAATGTTCCTATAGAGCATTTTAATCATATAATGGAGTGTTTTTGGAATATAGGTGAAATTTTATATGGTATGAATGAAGATGGATGATGGATTATGATATGTATGAAGTGGATGATGAAATGGAATGGATTCAGTTTATGAAATTGAGTGAAAGAACATAAGAACTGTACTGCAATTCATGACATGTTTTATTCATTTACAGCAAGACATCAAACTTTAAATTTTGACATGAAAATGAAATGGATGGAGTATGGAATGAGATGAATGAAATGTGGAATGAAGTAGGACATGAATGAATGAATGAAATGGAGTATGGATGGATAAGTGAATGGAGTGAAATGAAATGAGATGAATCATAAGCACTATGGATCTGAACTTATGATTTTTTTTTTTTTTAACAGCTGCTTGTAAAAAAAAAAAAGGGAAAAGTTAGAGTGTCAGAGAGACTCTGATTTTCACCCTATCTTTTCTGTATAAACATGCCAATCAATGATTGGTTTTCATGTTTATACCCTTTTTTTTTTTTTCAAAGAGAAATGCTTCAAAAAATTTAATCAAGTTGATGAAGAAGAGAAACTCTTCTTCATTAACTTCACATCATTGCTTTCTTGGAACTTCTTGACAAACTCTTCTCTTGAGAGTGGTTTATGATATAGCTTCAGTCTATGACCATTCACAAGAAAAGTGACCTCTTCTTCATCTATAGTTCTGATTTTTACTGCCCCATTATAAAAAATTTCAACAATTTCATATGGCCCAAGCCAATGTGTCTGAAATTTACCTTGAAAATCATTGAATTTTGAATCAAACAAGAGAGCCCAGTCACCCTCTTTGAATTTCTTCTCTTTGATGTACTTTTCATGCCATCTAGCCCTTTGCTGTTGGACTAGACATTTCTGAAGCTGCATCTTCAGCACGATCTCATCCAATTCATTAATTTGCTCAGTCCTGCTTTTGTGCCTCAGATTAGATCAAGTCCTAGCTGAACTGCCATCTTGAATGTTTGAATTTGGAACTCTATGAGAAACAAAACTTGCTTTCCATAAACAAGCTCATAAGGAGTATGGCCTGTTGTGTTTCTCCATGTAGTTCTATAGGCCCACAAGGCTTCAGGAAGCCTATCTACCCAATCTCTTCTATGTAAATGAACAGTCTTTGTTAGGATTCCTTCAATGACCTTATTAGTAGATTTCACTTGACCATTTGCTTGTGGATGATAAGGAGTAGATTTTCTATGCCTGATTTTGTACCTCTCCATCATTTGCTCCACTAGCCTTGATGTAAATTGAGCTCCTTGATCTGTAACAATTTCCCTTGGGACACCAAAACGAGTAAAAATATCCTCAAAGAGAAAAGTAACTACAGATGATTCATTAGCAACAAGTAATGGTTTAGCTTCTACCCACTTAGTAACATAATCAGTGCAAACTAATATATATTTCTTTTGTCTTGATGGAGGACTAATAGGTCTTACAAAATCCAAAGCCCATTTTTCAAAAGGTTCAATGTGTACCTGAGGTTGTAATGGCATCTCACCTGAAGGAGAAGGTTTCCCTACCCTTTGGAAACTGTCACACCTTTTGACATACTCCCTTGCATCTTTAAACAAAGATGGCCAATAATATCCTAAGTTAAGGATCTTATAGGTTGTCCTCTTATCTGCAAAGTGTCCGCCACAAGGTTCATCATGACATGCCTTGAGAATTTCAGGCATCTCATCTTCACGAACACACCTTCTAATAATCAAATCTGGACCTGTCTTGTACAACTCATTAGCGACCCATGAATATCTTGCACTATCATCAATGATTTTTCTTTTATCCCTTGCATTCATAATTGAAGGAAATTTTCCTGAAACTAAATAATTGGCAATATCAGCAAACCATGGAGTTTGAGTAGAGATTGCAAAAAGATATTCATCAGGAAATTGATCTTCAACCGGAGTGTCATCTTTGATATTTTGAATTCTAGACAGGAAATCAGCCACCGTGTTTTGTTTTCCAGGCCTATCTAGAATAGTAATGTTGAATTCTTGCAATAGTAACAACCATCTTATAACTCTGCCATTAGTGATTGATTTGTTCATTAAGTATCTAATTGCAGAATGATCAGTGTGAACAAAGTTTCATAGCCTGTTATATAGTGTCTAAATTTGTTTATGGCATGAACAACAGCTAAAAAATCTTTTTCAGTTACAGTATAGTTTAACTCTGCAGGAGTCAAATTTTTACTGGTATAATAGATGGCATAGGGAATCAAATCTTTATGTCCCAATACTGCTCCTAGAGCTGTATCGGAAGCATCTGTCGAGATATGAAAAGGTAACTTCCAGTTAGGTCCCCTTAATATAGGTGCTTCAGAAATTTTGGTTTTCAGGGTTTCAAAAGCTAACTGGCAATCAGAAGTCCACTTAAATTCGCAATCTTTGGTGAGTAATTTGAAGAGTGGAGATGCTATTTTGGTGAAGTTTTCTATAAATCTCCGATAATACCCTGTAAATCCTAGAAAACTTCTAACATCTCTTTGACAACTTGGAATGGATAGGTTAGAAATGACTTCAACTTTTGCCTCATCAACTCTAATCCCATCCCCTGAAATGTGGTGCCCTAAAACAATACCTTCGGTAAACATCATAAAACATTTTTCATGACTAAGTGAAAGGTTTGCTTCTTGACATATTTTTAAGACTTTTTCCAAGTTTTCTAAAGCCTCTTCAAATGTGTTCCCGTAAACTGTGAAATCATCCATGTACACCTCTACACAGTCATGTATTAGATCCGAAAAAATTCCTAATACTGCCCTTTGAAATGTTGCAGGTGCATTGCATAATCCAAATGGCAATACTCGGTAAGCATAGGTACCCCAAGGACAGGTGAATGTGGTTTTATCTTGGTCTTCAAGTGCTACTTGGATTTGATTGTAACCACTAAACCCATCTAGGAATGAGAAGTACTTTTTGCCAGCTAATGTATATAATACTTGATCTATGAAAGGTAAGGGAAAATGGTCTTTAAGAGTAGCTTTATTTAGTTCTCGGTAGTCAACACACACCCTCCATTTTCCATTTTTCTTTGGCACAATTACCAAAGGAGAAACCCACTGACTATCTAAAATAGGATAGATGAAATTAACATTTAACAATTTTTGCAATTCTTCCTTAACAATTTCCCTAAGATTTGGATTCATCCGTCTTTGAGGTTGTCTGATTGGTTTGCAATTTGCCTCTATATAGATGTGATGAGTACAAGTCTTGGGACTTATCCCTTTCATGTCAGTGTATTCCCATGCATATGCGGAAGAATGTCTCTGTAATACTTTGATTAACTCTTCTTGTTGAGATTTTTCTAGGTTCTTGTTTATGTTCAAAGTTTTGCCTGGAAAAATTTCACTTGTAGAGCTACCAAATTTGTCCATAGAATGAAGAGACATCTGCCTTGATGACAAAAACTCAATATTGGATCCCTCTTGAAATGATTCATGTTTGTGTTCTGGAGAGGATTCAAAGTTTTCTAGAGTATTCGGAATTTGATTATCTTCACTAATTTCTGAAATTGTGAAGAGTGGTTGTAAATATTCTTCATCCTCTATCCATTGAGTGTCATCTAGATCTGTAATTGTCCTAGCTGGAGGATATAAAGTGAATCTCTTAGTTGAACTACCATCATAAATATACATATCACCGGACCTACAACTAATAAAAGCATCAGCTGTAGCCAACCAAGGTCTTCCTAGTATAACAGGATGGCCTCCTAGATTATTCTTGGGTGTTAGGATCATGAAATCCACAGGGTACTCCCAAGAGTCTAGGGACACTGGAATTTCTTCTATTACCCCATCTGGTCTGATCACAGATCTATCTGCTAGTTGTAATAGTGTGGGTGTAAAGAGAAGATTAGGAAGTTTCAGTTTGTCCATGATTTGTCTACTCATGATATTTATTGCTGCTCCTAAGTCAATGAGTGTGTTTTGAATTTCAATTCCGTTGATGTGAATTTTGACAACTGGATTTCCTAGGTCAAGATACTTTGGAATAGCAATCTTGCCCATCATAATGTCTGCTATTTGTCCTACCAGTTGAATTTTCTTGGTTTCTCTTATTCTTTTTCTTGTTGTCTTCATACTCAACTCCTTTATTGTTTTGGCTAAAATTGGGATTTCCTTGATGGCTTGCAATATTGGAATTTTAATGCAAACATTTCTCAATTCATCTAAGAAATCATAATTAGGCACCATGATTTGTTTTTCTACACCTCTATCAATTTGTAATCTTTCCGGAAAAGGAGGTATAGAAGTAGATGTAGATGGTTGCTCTAATACAGGAGTTGGATTTATTGGATCTTTTTGTTTTAGTTTTTCAGTGTTTGGGTCTTGAAAGGATGTGTCTTCCTCAAGACTTTTATTCACCCGTAGAGAGTCTTCCTCAGAATTATCTTGTTCTTGTATGATCACAAAAGGTTTCCTCTTTTCAAGTATCCTGCCAGACCTAAGTTGAACATCACTAAGGTCTAAAGGAGTAATTAAATAAGTTGGAAACTGTTGGGCTTCTATCATGTATGTATTCTGAGGGTTCTTATTATTGGGGTTTGGTATGGGTTGAGCTGGAAATTGATTGGATTTTTGAGGGAATGGTAATGGAAGTGGTTGATTTTGATGTGGTTGGTTCGGATGATGTTGTTGAGGATTTTGTTGAAAATTTTGTTGAAGATTTTGAGGAAAATTTTGTTGAGGATTTTGAGGATAAAAATGTGGATATGGTGGATAGGATGGTGGATACTGATAATATGGAGAGTATCTTCCATAGGGACCTTGTGATCCTTTTAAATTGGGGCCAAGGTTGCTGCCAAGAATTCCAAGGTGGAGGTTGATTATACATTTGATCATGGAATCCTTGTGTCTGAGGTCCCTGCCAAGGTCTTCTAGATACAAAGTTAAGAGACTCTGTGGAATCTGTAGGAGTTTCTTCCTGAAAAACAGCCTTGAGACCAGGAAGAGAAGGACAATTCTTGGTCTCATGTTTCTCGGAACAAATGACACAGGTTTCTATAACTTTTACATCCAAAGGACACTCTCTTAGGGCATGTTTCTTTCTACATTTGGGACAAAAGATTGCCAAAGCATCAGATTCAGCCTTTTTCTTGTTTTGTATCTTAAGGGTGTCTATTTGTTCACTAAGACTCCCTAAGATATCAGATTTAAATTCATCAAGCATGTGTCCTATTTCTGATCTACTTACTGTCCCAGAAGCAGATTTACTTGCCCTTGCAAGAGCGGGATCTCTTGGACCTTTGACAGTTTTAGATTTCCCTCTTGAAAGGTTGATACATAACTCAGATATTTCAGATAATGTGAGTTTTTATATATCCCCTTTTCCCATCATGTTAAGAATATCCAACCATTCATCCCTAATTGTTTTCAACAAAAGAGATTTTAAGGTGTCTTGATCTAGATTTTCCATTTTTTCCCTTTTGATGTTGTAATTAAATCTTTCCAACAAATCTTCTAAATTTTCATCTTCTTTTTGTAACATCTTGAACACTTCTTCCTTATGATTAACCGGCATACAATAATCCAATTATCTCTCTAGAAATGCTTGTTTCATGTCTTCCCATGTTCTAATAGAACAACTGATTAGACTCATAAACCACTTCAATGCTGCTCCCTTCAAAGTTGAAGGAAATAATTTCAGTTTTTGAGCATCTTGTAAGTAGTCATAAGTTCTACACAACACTTCAAATTCGAATAAGAAAGTTTCAGGATATTCAGTTTTAAGTCCATAGAAGTTTGGAAGTACAGAAGGTGAAATGTTTTTCATGGTTGTATTGGTTTCTTCATCAAGTATAGGGAACCCAAAAGAGCTTCCTATTTCTCTTCTACCTCTTACTCCATCTGCACCTCTACCTCCTTCTCCTCTACCTCTACCTCTTCCTCCAAATAATGTGTGTTCTCCATTGAAGACCCCTCCTCCTCCTTCTTCTGCCATAATTGACTCTCCTGTAGAAGTAGAAAAGTTTGTGTCCCTACTAGGAGTCTTTAGATCTTCTTCTATGGAAGGTTCAGTGGATGAAGTGGAAGGTTTCTCTAATGGGATATCTGATTTCAGGTCTTCTAGAAGTCCAGGATCAGTAAAGGATGGAATATGGGTTTGAGTTGAAGGTGTACTAGCTCTGGATCTAGATGAAACAAGTGGTGTTCTAGAAATCAAACTTCTGCCTCTGCTGCTTATAAATCTTCCCCTTGAATCTCTCTCCCTACGCATAAAATTGTTTTTTGGATGCTAAGAAACAAAGGTTACCTAGTTTTCACTTCCTCGGCAACGGCGCCAAAATGTTTGGTCTCAATCTAGTCTCCTAAACTGAGCTCATTTAATTGTCAACCAGGGTTGGTAAACTGCTGAAGTGAAGTGTACTGTATGTACCTAGGTGCTTGTTTCCTAATGCGTTGTGTGTAGTGTTTTTTGATGTTTTTGGTCTTTTGTGATGATTTATGATGTTTTTGGTCTTTTGGTGGTTTTATGTTCACAAGGAAAATGCCTAGAAAGCTAATGGAAAGGAGCTGGTGGTTAAAAACAGAGTTAAGCCTAATTGGTTGATGTCAAATGGTAAATGCAATTTGAAACACTGAAGCAGAATCAAATCTAAACTATGACTAAGTAAAAACAAAGCTTGATAATGACTTTTAAGCAAATGATTCAAAACACAAACTAAACTTGAGAAATGATCACTAAGTATGCAAATCCTCTAACTAAACAGTTAAACAATTAATCTTACAATGATGCAACATTTTGTCCTTGATTAGAGATTTGAAACAGATTTGGAGGAAAAACATTGATACCATCCTAAGATCTTCTGTTCTAGGACTAGTTCCTAACTCTATTATGCAATTTAATTGAATGTTACAAGACCTTACTCAAGAGTTATTGATTTCTTTTCAAGGTAATCTTTTGAGGGAGGGCTCTGTTTATGAAATGATAAGGAAATTGCAGAGATACTTCAGGCCTTATAGTGATGTTGTCTTCTGTTCATATGGTTATGGATCAATTGTAGATTTTAGAACAAGAAGATGTTTGTAAATAATGAAGGTTGTTTTGTTAATCTTAACAACTGAAGTAATCTATTGTGCAGTGGATGACAATCTGAATGTGAAGTGCAAGTGCAATGAGTTAATCTAAGAATGAACTTAAGATGCCACTAATCTAAAACAATGCTGAACTACAAGTCATCATCAAACTCAAAAAAAAGTAACTAAACATGAGTTAAGTGCAATTAAACTCCGGAGCATCCTAACTATACTATCATGCATTATTCTATGAAATTATACAGTCTATTTGTCCATCATTATTGATATTTTGGAAGAATTCCTTCTTTTGGAAGAGCTAGAACAATTCTGACTGTGTAATTGAGTGCAAATGCAAACATAAAGGACTGAAAGCAATGAAAAACTAAGATGTCATATCCATATCCTACTCGTCATTATGATGTTTTGGGCAAGCATTTAAGAGCAAGAACAGAGATGGTACTTAGTACAAACACACAACTAAATCATTCATTATCACGGTCATGTCTTGGACTCCTTAAGAATTTATTGGAAGAGTTTCTTCTTATGGAAGAGTGATTAGAACAAGTGTAACTGTGATAGTGAACAACAAAAATTACAACTAAATCCTACAATACTATAGCCATTTCCCATTCATCATTATAATCTTTTGGAAGAGCTTCTTCTTGTGGAAGAGTTAGAATGAGTATAACTACAATAGCTAATTAAAAACAACTATGAATTCAACTTCTAATCCTACAATACTATAGCCATTCCCCATTCATCATTATAATCTTTTGGAAGAGCTTCTTCTTGTGGAAGAGTTAGAATGAGTATAACTACAGTAGCTAATTAAAACAACTACTAATTCAACTTCAAAAACGTAAAGGCAGCTAGAATACTTATCTAATTTACGCAAATAAATCCGTGCAAGAGGCAGGGGCCCTCTACCACCTGACGAAATTCAACTCCAAATTAAATCAACGCCTTCAAAACAACACTGTCTGCTTCATTAAAGATGAAATAACTTGAACATAGCACTCTGCGTCTTCAGAAATGTAGCACAGAATCTAAGCAAAATCTAGCATAAAATCTAACATAGCTCTCGGTTTCCCAAGTGTTTATATAGCAAATGTAAATAACAAGACTTGTAACAATTTTAGGAACACTGTCTTTCCTTATCGGAATCACATTAGGACTCTTGAAGTGGCTGCGTGAAAACGAAAAAGACATCTGGACTGAGACAGTCCTAATAGAAGTCTGCTTTCCTAAATGTGTTCCCACGTTCCAAAACCATACCCAGAATTCGTTTCTTCCTCCATGTAGACATGACGTGGATTATGCCCATATGCGGTTTTTCTCGAGAGGCCACCTGGAACATACTCAAACGTGAAGACAGCTGCAGAATCGTCGGTTAGCTACGGAATGTCTGCATTCTGCAGCTAGTTCCGGTCAAAATGCTTTACAATGGCAAAAATCACAAAACTTAGCAAGTCAGTCATGTAAATCATTCTAAAAGTAATTTCAACTAAATTCATTGATCAATTGGGTCTAGGATAGCAATGGACAAAGTAAAATGAGGTAAAGTGGAATGAAAGAAAGCACAATTTTGAGGCTCAACAGCTTCAGCACCAAATTATCTAAAAGAAGCTGGTTTACAACATCCTGCCACTCAGCAAGGGAATAAAGAATATTTACGGATAAAACATGATCATCTCAATTCAAATAACACTAACAGGAATGTCTTTCAAAGAAACACCAATCAACAGGTAAATTCATATAGAAGATTTTATGATCGCAGAAATTTCTTCTTCAATGGACAATGTTTCTCATGTCACAATTTTGGTCATAAAGTTGTTCAATGTGTAGCATATAAAACTATCATGACAAGAGAAGCAAGAAAGAAAAGGATTGATATTGAAACAAAGAAGAATACCTATAACAACTTTTCTCCTCTTCAAAATGAAGTTGAATATGCTTATTGCAATAACTTTGGCCATGAAGAATCTGAATGCAGGAGCAAAATTCAGCCAAAAGAACATGTTCCTTCAAGCTCCAAAGTATGGAAAAAGAAGGAATTACAGGTTGAAAATTGTGGCATAGCGTTGTTTGCAGAAGATGAAGAAAACCAATGGTACATTGATAGTGGATGCTCAAGACACATGACAGGTGATAAAACCAAACTTCTTGCATATAGTGCTCTAGAAAAAGAAAAGAATGTTACATTTGGAAATGATACTCCTGCAGTCATTAAAGGAAAAGGGTCTGTTTTTCTAAAAGAAAAGGTGAAAGCTAATGAAGTCATGTATGTGGATGGATTAAAGCATAACTTGTTAAGTGTAAGTCAAATGTGTGATAAAGGAACTGAAGTTGTCTTTAGTTCAAAAGAATGTGTGGTATGTGATCTTGATACAGGTAAAATAATTATAAAAGGAAAAAGAACTCCAAGCAACCTGTATGTATTAAAGAACTGCAAAGAACAATGTTATTTGAGTAAATCTTCATAAAATTGGCTATGGCATAGAAGGTTGGGGCATCTGAGCTTCTCTCAAATCAACAAATCAAGCAGACTTAAAGTTGTTCGTGATCTTCCCAATATTACTCTACCTGAAAATATCATATGCAAATCTTACCAATTCGGTAAGCAAACCAGGGTACAATTTAATGCCAAGGAAGGATCATCAAGTAAGCCTCTTGAACTCATTCATACTGACATATGTGGACCTATGAGGAAAAAGTCACCCCGTGGTGAAGAATACTATATCTTATTCATTGATGATTTCTCTAGAATGTGTTGGATTGGGCTGCTTAAACACAAAGATGAAACATTTGAGAAATTTCAGATCTTCAAAGCACTAGTTGAGAATGAATTAGATCTAAAAATCAAGTGTCTCAGATCTGATCGAGGAGGAGAATATACATCAGATGAATTTCTTGAATTTTGTTGAACAACATGGCATAAAAAGACAGTTTTCTGTAGCTGGCACTCCACAACAAAATGGTGTTGCAGAAAGAATGAATAGAACAGTTCAACAAATGGCTAGAGCTATGCTTGATGATTCCAGAACACCTGACACATTTTGGGGAGAAGCAGCACATACAGCAGTAAACATTCTCAACAAGGCACATGTTCATGTAAATAGTGATAAAACTCCATATGAACTCTGGTATGGTAATCCTCCCACTATAAAGAATTTTAGAATTTTTGGAAGAAAATTCTTTATCAAGAATAATGATGAAAAACTTGGCAAGTTTGAACCCAGAGCAGATGAAGGAATATTTCTTGGTTACTCCTCTAGGAGTAGAGCATATAAATGTTACAATAAAAGACTTCGGAAGATTGTTGAATGTATTGATGTTGTTATTGATGAGTCTCTTGCAGCTCCAAAAGAAGAAAAACAAACAACAGATGAAGATGATGATGACATATATCCTTCTACATCAAATAGAAATGATATAGACAGTGAACCCAATGAAGAACCCGAAGATGATTTATCTAAAAAAGCTCCATCCAGATATGTTCAAAAGAATCATCCAGAATCTCAAATTTTGGGAGAAAAGGGATTAGGTGTACAAACAAGAAGGACTCTTGTGGGATCTTCTAGCTATCTGGCATTTCTATCCACTATTGAACCACACAATGTCAATAAAGCTAGCAAAGATGAATGTTGGATTCAAGCCATGAATGAATAACTTGATCAAATTGAAAAGAATCACACTTGGGAATTAGTACCAAGACCTCATGACAAAAATGTCATTGGAACTAAATGGATATTCAAAAACAAGTTAAATGAGAATGGGGATGTTATAAGAAATAAAGCTAGACTTTTTTGCAAGGGGTATGCTCAACAAGAAGGTATATACTTTGAAGAAACCTTTGCTCCTGTAGCCAGACTTGAAGCCATAAGAATGTTTCTTGCTTTTTCAAGCTTCCAACAAATCAAAGTTTATCAAATGGATGTTAAATCTACTTTTCTCAATGGTGATTTAGAAGAAGAAGTTTATATAGAACAACCAGAAGGATTCATTTTGGGAAATGATGAAAAACTTGTTTGTAGACTTAAAAAGGCTCTATATGGTCTCAAACAAGCTCCGAGGGCATGGTACTATCGTCTTGACAAATATCTTCATCAACAAGGATTTTCAAAAGGGTCTGCTAATAGCAACTTATACACAAAAATTGAAAATGACAAACTATTGATTGTGGTTGTATATGTTGATGATATCATTTTTGGAAGTAATGAAGAGTCTATGAGTCAGAAATTTGCTTCTGATATGCAGCAAGAATTTGAAATGTCTTTACTTGGGGAACTAACATTCTTTCTTGGCTTGCAAGTGCAACAAGCAACATATGGCATATTCTTATCACAAGCAAAATACCTCAAGCAAATCTTAAAGAAGTATGACATGGAAGATTGCAAACCTGTAAGTACACCAATGATAACCGGATGTAATCTCAGTTCTAATGATGATTCCCCCACGGTGAATCAACCAGAATACAGATCTATGATAGGAAGTCTACTTTATCTCACTGGGACAAGACCAGACATCATGCATTCAGTTGGGATTGTTGGAAGATTCCGAGCTAATCCAAAGGAGTCTCATCTTCAAGCTGTGAAAAGAATATTCAAATATCTACAAGGAACTCAAGACTTTGGACTATGGTATCCAAAGAATGTTGATCTTACTCTTCATGCATACACTGATGCAGATTGGGTTGGAAGTGTTGATGATCGGAAAAGCACTAGTGGTGGTGCATTCTATATGGGGCCCCGGTTAGTATCTTGGTTCAGCAAGAAGCAAAGCTCCATTGCCTTATCTACAGCAAAAGTAGAATATGTAGCAGCAGCATCATGTTGCACTCAACTTCTCTGGGTGATGCAAACCCTACAAGACTTTCAAGTCAAATGTTCACCTCCTATCTCCATTATGTGTGATAATACAAGTGCTATCAGTATCTCAAAGAATCCTGTTATGCATTCCAAGACCAAGCACATTCCCATCAAATATCACTTCTTACGTGAACAAGTGCTTGAACAAAAGGTGAAATTGGAGTATGTTTCCTCCAAAGAACAAGTTGTTGATATATTTACCAAACCTCTACCTAGGGAAGTGTTCGAATATCTCAGACAGAAACTGGGAGTAGTCTCTGCCATGCAGAGGATCAGGTCTACTTAAATACAGAAGATTAAATTGGTTGTGAGGTGTTGTTAGGCATCTCTGAATGCACAGGCTCAGGGGGAGCATTGGTCATATGAAAAGGATGAATTGTTGGTCATATTATGTTTGAAGATGCAGCATGATCTCAGGGGGAGCATGGCATTGTCGGTTCAAAGGATCTTGATCAAACTCTTTTCCATTGATGTCAAAGGGGGAGGAAAAGCAACAAAGGGCTTCGATAAGGCCATTAGAGGAAGACTATTGCCATCAATGCCAAAGGGGGAGATTGTTGGAAATGTTGTCATTGATGGCAAAGACAGGAGCAGCACCTAAACTATCCATAAGGCAAAAGAGACAGAGAGGTAGCAGAGGCAGCAGATGAAACAGAGGAATTAGAGACAGAGCAGTAGAGTTGAATTAGGGGTTTAATACAGTTTGCAAAGGAGATGACAAAAGGGAGAGATGC
Organism: Pinus albicaulis; assembly: GCA_034641835.2. Taxonomy (NCBI): domain Eukaryota; kingdom Viridiplantae; phylum Streptophyta; class Pinopsida; order Pinales; family Pinaceae; genus Pinus; species Pinus albicaulis. The sequence continues at coordinate 1,301,002,022 of CM076580.1, read as the reverse complement.
TAGGAAGAGACAAGGTAATAGATTGAAGGACAAATTGAATATCTGGCCAAGATTTGTATGTGTTAATTAAGGAATTGTGTTAAGTATGGTTGAGTAAATTTGGAATATAGATGACCTGTGTGATCAATTTCATAATGGGCAGAGGATACCTACGGTGCCTGGAAAGGAATGAAATCATTGTTGCGGAGCTAGGGATATGTGTATTATATGTGTATTGATTGATGCAATTCCTATGTGGAATCCCCTGAACCTCTATATGAGTCTCTACGTATGGAGTTAAAAGTGAAACCTGTTGAGGAATCATGGTGGTAGGATTCGAATTCCAGGATGAGACCTTCTTGTAATGAAAAACTGGCTTAGTTTGATATTTGCAGTCGTGGGGCTACTTGGTTGAATATATGAGGGGCTCTCGAGGCATTCGGTGTATCCATTGAAGAACTTAATGGTGGAAGAGATATGATGTTTTTGAATGTACAGGTAGAAGCGGAACTGTGATAGGATAGAACTCTAAAATGGAAGGTTGATATGTTATATATATCATAGCAGAATTGAAGAATGACATTGAATTGTCACGAGTTAATGTTTGTAAGGAAATCCTGTTGGAAGAGAACTACATTTTTTCGTTGATTATTGGAAATCCTGCCAAAGATAGACTGGATTTATAGCACACACCCAGACTAACCCTTTGGAATCATGAACGGAACCTTGAGCGAAGGGCGGAACCACGAAGGAGGAACAGTGAAGGCGGTTTATGGTTTTCATCGCACCACTTTCAATGGGCAAGCAGTATTCAAGAGGTGGGGAGCGATTCCATAGAACGGGCGACACGCATCCCTGTACGATTTTACAAAACCATTTTTTACTATGCACCATCGCACGTTATAGTTTGACCCAGGACGCCCAGGGATATCGTTGAGCGTCGTTGATCTAGGAAGGGGTCATCGGACGGTCGTCATTTGTTGAAGATGCGCGAAGATTAACACAGGTACGACGGACCATCGCATGTTAACGTTTGGCATCGGAGGTCGAGCGATATGAATATATGTCATTGATCTGGAAGCTTGCTAATCTAACGGTGATCGGACGCTGGACTTGCGCGAAGTTTACTGTGGTACGATGGGCGTATTGGATTGGCTATTGACTATGTATGTGGGCTCGGGGTCAAAGGTTTATCGTAAGATTAATTTATTTGGAAGCATTGGATATTTCTATAAAGTCCGAAGGGTTAAACTTTAGACATAAGGTTTGGGAATTCAAAATTTGTAAATATATTTATTTATCAATTTCTTTAAAATTGATAAATAAAAATTAAAAAGAGATCAAAAAGCCCTGTGGGATAAACTAAAAAGAATACTGACAGAGGAATACCATTAGCGGTTCATGGTTTTGACTCATGGTTTTAATAAAGGCAAAACTATATAAGGGGAAGAAAAAAATAGAGAACGGGGTGTGCATTGTAAGGGTTGTGAATAAAAATTTCTCCAAAGAATATCTGTATGGGGGAGCTATGTTCTTAACTGAAAATCTGAAACTACGATGCACCCATGAATATAATGATCTGACGGACGATATCATGAAGAACTGGGGTGAGTATACAGAAAATAAATAAACATGGTGACCGGCAAGGTATGTCGTATGGAAATTGATGAAACGTGGTCCGCAGTGGTGCTGAGGGTCGAAGCATTCAGAGAGGGGGTTGTAGCTCCCTTCCAGTGGTAGCTGGTAAACGAGAGCAGGGGGTAGTATCTCCCTTCCAGGAGAGGCTGGTAAATGAGAGAAGGTTGTAGCCTTACGCGGTGGAGTGCACTGCGTGCGATATAAGTACGCACCTGACACATATTGTAGAAAGTTTTCTCTATAATAAATATTGAAGGGCGGGGACGGCGGCGGTGGTTTTCTCCCAAATTGGGTTTCCACCTTAAATCCTGGTGTTCATATGTGTTGTTTATGTTTGATGGTTTTTTCTATTATTTCTGTTCATGTTTAATGCTTATTTGATGCAATGCTTTGAGTAAAGACATAATAAGATATCTGGACATACATGTTGGATGCAGTACTGTAACATATGGTTTTAAGAGAAAGAAAAGAAAAATTGTTCAGCCCTAAATACTGATTCACCCCCCCTCGATGTTTTCCCAACAAGTAGATGGGATTTCTACGGAGCTTCCTACTGTTGGGAAGTGCAAGAAAGACATGCAATTGAAGCTTGAGAGGGAGCTGGATTTGCATGCAGGTAAGAGTGAACCTCAGGATGTGGAGCAGCCACAAGATGAGGATCATGGAATGGGAGCAACCACTCATGCAGAGAAATTTCGTGCCAGATGGGCAAAGGGAGTGCATGCAGCTATACCACCAGGTGAGAGGTGGGGCGACATGCATGAGTAATCCCAAGAGGAGATTTCTGGGTAGGATTCATTAAGATGGTGTGGATCTCATGAATTGAACCTGGATACGAGGATCCGAGCGACGGTAGCATGATCGGTTGGATTGATCTTTGACGAGATCAAAGTCACGATTAATCGAAATCTTGGAGCACGTTTCGAGTTGATAGCAAGTGCGAGAGTGCATGGGTGCGAGTTGACAACGCGGTGGTTCCTAAAGACATGTACGATGTTAATTAAGTAGAAGTAGAAGACTTTGATGACAGAGATAACAGAGATGAATTATCTTGATTGATTTTTTGGGAGCCTTTCATTTTTTGGAAGTTTGCGGCAGAGTTGTAGAAACGGATGCATGGAGTTGCATGGCGCTTGTGAAGGTTGCAGGGCGAATGCATGGATTTGCATGTCGCATGCAAAGACAGTCCTTTCTTGTTGAGAGGGAGTGTTGAATATTGCAACAAGAAATAGTGAGGGTGACAGGGGAAACATCTCATCCTTGATCCCTAGTTGGAAAATAATCACCTAAACTAGGTGGGGCCCACCTGAGGAAATTTATTTTTAGGTGTATATACAACCACACAGAAATGGTGAGCATATTCTATAGATAGCGAGGATTTTATTTGTGGATGGTTGGTCAAGTTGGAAAAATAGATGAAATTCTATTTTTAGAATATTGGGCGAAGTTTATTTATAGATCGTCGATCTAAAAATAAAAGTGTCGATTATTATTAGCTCTTAATAATAATCCGGAAATAAACAACAACTTATTCTCTTGGAGCACTTAATTTTAGTACATAAATTTGGAAAATTAGTGGGCTGAAGGAATTACACAATTCTTAGGGTTTACTCATGGTTCATGCATGGAGGACTCGGTTAGAACTAAAGTGAGAAAGTTATGACAGAGTTGGAAGAGTAGTTCATGGATTTGTTATTCAGTTTAACTCAATTAATGGAGTTAAACTCAGTTGAGCTAGTTGTATGTAGTGTAACTGAATGATACACTAGTGAGAGTGGAGTGAATTATTTAGTTAATTAATTCACAAATAATAACTCATTAATCAACAAAACAATATAGCAGTTAGCTATAGTGCATGTCAGTTCCAATGGACACCCGATGGAGAGATAGGTGAAAGGGCAAGATGGACTATCTGTTGTGACTATAGTGATACATTGATTACACCACACACACATTGGAGTTTCCAATGAGGATTGCGTATTCAAGGCAAGGGTAATTCAAATTCATTTAGAGCTATTCTTTAGCATGGATTGCGTAGTGGAGGTAGGCTATCAGGTGGCAAGAAATCGGTGCATGGATTTGCAGATTTCTTCTGATTAGTGTGTGACGATTGATTGTACTAAGAGCTTGATGTAACAACTATGTTATGTGTGTTATTGCTTCATGTGTTTTGCAATTGATGATTAAATTTCCACATGAATTATAGTGGAAGGATTCTGTATTTAGCAAGAAGATAAATATTGTTAGATCAGGAGAGTCCGGATATATACATGCATATTGTATATAATTTCTAAATGTGCTTGTCTATCAAGCCCAAGAGGAGATCCTTGAGAATTTGGTCATGTGCCAAGTTGGCACCTCGTTATTGCAGGCCTTTTACGATCCTTGAGAGGATTGGACCAATGGAATACAGACTTTCACTTCCTTCATCAGAGAAATTCCATGATTTTTTCCATGTTTCATTACTTAAAATATATGTACATGATGTTAATCCTATGACTTATTGGTCTGTATTACAGGTGGAACTAGAGGGAGAGTTCCAACTAGAGCCACAATGCATATTGCAATGGAAATAGCTCATGCTCCAAGCAATAGAGAAATTTAAAGTGCAGTGGAAGAACTTTGGGCCCGATGAAGCTACATGGGAGATGGTTGATCAAATATTGACATTAAATCCTTCTTTATTTTTTGGTTGAAGAAAATGAGTTTTTTCATGTGTGTGAGTGTATGTGTGTCTGTGTCTGTGTGTGTGTGTATCATTATAAATACCACATCATGCTTGTTATAAAGCTCTAATAAGTGGTATGTGTTAGACTCCTGTAATATACAGAATCTCAAGGTGACTAGTTATTTCTCAGACCTTTTGAAAATAATATTCCATGGTTGTCATTTATTTCTAGAAAAGAAAGGGAAATCCTAACTGTCAAGGACTTCAAAGGAATCAATCTGCCCTTTCAATTCAGTGGAAAGAGGAAAGTGTTGTTGATAAGGTGTAATGGTGAGAAAAAATAATTTTTGCCCTCATTCATTTCATTTACCCTCTTTTACCCTTCATTTTTCAAAACTCTAAAGTCCCACGCTTCATTTATTTCAATTTTTATAGTTTAAAAAGCAGCTCCGCCCACCCACTAACAACCATATCATATTTCATGTTTAAACTGACCATATACTTATTTATTCGCAACTTTGCCCCACACATCAAGCCTTTTAATATATCACATATTATATCATCACCACCCTTATAATATTATGGGCCCACTTACCTTTATCGCATCACATAAACAAAACCCTTTCGCTCTTCATTTACTCTCACTATTCCAAAGTCCTAATGCGATAAAACCTCACCCTTGTTGTTTGTTTGCTTTACCTTTATCCTTACCTTTTCACATTGGCATATCGCAAATTTTCTCATCGCATCCATTTTTTGTTTCTCCAGACCGCCGATGTGATAGTGGGCCCACCTCCTTGCCTCATTATTTCCTCCTGTCTCACTTCACACTTCGCAAATTTTAACATTTACCCCCCCCCCCTCGCCACTCATAAAAAAAGCATCGATCTGTGGGTTGCAGGCGGGCCCACCTCCTTGCCACGTTACTCTGACCCCACCATCCACTCATACCCTGCTAACTATCCCTCACCTCTCCATCACCCCCGCACATCGTCCCACATCTGACGGTCTGTAATGTTTTTCAGCCCCCCCTCAACCTTCAAGCTTTAACCATGGGGGGGGGGGGTCTGAACTCGGTGGTATATCTTACTGCCATTCTCGCTATGTGACACGCCCAGGATACTTTGCACCCCCCTACTCCGATACCTCCTACCACTCCACTACCACCCCAAAATTTGATTTTCCCTCTGCTCTGACACTGCATACCCAACGACCACCGCCGACATTTCTCCACGTCGACAAATAGACTTTCGCCACCACTGCGGCTCCACGTCTCCTTTCCCTTCCATATCACCCAGAAGGTTATTATTGGAACACTCTGTTATGTTCAGGTAACCACCCATTCAAAGGAATTTTTTCCAATCATTCAAGGAACAGTGGGTTTTCCATTTTAAAATCTCCACTGCAGTAGCAACCGACGCAGAAGAGACAGAAGTGATCATAAATGTAATGGCCATCAGGACAGCTAGCGCAGTCATCAGATCAGATCATCTAGTGACGGTTTCTTAAGGAAAAAACGAACCAGATGTCAAATTTATTTTATCATGGCCTCTTCGTGATCCCAAGGGTAAAATTGTTCCTACTGTGTAATCAATAACGGACTACTAAAGCCACTATTATGGCCAAACTTATCTTATCAACATCTGTATGGTTCCACTTGTCAAAGTTTAGCTTGAATGTAATTAATGGAAATCACTACAGTAGACATGGTAACTGACTTAAGTTTTAGTTAAATATTGCATGCATTAGCAGTATTAGGGGGGATCCCAGAAGGGGAAAACCATTGTAATAGGCTCATCTGGTTGTAAACACTCTTTTTTGGATGAATGAAAGGACATTGTTGTTTCCATATTATTGTGTTATGATCTATGGTGAAGTGATTATTTTCCTGTAATCTATCATTCTCTATTTTCACATACGGTTTTCTCTCTTTACTATGGATGAGAAAACAAATTTTAGGATTTTCCATCGGGCACCCTGTTCAGTCTTAAAGCAGTATATATGTTTTCCTTTGAAATTTGAATGTGGAATTTAGAGAAGGTCTGCTCTGCATTCACATTGAACCTTAATCCCTCCTCCTTTCCATTTCACAAGTTGTAGAGATCCATTGGCATGACTAGTGTGCTGGGTTAGACATGATTTCTGTTATTCATCCATTTGAATCTATTTACACCTGCTTGACCCCATATTCCAATAGCCCTTTTCTGCTGTCTCAAACACGTATTTTCAAACAAAACTCTATGCACTAATAGCTAGCATAAAATTCCCCAATCAACAAATCTATATCTAACAAAGGGATCCCTCTCTGGTTCTAGGAGGGATAGGTCCTAGGCCCAAATCGGTTTTGATGTTGGCCCTCCGAAATTCTGTCTTCAGCCTTCGGAATTACGTGGAGCTAACATAATGGTGATAATACTGGGGACCGATTTTTGTGTTCCTCGGTAACGATTATCAAGTTCAGATCCAGTTGTTGGTGGTGGATAGTGACCAGACACAAGAAGGTTGAATAATCCACCTAGCGACTCCAATCCAAATCAGTTTCATTCAAAGACTCCACTAGAGGTAGAACCTGAATCATGACAAGAAAATCTAGAAAAATCAAGTATTCAAGCCCAAACTGTATTCAAGATATTTTTGGTTTTATCTATAATTATGTTCTATCTTACTCTAATCCTGATCAAGAGTACGCTGATGAATTTTACATTGATCATTTTCAAATTGATGAGCCTCAAGGAGATAAGCCCCAAATTGTAGATCATGTACATACTCATATACCTGTGCACATCCCGAATACACCTATGGAAAACCGAGTGAAACATAAGCCTTGTGCTTCATCTCCTGCTCTTGCTAAATCCCCAAATGGTTATAAGCCCCTTGCTTTTCCCCCTATACCCGTAAAAGTCTCAGACAGATACAAGCCTCTAGTTTTGCCTCCTATTCTCCAGGACCTCCCTGCAAACTATAGCAGTAATCTACCCAAATTTGATGGAGAAAATGCAAATATCACTACCGAAAATAAAATTCAAATTCTGGAGGATTTCCTTGATCTGTTTGAGGTGGAATAAGATTATGTGTGTCTCATAATTTTTGCGTTATCATTACAAGGTAAAGTTAAAAATTGATTTAAAAATCTTCTAGTTGCAAGCATTAGAAATTTTCATCAATTTGTGCAAGTTTTTCTAAAGAGATGGGTGATCATGGGAAATTTTTTCCTCATGTTAGAAGAGTACAACCATTTAAAAAGACAACCAGGGTAGACAGTACAACATTTTTCAGCCAGGTTCAATAAGGTGTATCATTCAATGCCCGATGTTATAAGGCCACCACCGGGATTATCTCTCTGGCACTACCTAGATGCATTTGACCCTGAGATGGCATTCCAATTAAGATAAAGGGACCCTGCAACCCTTGAAGAAATGCAAAATATGGAAGTTGATGTGGAAGAAAACCTGCTGAACAGAGAGGCAAAGTTAAAGGTTGTGGAGAAGGATAAAATAGAAAGAGAGCGATTGATATCTTCAGAGATAAAACTATATATCGTGACAAATGTAGTCAATGAAATGATACATGAGATTAGTAGGAGAGAGGAACTTGTTGTTCAAATACCTCATGTTCCATTAGTTCCATAAAAGTAAAAGATCAATGTACCCAAGTAATGTGCAACTCATCCTTGGTATCCTAAGACTGAAAATGATTGTTTCATGTACTCTATCCACAACACAGCCAAAGGTGAATTTTGAGATGACCTTGCATATGGAAGTAATCTTCTCAGAAGTAATCATCAAGATGAAAAGTATATGGTTGAGCTTGAGGTTTATTTTTCAAAGTTACCAACATTATCTTCATGAGAAGAAGAGGCTTGGTTACCACAATGCAAAGAAGACAATCAAACTCTGCATGCTGAGCAATATTGTAAAGAGGAAAATGCATAAAGTTTTAAAGTAAGTGAAAAATGCCTTCCCCTATGTTTTTCCTCACTTTTGAGAGAAAATTATAAAAAAATTGTCAACAGTAGGGTTGGAGAACTCTCTCACCAATCAAATGAGGAAATCATGGCTGATAAAGAATCTGTTTTAGATCCAGGGGTTCAGCCCTTGAGTCCTTTCGAATTTCAATTATCAGATGAAGTCATAGAATCTGAGATATATGATGAATTGATCAAGTTTGATTCTCTACCTTTATGTTTTAATTCATTTCATATTGTTAAAGGGAATTTGGAGCACATTTTGGTCGATAATCATAGGAGAAATTGTGAGGTCTCAGCAGAACTAATACTACAGCCATCTAAAGCACCACATGATCCAATAGCTGATATTTTGGATAGTTTGGATTTCCAAAGGCAGACTTCATGTATTCTTAATGCTTTCAAAAGCTGTTATGATATGGATATGATTAGACAGTTAGTTTCATCATTGTGTTCAACCAAGGTATCGTTTCAAATCTCATCAATAAAGTTGTTTCCATGTCATGAAGCACATGAGGATGTAAATAGCATAAAGAAAACCTCAAACTGTGGAGTTAAGTTGGTTAAATGGAGGTGTTGTTCCTTGAGAAACAATTCCTTGCTGTGTATAGGAATCCGTGCTCAAGATTATGTCACAAAAAGTGTATGTCTGTCTCTGTTTATTAAAACTTCAAATATTAATAATATATTTCCCAAATATCAAATCTTTATACGTTCTGCAATGCCACGTTCCCTTTATATTGAAGTGAGTGAATGGAAGACGAAGAAAGGAAAGGATTTTAAATTTCCATGCTGCTTAAAACAGAAACTACCATTATAAAATCCTGAAGAAGTGAGTAACAATAAAGCTAAAATAGAGGAGCACCCATTAAGGATATTTAACTCTTAGATACATAAATATCAAGAGACCTGCTGCTCAAATCACTCTACTTTATTCACAGATATGGAAACGAAATGAAAACCAAGAAAACTCTTCAACACAGATGGAATAATGGAAACTTGCAAAAACTTTTCATTCATTCAATATTGTTCAGTACAAAATTAGCCTTCAAGGTCCAAAACTCGGAACCTTCTTACTTCTTTCGATTGTCTTTAAATACAATATGATCAAAATGGTTTCCAGTAATGAAACCGATTCTAACTAACTCTAACTGCTTAATCACTACCTGCAGGAGGCACATGTCTCAGAGTTCTTGGTTAAGATTATACTGACTTTGCCTCAAACATGATAAAATGGTATAATCCTTGATCATGGGAGTCATGTTCTGACATATTTACTGCTCCAATGACTAGTTTACAGTTTAACGCTAATAATGAGCATTTGGAGTTCCTTCACTAGAGAAATCTTTACACTCTTCAGATATCCTTTGAATGCTTTGACGTTTATAATTTCCAGTTGATATTCCTTGTACAGTAAACGCAAATAAATCCTCACCAGTGAGTAAGATTACCTGTAAATAATGTCTTCACCATCCATAGCAGAAGGAAATGCCTTTGTAAGAAATTAAATACCGTTTCTCCCTTTAAAACCTGTTTCTTCTCATGTCTGCCATCTGCTCTACTTTTTGCAAATATCAACTGATCTTCATAGAATTTTCAAGACATAATCTCTCCTCTCTCCTTCGAGCATGAGGGCAAACCTGTTCTCGTCAACTTGTCAAATGATATATCAAATTTCTTAATTATCTCTTTAATTCCCTGTAACCGCTTCTCTGCGGCCTTTAGAAGGTCGTTTTTGATGATCATTTTATTTACCTCTTCAGCATAGAAGTACCTATCCTGTATCCCCATATCTCTTAACTCTTCATCTGTCTTGGCATTAATAAAATTTATGAATTTTCTGGCCCAATTCACTCTTTTAATAGTGGCCTGCTTCTCCGATAATAGCTCCTTTTCATGCTCTGAAACAATGTTTTTCTCTCTGGCAATTATATTCATGGAACCCCATTTTGACTGCATTTCTGAAATAATTTCATTCGAGATGATATCCTTAGCTTTAATCAGAGAAATATTTCCCTTTAATTTCTCCTTGAGCTCTTTGATTTCATCCTCAGCTTTCTGTAGCTTCTGCTTGTTCTCTTGTGCTTTTTCTTCCCATCCCTGCATCATCTTGGTAACTGTGACCAATTCTGACTGGGCTTGTTTACAATCTCTTTCTTCCATCTTTAATTCTGTGTTTATCTGAATAACCTGGGCTTGAGGGTCAGCTTCACCTGCAGAAAAATCAAAAGTACAAGTATGGTTCTCGATTTGATTCTGTAAGGTTATAGCAGTCTGCTTTACCTTAGTGAGTTCTTCGTCCTTCTTCATCAACTGCGGTCGCAATTCCTCTTTCTCCTTTTCAACCTCAGCTACTTCGGCCGCCAATGAGTGCTCTATAGCTGGTAATTTCAACTTTTTCCTTAATGAAGATATTTCTGCTTCTGCACTTTTCATAAGTTTTTGAATTGCGGCTTTATCATTCGGATCCACACCGATTTTCATAATGATCTTCTTCAGCTCTTCATTTTGAGTTGTTAATGCCCTTGCATTAGCTTTCTCCATTTTGCATTGTTTGATGACCTTTGCAAACATTTTTTCAGTCTTGACTGCTGTAGCATTGGTCTTGCTCAAATCATTTACAATCAACTAACCGGTCTGCATGTGAAGATTCATTTTGTCCCACAAGGGGATCTTTTTAACATCCATGACTATGTTTAACTCCTTAAAGCTGCCCGAAGGTCCAAGGGACATTCCTGTCGAATGTGACAGAGCCATCTTAAACTAATCTTTCTCCAGATCCATCACAGTCAATAGTCTGGTTTGGTCAGCAAGTATATGGTGCTCTGCTTATGCTTCTATATTGGCTTTTATCCTTTGGTTCCTTTCCTCAATCTGTGTGAACACTTGCTTCATGGAAGGAGCCTTTTCCAAATGAAGTTCCTGTCTACTAGGAGATGAGGGGCAATCTTGTTCTTCATTGACCTGGAGACTAAAACTAGGTGAATTGGAAGAATGGTCTTCTGTTAGTTTGGTCCTTTTTTCCTCTTGGGGCTCCTCATCATCAATTTCAATAACATCCTCTCTACCTCTTTTGCTCATTCTTTCCAAAATTGCAGGTGTTTGAATACTGGTCTTTGATGAACTTGACACTCTTGGATTAGCCAGTTTCTCTAAATCAGGTTTACTTACATGAGTAAATGCAGCATACCCATTCTCAACCCTTTTCTGAGAAATTATCCCATGTGGATCATAGGGCCATTTCTCTCCCAACAACAACTGTGTCCCTTCCAATATTTTTGATGCTTCTTCAAAAGCTTGTCTTGTGTTAACAACAAAAGGGCCTACACTCATAGGCAACTTGTACATCAATCCTTTCTTCATGGGCAGAAAATGAACTTGATCTACATTAAGACTTTGCCTTATAAATTCCAGGGCAAAAAGTCTCATGGGAACAAAGGTTGGAAGCCTATAGGGCTCAATACTAACTCCATACAGCCTTATCTCAGAGTAATCTTCAAAAACAAACCAGTCTCCAAATTTACAATTGGGTCCTAGCTGTAGGAACTCCTGGGCCTTTGGCAGAAAGCATGGAGGAAGAGTTCCATTCAGAATTTTATAAGCAGTAGACATGAAATGGTCAGCAAATTCAAACAGCCCGGCTTCGTTCTCTTCTTTTCTAACCATATCAGTCCAGAATAAAACTGACTGCTTATTTTTATTACTATCCATTATATTTAAACCCACACTCATGAACTCTTTAACATTTTGATATAAAAATAAGTAAACTACAAATGATGGAAATTTGAAAAAATCTGTTAGAGGGAAGGCGATCAATTGGGAATTTACTACTTCCTGCCAAAAAGACGAGATGTCTAGCACCACCCCTGGTTTCATCATAAGAGCGAAAATCCCCAAGACTGCCTTATCAATTTCGTGATCATCATCTCTTCCCAAAATCTCCATAATGCAGCTAAGAACTGGCCTATACTGAACACTGAACGCCTCCAAACTAAACTTTCCTGCTTCAAATTAAGTTTTCTCTGGACTTGGTATCAAAAACGACATGCAATGATTAAACTCTTCATTTGAAAGCTCCTCGAAATAATGAGCCAACGAATTTTCGGAGAACTGCAATGGAGACTCATCTTCTGGAAAACATAATGCTTGACGCATTAATTGTGTTGAAACCTGCAGGATATTTCCCCCCTGAGAATTCATAACGAAACACTTTCCAGGGTACATAGACGAAACTAACCAAGAAATGAATTAGGGGAAGAAGTGAGTTTTCGGAACACAAGCAGACAACACACCCGAACTTTTCATAGAAGAGAACACAGGGGACTTGTCAGTGTTCAGGGTTACTTGGTAATGTAATAGGGGGTGGTTGACAGATGACATGGTATCATGAACATCCTTCTCGCTATCTAGGAGGGGAATGAGACTTGATGAACCAGACAACGATGTTCGCGTGGCCATGGCTGACAGGAATTCGAAAGCAATTCGCGAGGCAATGGATAATGAAAAGGTGGCGGGACGCAGTTAAACAGGGAAAACAATCACATATAAATCAAAACGGGACGGAAGAACCCCTTTTATAGGCTACGGAAACCATAATAAATGCAGGAGTGACGTGGAAAAACAATTGACAGTGGATGACAACTGTTTTCCATCTCGACTGATGACGTCATTGCGAGGGGTCTGTGAGTACGGCGGAAGAGTTTGATCCATACCCCCCGTAATAAATCCCAGCCGTTGATCACGGCATTTCCAAGATCTGACTGGTCAACTGCGGGGGGTCGGGATTTGATAACCGACGGGCTAATTCACCCCCCGCAATAGCTTATCCGTAAGCTTCTTTGTGTGATTGCGACTTCCGCTCCGAAAGTTGCTCGGGTCTTAACCTTGAAATATATATATATCAACCTAAGGCTGATGACCGCTTCATGTATAGAAAAATTAGAAATACATTGCATTCCTCTTTTTGTTTATGCTAAAGTATTAACAACTTCATACTATAGCACATTTTCGAATTCTTATTTTTTTTTATTTTTTCTCTAAAATTTCGAAATGAACTATAAAAAGGATATGTAGAAAATGATCCACAACATCTGGCTCCACCTGGGGATAGTGTTTTTACCATGAAACACTAAGAACCTGCAGATTAGTGCCTTCACCTCAGGCATGGAGTCACATATTGCTTGATGAAAATGTACAATGACCACACCAGATATATAAAATGATGAACCAGCAACTGCTTAATGTTGTAAATAATGCTTGAGATATTGCCCGTTCACAGGCATATCCAGCACTTCTCCTTCCAGATTTTCCAACATGAAAGTATTATTTCCTCTGACTTCATTAATTTTGAATGGGCCATACCATAAGGGATCAAATTTACCATGTTTTCCTTTATCTTCCCTTCGTGTATCCCATCTCAATACTAAATCTCCTTTCTGAAACAAAACTTCCTTTTCTTTTCTATCAAATATTACCTTCATCTTCTGCTGATAAGTGAGCAAGTTGTCCCGAACTTGATTTCTATTTTCACTCAGTTCCATCACATTGTTCATTCTCCTTATCATAGCATTTGGTTCTGCTTGTGCATCTTGAAGAAAATAAATCACAGGTTTTACCAATTGTGTGGGGAATAAAGCTTGAGTGCCGTATACGAGCTCATAAGGATACTTGCCAGTAGACCTCCTTGCAGTCATCCTTGTTGCCCACAGGGAAAAAACTAACTTCGTATCCCAATTCCTTTGATTCTCACTGATTGTTTTCTTCAAAATTCTTACCAATGTTTTATTGGAGGATTCTGCTAATCCATTTCCCTGCGGATGATAAGCTGTAGAATGCGACAATATTACATTGTACGTTTGACAAAAATTAATAAACCTGAGTGAACTCAAAACCTGGGCATTATCTGTCACAATCTTTACTGGGCATCCAAACCTGCTGAAAATATTCTCTTCCAAAAACTTCATAACAACCAAATCATTTTCTTTCCTGGTGGGAATTTCCTCCACCCACTTTGTAAAATAATCTGTAGCAGTAAGGATCCACTTAAATTTCCCACTGGATGGTGGATTGATTTCTCCAATGAAATCCAACCCCCATTGTCTAAAAGGTTCTTCAATAAAAACTGGGAGAAGAGGTAATGGAGCTAGCTTTTTCTTCTCTGCAAATAATTGGCATTTTTGACAACTTTTGACTGTTTTGTAAACATCAGTAAACACAGACGGCCAATAGAAACCTGATTTGAATATTTTATGAGCAGTTACCTTCCAGCTGTAATTCCCTCCACACAAGCATTCATGATATTCTTTTATCACTTCTGAAATTTCTTCCTCTGTGAGACATAACAACAACATACCAGCTGGATCCTTCCAATATATTTTTGCTTCGATTATGACATAAGGCTAAGCCTTAAGTTTCAAAGCCCTGTATTTAGCTCTATTTATTGAAGGGGGACATGAAAGAAAGCATAAATAATGTACAATATCCTTATACCATTCTGAGCAGAGAAATTTATACTTTATTGTTGTCTTTGACTGATCATCACGCGTTTCTCCATTGGATTCTTCTACAGGGGCCAACAAATTGATTCCCAATGCTTGGAAGTTGGACTCTGTCAATAATTTGGCCAAGCCCAATCCTTTAACTATTTTGGTTGGTTTTACATCCAAATCATACTCTTGAATTTTAGCAATCCATTTTCCCCTTTTACCTTCCACATCGCTTTGTACTAGCACAACTTTTACAGCTGAATTGGGAACGTACGCTAAGATTTGAGAATGAAGGATATAAGTTCTGAAGGCTTTCAGTGCTTTTACCAAAGCGTACACCTTTTTTTCCAATATATTATAATTCAATTCTGCATCTCGGAGAACTTTACTAAAATATGCCACTGGCTGTTCCTGCTTTTCTTCGTTTGTCTGCAATAACACAGCTGCAATAGTTGAGGAAGAAGCAAATGAAAAGATTTGAAATGGTTTCAAATAGTCTGGACTGATTAGAACATGTGCTTCCTTTAAAGCCTCTTTAATTCTCTGAAAATATTCCCTCGCTTCTTTGTCCCACTTCACCTCAGCGTTATTTTTTAACATGTCTGTTATCTTTTTAACGATCTCTGCATAATTTGGGACAAACCGCCTTAGAAAATTAATTTTTCCGAGAAATCGCTGAATATCTTTCTTACTTCGCGGCAGTGGAATTAACTGAATTTCTTCAACCCTCGCTGGATCAATCTTCACTCCTTCCTTAGAAACGATGTGGCCTAGTAATTTACCCTCCTCCAGGGCAAACAAAGACTTTTTAGGATTCAGTGATAATCCAAACTTTCTGCACTTCATGAAGGCTTTCTGCAAATGCTGTAAATGCTCCTCATCAGATTTTGAAAAAATTGTAACATCATCTAAATAAACCACCACAAACTCGTCTCCCACAAACGCGATATCCATCGCCCTCTGGAATGTGGCCCCTGCATTCATCAGGCCAAATGGCATCCTGGCGTACATGAATGTTCCCCAAGGCGTAGTGAATGCGGTTTTCTTTTGATCTTCCTTCTCCACAGCTACCTGGTTATACCCTAAAAACCCGTCCACCATAGACAATCTATAAGCACCGGTCACTTTCTGTAAGACAAAATCCATTTTCGGCAAAGGATAATTATATTTCAATGAAGCCCTGTTCAAATTCCTGAAATCTACGCACAGCCTTATCTCTCTGTTTTTCTTTCGGACGGGTACAAGATTGGAAACCCAATCTGAATATCTGAGTGGAACGATTATCTTGGCTTGCAGCAATTTCTTTATTTCCTTTTCGATCGGAGCCAACAGCAATGGATTAATCTGCCTAAGCTTCTGTTTATGTGACTTGACTCCATCCTTGAGTGGGATTTTGTGTTGTATGATACTCTTATCATATGTTTTCAAATCATCATACGACCAAGCAAATACATCTTTAAATTGTTTGAACAAATCTACATACCTTTCTTTATAGTCCTTCGGGATCCCTTTGAACAATTTGACCATTTTAGGCTCCTGTTGAGTCCCCAAGTTGCAATCCTCCACCTGCTCGTCCTGGTTCGCTTTCTTTTGATTCACTGCAACGTCATTAGCCCCAAACAGTCTTTTGAGAGGTACTAAGCCTCTTGGCAAGACATTGTCTTTCAACTGAATAATTTCTTGACCACCAATTTTCTTTCTAAGAGTCTCACTGGCCAATTCATCTTCATCAGTTTCCAAATCAATCTGATGATCTTCAAAATCTTCAGTCATCAACAGAAACTGCTTAATCTGTTCATCATCTTCGAAGACCTGCCAATGTTTAATATTGTCAGGAATCGAAGGTCTATGTCTCATCTCAATTTCATACCTTAGTTTCAAGCTGATAGGGGGCTTGAATGTACTTGCTGCAACAGCCAAAGAATCAGCCAGTCTATTCTCTTCCCTTGGAACAAACTGTAAATTGAAGGCTTCGAAATAATTTTCGATCAGATCCCATACTTCATTCCGATATGCTCGTAACCTGGGATGTTTAGTTTGACATAAATTCTTGATTTGTCTTATAATTAATTCTGAATCTCCAAACACAGTCATGGATTTGATTCCCATCTGCTTAGCTGTCTGCAAACTAATAATTAATGCCTCATATTCTGTGACATTATTAGTGGATTCGAACTCCAATTTGAAAGAAAAAGGAACCAGATTACCTTCCGGAGAAACAAAAGTGAAACCAGCTCTCGTGCCTTCTTTAGAAAACGCGCCATCAAAATAACACTTCCACAGCTTATCTGAATGTAGTTCCTTATGTACAATTGCTTAATCGATCTTCCCTTGAGATTCTTCAGCAAATTCTGCATCCTCATGCAGCATGAAACAAGACAGGTCGTCCTTCTCTTGGCCATAAATTGGTGAATTACTTGCATCTTTCTTGGTAGCAGTCTTTTGAAATCTAGTCTCTCTATACAACCTTCTTTCTTCACCATTGAAAACGGGAATAATAGCATATGTAAAGTCCAGTTTCAAAACTCCTCCAAGCTTTTCCCCCCATGATCTAGATAATAACATACCAAACCTGGCTGGAATATCTGCCACTACAACATCCATCATAATGCTTTTGGCTGGGATTTGAGCCAATGAAACAACCATATCTTTAATAAGACCTACACACTTAACCCTCTTCGAGTCAAAAGAGTAAAGATCTCTGTATGCCTTGGTGATTTGTAAATTTAACTCCTTCATCACACTCAATGGCATCAGATTGTGTGATGCGCCAGAATCTAGCATACAATTGTGCAAAACGAAATCATGCAAGAGAAGAGATATATAAAAAGGAGGAACAGACGAATCTACCTCTTCCACATGAGGTCCAAATGTCACCACTAGCTTTTCTTCCTGCAGATTCACTGTATCGCTCACTTCGTCAGGTTGAGACAGATTGATAAATTCAGCGATCTCTTTCTTGTAACCCGGTGTTTTTATTAGTTCAAGAAGAGGTACTTGTATTTTCACTTTTTCTAACTCTTTCGACAAGCTGAAAGTTTGATTTGATTTTGTCAACTTTTCAGGTTCTTCTTGATTTTTTTTGGAATTTAGATTCTGATTAGAAACCGTAACCACTTTCTCCAAAATGTTAGAATCTTTAACTTTCATCTGGGATGTTTCAGCTTGCTGCTTTCCTTTCTGTAATGGAGTCGCCATTGGAGTAGGTGCTACTTCCGATTCTTTTTCTTCATTATCTTGCATCCTCAACCTCTTTTTTGACCTCAAATCATACTTTTTATGCAACTCAGATTTCATAAAGTCTGTGAATTGTCTGCAGTAATCATCCATCTCTTCTTGATCGAATGAGAGATCAGCTTCTTCCTCTTCCTTCTCCCCTTCTTCATCAACTTCTTCTTCTGTTTCATCATCTTCCATATACACAACAGATATCCGGGCATCATCTTCTCTCTCGTCATCTTCATCTGCTGAACGGGACGGGGCTGCTTCAATGTACAAAGGTGCTTGCACCTAATCTTGATCTTTTCTTTCTCTTTGTAGAATTTGCAGGGGCTGTTTTTTAAATTGGGGATTAAAAACACCTCTATTCTGTCTTGCAGGCTTACTATCTATTTCCAACTTTACCAATTTATTTGAAAGATTTTTTATGACCTTAGACATGTCTTCAATTCTCTGATCTTGAGCTGAGGCTTCTTCTTTAGCCTTTCCTTTATCTGAAACTTTACCAGCAGCAGACATGTTAGCTTCAATCTCCAAAGCATCAGTTTGAATCTGTTCCAACGTAGGAGACCTTCTTTCCCTTAGAGTGAAACTGAATTCTGGTTCAAACGCACCATCAAAAACAACCCTTGCTCCAATAGGAGGGGGTTTCATTTCAATAGGCAAACTATTATACAATTTGTTAAATCTTTTAACAAAATCATTCATATTTTCGTCAAATTTCTTCTTGATTGCATTAAATTCTGTCAAAGAATAACCGTGGTCCCTTTCTTCGCCCCATCTCTCAATGAAACGTCTTTCCAGAGCATCCCAATCATTAATGGAACCATTCGGTAACCCTTTAAACCATTTCCTTGCCTCTCCATTTAGAGACTAAACAAAGAGTCTCATAACAACATCCAAATGTTCAACGTTTAAATTCTCTGCAAAAGTGCAAAACAGGGGAAAGTTCTGTTCTACAGTCATTTCATCTTCACCAGTAAATCTAGGGAGTAACTTGAGATACTCCTAAGGCATATCATGCAGTGGTTTTGGTAGATTTAATGGTGCGTATCTATTCATCAAGAAAGCAGGGGCTGCAGGAACTGCCATGTTTACGCCCGGGTTAACTGCTCCTTGAGCGGGGGTAAAATGAATACCAGTTGTGGGAAAAGATGAATGAGGTGAAACAACTGATATAGGAATTGGACTATGAACGATCGCAGAAGAGCTGGCAGCTGTATGGGGCTGAGTTTCTATAAAAGGAAAAGACACAAACTCCAAAGATTTCTCTTCTAATGTGGGTTCTTGAAAATGAATGGGTGATGGTGATGATTCTTCTTCCGAGAAAATGAGTTTCTTGGAAGCATTCTTGGATGAGAAAATGTGTAAACTGCTGCCAGGTGCAAGCAGTGTAGTTTCAAGTGTATCTAATATTTTTGGTTTCTGGCCCTTCTTTGAAACAAGCTTCTCAGGATCTGACAAAACGGGAACTGTCTGCTGAGAGCTATCTGACCTCGTGTGAGGTTTCTTGGGAGCCAGAGCTATTTTCAAACAATCACAGCGTACTATTTCCTCCTCTCTAAACAACCAGAGGAAACGTAAAACAAAACCCAGGGAAAATCTTCGACTCTTCGTTCCCCGGCAACGGCGCCAATTAATGTTGTCCCTTGAGAAACAATTCCTTGCTGTGTACAGGAATCCGTGCTCAAGACATTAAAGATTATGTCACAAAAAACGTATGTCTGTCTCTGTTAATTAAACCTTCAAATATTAATGATATATTTCCCAAATATTAAATCTTTACAAGTTCTGCAATGCCATGTTCCCTTTATATTGAAGTGAGCGAATGAAAGACGAAGAAAGAAAAGGATTTTAAATTGACATGCTGCTGAAAACAGAATCTACCATTATAAAATCCTGAAGAAGTGAGCAACAATAAAGCTAAAATAGAGGAGCGCCCATTAAGGATGTTTAACTCTTAGATACACAAATATCAAGAGACCTGCAGCTCAAATCACTCTACTTTATTCACAGATATGGAAATGAAATGAAAAATAAGAAAACTCTTCAACACAGATGGAATGATGGAAACTTGCAAAACTTTTCATTCATTCAATATTTTTCAGTACAAAATTAGCCTTCAAGGTCCAAAACTCAGAACCTTCTTACTTCTTTCAATTTTCTTTAAATACAATATGATCAAAATGGTTTCCAGTAATGAAACCGATTCTAACTAACTCTAACTGCTTAACTGCTCACTGTAGTGGAGGTACATGCCTCGTAAAGTTCTATTACATTTACATGACTTACTAAAATTAATGATAAACAGATAATCCCTAATCTGGTTGGAGCTGATGCTCTCAGTCATTGGATGTCTCAATGACCACATTTTTAATGCTGTTTGTATCGATTCAAAAACAGAGTTCCCTTTTTCGTGTCCATAGGAAATCTTTGCATTCTTCTGGGAGCTTTATCCTAGTCGTTGAGCGTTCTTATAACGATGATATTCCATGTAATACAACTTGGATCAGAGTAAGATTACTCCGTGGAACAGCTGTCTTCACCATCCATAGCAAAGGAAATGGCTTCTTGTAAGAAATTAAATACCATTTCTCCTTCAAAACCTGCCTCTCATGCCGTCATCCGTTCCTCGCTGCAAATATCAAATGATCTTCATAGAATCAGACATAATCATAATCTCCTCTTCCATCCTACCGATGAGGGCAAACCATGTTCTCATTAACTTGTCAAATGATATTTCAACTTTAATTATTCCTTTAATTCCCTGTAACCGCTTCTCTGCGGCCTTTAGAAGGTCGTTTTTTATGATCATTTTATTTACCTCTTCAGCATAGAAGTACCTATCCTGTATCCCCATATCTCCTAACTCTTCATCTGTCTTGGCATTAATAAAATTTATGAGTTTTCTGGCCCAATTCGCTCTTTTAATAGCGGCCTGCTTCTCCGATAATAACTCCTTTTCATGCTCTGAAACAATTTTTTTCTCTCTGGCAATTATATTCATGGAATCCCATTTTGATTGCATTTCTGAAATGATCTCGTTCCAGATGATATCCTTAGCTTTGATAAGGGAAATATTTCCCTTTAATTTCTCCTTGAGTTTTGATTTCATCCTCACTTTCTAGTTTTCTGCTTGTTCTCTATATTTTTTCTTCCCATCCTCAAACATCTGGTAATCATTACCACCATGACTGGGCTTGTTTAGTAATCTCTTTCCAGCCATCTTTTAATTCCGTGTTTAATAATAACTCTGGCTGAGGGGCTGCTTCAATTGTTAAAAATCAAAAGTAGCAAGTATGGTTCTTGATTTGATCTTTGTAAGGCTATAGCAAATAAGATCTTAGTGAGTTCTTCATTCTTCTCTTTCATCAACTGCTGTCGCAATTCCTCTTTCTCCTTTTCAACCTCAGCTACTTCGGCTGCCAATGAGTGCTCTGTAGCTGGTAATTTCAACTTTTTCCTTAATGAAGATATTTCGGCTTCTGCACTTTTCATAAGTTTTTGAATTGCGGCTTTATCATTTGGATCCACACCGATTTTCATAATGATCTTCTTCAGCTCTTCATTTTGAGTTGTTAATGCCCTTGCATTAGCTTTCTCCATTTTGCATTGTTTGATGACCTTTGCAAGCATGTATTCATCTTGATCGTCAGCATTGATCTTGCTCAACCATTTAATTACCCGACCACCAGATGAAGATCTGGCTTGTCCTGTTGCGATCTTTTTAACATCTGACTATCTTTAACTCTAAAGTCACCAACTCCTTAAGTGATATTCGTTTCTGATGAGATGTGAGTCACTTAAACTCCATCTTTTCTCTGATCCATCACACACATAGTTCTGGGGTTACTGGGCAGAGAGTAGGCTCTCATGAAGCTTCTATATTGTCTTTTATCCTCCTGTCCTTTTCCTCTAATCTGTGTGAACTCTTGCCATGGAAGGAGCCTTTCCAAATGAAGTTCTCGTCACTTAGAGATGAGGGAAATCTGAGCCTTTTCATTGACCTGGAGAGTAAAACCAGGTGAATTGGAAGAATGGTATTCTGCTAGTTTGGTCCTTTTTTCCTCTCGGGGCTCCTCATCATCGATTTAAATAACATCCTCTCTACCTCTTTTACTCATTATTTCCAAAATTGCAGGTGTTTGAATACTGGTCTTTGATGAACTTGACCCTCCTGGATTAGCCAGTTTCTCCAAATCAGGTTTACTTACATGAGTAAATGCAGCATACCCATTCTCAACCCTTTTCTGAGAAATTATCCCATGTGGATCATAGGGCCATTTCTCTCCCAACAACAACTGCGTCCCTTCCAATATTTTTGATACTTCTTCAAAAGCTTGTCTTGTGTTAACAAAAAAAGGGCCTACACTCATAGGCAACTTGTACATCAATCCTTTCTTCATGGGCAGAAAATGAACTTGATCTACATTAAGACTTTGCCTTATAAATTCCAAAGCAAAAAGTCTCATGGGAACAAAGGTTGGGAGCCTATAGGGCTCAATACTAACTCCATACAACCTTATCTCAGAGTAATCTTCAAATACAAACCAATCTCCAAATTTACAATTGGGTCCTAACTGTAGGAACTCCCGGGCTTTTGGCAGAAAGCATGGAGGAAGAGTTCCATTCAGAATTTTATAAGCAGTAGACATGAAATGGTCAACAAATTCAAACAGCCCAGCTTCGTTCTCTTCCTTTCTAACCATATCAGTCCAGAATAAAACTGACCGCTTATTTTTATTACTATCAACTATATTTAAACCCACACTCATGAATTCTTCAACATTTTGATATAAAAATAAGTAAACCACCAATGATGGAAATCTGAAAAAACCTGTTAGAGGGAAGGCGATCAATTGGGAATTTACTACTTCCTGCCAAAAAGACGGGATGTCTAGCACCACCCCTGGTTTCATCATCAGAGCGAACATCCCCAAGACTGCTTTATCAATTTTGTGATCATCATCTCTTCCCAAAATCTCCATAATGCAGCTAAGAACTGGCCTATACTGAACACTGAACGCCTCCAAACTGAACTTTCCTGCTTCAAATTGAGTTTTCTCTGGACTTGGTATCAAAAACGACATGCAACGATTAAACTCTTCATTTGAAAGCTCCTCGAAATACTGAGCCAACGAATCTTCGGAGAACTGCAATGGAGACTCATCTTCTGGAAAACATAATGCTTGACGCATTAATTGTGTTGAAACCTGCAAGATATTTTCCCCCTGAGAATTCATAACGAAACACTTGCCAGGGTACATAGACGAAACTAACCAAGAAATGAATTCGGGGAAGAAGTGAGTTTTCGGAACACAAGTGGACAACACACCCAAACTTTTCATAGCAGAGAACATAGGGGACTTGTCAGTGTTCAGGGTTACTTGGTAATGCAATAGGGGGTGGTTGACGGACGACGCGGTATCATGAACATCCTTCTCGCTATCTAGGAGGGGACTGAGACTTGATGAACCAGACAACGATGTTCGCTTGGCCATGGCTGATAGGAATTCGAAAGAAATTCGTGAGGCAATGGATAATGCAAAGGTGGCGGGACGCGGTTAAACAGGGCAAACAGTCACATATAAATCAAAACGGGACGGAAGAACCACTTTTATAGGCTACGGAAACCACAATAAATGCAGGAGTGACGTGGAAAAACAGTTGACAGTGGATGACAGCTGTTTTCCATCTCGGCAGATGACGTCATTGCGGGGGGTCTGTGAGTACGGCGGAAGAGTTTGATCCATACCCCCTGTAATAAATCCCAGCCGTTGATCACGGCATTTCCAAGATTTAACTGGTCAACTGCGGGGGGTCGGGATTTGATAACTGATGGGCTGATTCACCCATCGCAATAGCTTATCCGTAAGCTTCTTTGTGTGATTGTGACTTCCGCTCAAGAAGTTGCTCGGGTCTTAACCTTGAAATATATATATATCAACCTAAGGCTGACGACTGCTTCATGTATAGAAAAATTAGAAATACATTGCATTCCTCTTTTTGTTTATGCTAAAGTATTAACAACTTCATACTATAGCACATTTTCAAATTCTTTTATTTTTTTTTATTTTTTCTTTTAAAATTTTGAAATGAAATATAAAAAGGATATGTAGATAATGATCCACAACATCTAGCTCCACCTGGGGATAGTGTTTTTACCACAAAACACTAAGAACCTGCAGATTAGTGCCTTCACCTCGGGCATGGAGTCACGTATTGCTTGATGAAAATGTACAATGATCACACCGGATATATACAATGATGAACCAGCAACTGCTTAATGTTGGAAATAATGCTTGAGATATTGCCCGTTCACAGGCATATCCAGCACTTCTCCTTCCATATTATCCAACATGAAAGTATTATTTCCTCTGACTTCATTAATTTTGAATGGGCCATACCACAAGGGATCAAATTTACCGTGTTTTCCTTTGTCTTCCCTTCGTGTATCCCATCTCAATACTAAATCTCCTTTCTAAAACAAAACTTCCTTTGCTTTTCTATCAAATACTACCTTCATCTTTTGCTGATAAGTGAGCAAGTTGTCCCGAACTTGATTTCTGTTTTCACTTAGTTCCATCACATTGTTCATTCTTCTTATCATGGCATTTGGTTCTGCTTGGGCATCTTGGAGAAAATAAATCACAGGTTTTACCAATTGTGTGGGGAACAAAGCTTGAGTGCCGTATACGAGCTCATAAGGAGACTTTCTAGTAGACCTCCTAGTAGTCATCCTTGTTTCCCACAAGGCAAAAACTAACTTCGTATCCCAATTCTTCTGATTTTCACTGATTGTTTTCTTCAAAATTCTTACCAATGTTTTATTGGAGGATTCTGCTAATCCATTTCACTGTGGATGATAAGCTGTAGAATGAGACAATATTACATTGTAAGTTTGACAAAAATTAATAAACCTGAGTGAACTGAAAACCTGGGCATTATCTGTCACAATCTTCACTGGGCATCCAAACCTGCTAAAAATATTCTCCTCCAAAAACTTCATAACAACCAAATCATTTGCCTTCCTGGTGGGAATTGCCTCCACCCATTTTGTAAAATAATCTATAGCAGTAAGGATCCACTTAAACTGCCCACTGGATGGTGGATTGATTTCTCCGATGAAATCCAACCCCCAATGTCTAAAAGGTTCTTCAATAAAAACAGGGAGAAGAGGTAATGGAGCTAGCTTTTTCTTCTCTGCAAATAATTGGCATTTTTTACAACTTTTGACTGTTTTGTAAACATCAGTAAACACAGACGGCCAATAGAAACCCGATTTGAATATTTTATGAGCAGTTACCTTCCAGCTGTAATGCCCTCCACACAAGCATTCATGATATTCTTTAATCACTTCTAAAATTTCTTCCTCTGTTAGACATAACAACAACATACCAGCCGGATCCTTCTAATATAATTTTGCTTCGATTATGACATAAGGCTGAGCCTTAAGTTTCAAAGCCCTGTATTTAGCTCTATTTATTGAAGGGGGACATGAAAGAAAGCATAAATAATGTACAATATCCTTATACCATTCTGAGCAGAGAAATTAATACTTAATTGCTGTCTTTGATTGATTATCACGGGTTCCTTCCTCGACTTCTTCTACAGGGGCCAAAAAATTGATTCCCAATGCTTGGAAGTTGGACTCTGTCAATAATTTGGCCAATCACAATCCTTTAACCAGCTTGGTTGGTTTTACATCCAAATCATACTATTGAATTTTAGCAATCCATTTTTCCCTTTTACCTTCCACATCGCTTTGTACTAGCACGTCTTTTACAGCTGAATTAGGAACGTACGCTAAGATCTGTGAATGAAGGATATAAGTTCTGAAAGCTTTCAGTGCTTTTACCAGAGCGTACACCTGCTCCAATATATTATAGTTCAATTCTGCATC
Source organism: Pinus albicaulis (assembly GCA_034641835.2). Classification (NCBI taxonomy): domain Eukaryota; kingdom Viridiplantae; phylum Streptophyta; class Pinopsida; order Pinales; family Pinaceae; genus Pinus; species Pinus albicaulis. The sequence continues at coordinate 1,300,976,166 of CM076580.1, read as the reverse complement.
TTGGAGAACTTTACTAAAATATGCTACTGGCTGTTCCTGCTTTTCTTCATTTCTCTGCAATAACACGGCTGCAATAGTTGAGGAAGAAGCAAATGAAAAAATTTGAAATGGTTTCAAATAGTCTGGACTGATTAGAACAGGTGCTTCCTTTAAAGCCTTTTTAATTCTCTGAAAATATTCCCTCGCTTCTTTGTCCCACTTTACCTCAGCGTTCTTTTTTAACAGGTCTGTTATCTTTTTAACGATCTCTGCATAATTAGGGATAAACCGTCTTAGAAAATTAATTTTTCCCAGAAATCGCTGAATGTCTTTCTTACTTCGCGGCAGTGGAATTGACTGAATTGCTTCGACCCTCGCTGGATCAATTTTCACTCCTTCATTAGAAACAATATGACCAAGTAATTTACCCTCCTCCAGGGCAAAGAAAGACTTTTTAGGATTCATTGATAATCCAAACTTTCTGCACTTCATGAAGTCTTTCTGCAAATGTTGTAAATGCTCCTCATCAGATTTCGAAAAAATTGTGACATCATCTAAATAAACCACCACAAACTCATCTCCCACAAACGCGATATCCATCGCCCTCTGGAATGTGGCCCCAACATTCATCAGGCCAACTGGCATCCTGGCGTACATGAATGTTCCCCAAGGCGTAGTGAATGCGGTTTTCTTCTGATCTTCCTTCTCCACAGCTACCTGGTTATACCCTGAAAACCCGTCCACCATAGACAATCTATAAGCACCGGTCACTTTCTGTAAGACAAAATCCATTTTCGGCAAAGGATAATTATCTTTTAATGAAGCCTTGTTCAAATTCCTGAAATCTACGCACAACCTTATCTCTCCGTTTTTCTTTCGGACGGGTACAAGATTAGAAACCCAATCTGAATATCTGAGTGGAACGATTATCTTGGCTTGCAACAATTTCTTTATTTCCTTTTCGATCGGAGCCAACAACAATGGATTAATCTGCCTAAGCTTCTGTTTATGTGACTTGACTCCATCCTTGAGTGGAATTTTGTGCTGTATGATGCTCTTATCATATGTTTTCAAATCATCATACGACCAAGCAAATACATATTTAAATTGTTTGAACAAATCTACATACCTTTCTTTATATTCCTTCGGGATCCCTTTGAACAATTTGACTATTTTAGGCTCCTGTTGAGTACCCAAGTTGCAATCTTCCACCTGCTCGTCTTGGTTCATTTTCTTTTGATTCACGGCAACGTCATTAGCCCCGAACAATATTTTGAGAGGTACTAAGCCTCTTGGCAAGACATTGTCTTTCAACTGAATAATTTCTTGACCACCAATCTTCTTTTTAAGAGTCTCACCCCGACAGCTAAACTCGCTGATCACTTTCCAAATCAATGCAGTGATCTTCAAAAATCTTCAGTCATCAACGAAACTACTTAATCAGCTCATCATCTTTGAAGACCCGCAATGTTTAATATTGTCGGAATCGAGGTTTATGTCTCATCTCTATTTCATACCTTAGTTTCAAGTGATAGGAAGCTTGAATGTACTTAGTTTACCGTGACAAAGAATCAGCCGGTCTATTCTCTTCTCTCTACGATCGTTGTAAATTGAGAAGCTTTCGAAAATAATTTTTCAATCGGATCCCATACTTCATTCCGTATGATCGTAACCTGAGGATGTTTGGTTTGGGACATAAATTCTTGATCCGTCTTATAATTAATTTTTGAATCTTCAAACATAGTCATAGATTTAATTCCCATCTTCTTAGGTACAATACCATAAACTAATAATTAATGCCTCATATTCTGCGACATTATTAGTGGATTTGAACTCCAATTTGAAAGAAAAAAGGTACCGGATTACCTTCAGGAGAAACAAAAATGAAACCAAGCTCCCGTGCCTTCTTTGGAAAATGCGCCATCAAAATAACACTTCCACGCGCTTATCCGAATGTAGTCTCATATGTACAATTGCTGAATCGACCTTCCCTTGAGATTCTTGACAGAAATTCTGCATCCTCATGCGGCATGAAACATGATGTGGTCGTCCTTCTCTTGGCCATAAATTGGTGAATTACTTGCATCTTTCTTGGTAGCAGTTTTTGAAATCTAGTCTCTCTATACAACCTTCTTTCTTCACCATTGAAAACGGGAATAATAGCATATGTAAAAGTCCAGTTTCAAAACTCCTCCAAGCTTTGCCCCCCATGATCTAGATAATAACATACTAAACGGTTGGAATATACGCACACTACAACATCCATCATAATGCTTTTGGTGGGATTTGAGCCAATGAAACAACCATATCTTTAATAAGACCCACACTTAACCTCTTTCGAGTCAAAAGAGTAAAGATCTCAGCATGCCTTGGTGATTTGTAAATTTAACTCCTTCATCACACTCAATGGCATTAGATCGTTAGCGATGCGCTGAGAATCTAGCATACAATTACGTGCAAAAAGCGAAATCATGCAAGAGAGAGATATATAAAAAGGAGGAACGATACAAATCTACTCCTCCTTCCACATGAGGTCCAAATGTCTGCTTGGCTTTTCTTCTGCGTAGATTCCTTTACCGTATCGCTCACTTCGTCGAAGTTGAGAGTAGGATTGATAAATTCGACGATCTCTTTCTTGTAACCCGATGTTTTTATTAGTTCAAGAAGAGGTACTTGTATTTTTCACTTTTTCTAACTCTTTTCGACAAAGCTGAAAGTTTGATTTGATTTTGTCAACTTTTCGAGTTATTCTTGATCTTTTGGAATTTGAATTCCGATTAGAAACGTAATCCACTTTCTCCAAAATGTTAGAATCTTTAACTTTCATCTCGGGATGTTTCGACTTACTTGCTTTCCTTTACGTAATGGAGTCGCCATTGGAGTAGGTGTTACTTGATTCTTTTTTCTTCATTATCTTGCGTCCTCAACCTCTTTTTTGACCTCAAATCATACTCATGCAACTCGGATTGCATAAATTCGCGTAATTAATGCTGCATAATCATCCATCTCTTCTTGATCGAATGAGAGATCCAGCCTCTTCTCTTCCTTCTCCCCTTCTTCATCAATTTCTTCTTCGTTTCATCATCTTCCATATACAGTGAGAGATCCAAGCATCATCTTCTCTCTCGTCATCTTCATCTCGTTGAGCAGGACGGGGCATGCTCATGTGCAAAGGTGCTTTGCACCGATCTTGATCTTTTCTTTCTCTTTGTAGAATTTGTAGGGGCTGTTTTTTTAAATTGGGGATTAAAAACCCCTCTATTACGTGTGCGGAGCTTACTATATATTTCCAACTTTACAATTTATTTGAAAGATATTTTATGACCTTAGTCATGTCTTCAATTCTACGATCTTGGTGGGAGGCTTCTCTCTTTAGCCTTTCCTTTATACAAACTTTACCGGCAGCGGACATATTAGCTTCAATCTCCAAAAGCATCGGTTTGAATGCATTTCCAACGTAGGAGACCTTCTTTCCCTCAATGTGAAAGCGGATCACGGTTCAAAAGCACGAAAAAACAACCCTTGCTCCAATAGGAGGGGTTTCATTTCAACGAAAGCAAACTATTATACAATTTGTTAAATCTTTTAACAAAATCATTCATATTTTTCATCAATTTCTTCTTGATTGCATTAAATTCTATCAAAGAATAGCCCGCGGTCCCTTTTTTCAGCCCCCATCTCTCAATAAAAACGTCTTTCTAAGAATCCCAATCATTAATGGAACCATTTGGTAATCCTTTGAACCATTTCCTTGCCTCTCCACTTAGAGACCTGAACAAAGAGTCTCATAACAACATCCGAAATGTTTAACGTTTAAATTCTCGCAAAGGAGTGCAAAAAAAGGGCGAGGTCTTTAGCTTCATGCGGTTATTTCATCTTCACCAGAGTAAATCTAGGGAGTAACTTGAGATACTCACACGAGTGCATATCATGCGGTGGTTGTGGTATATTTATAGTGCATACTTTGTTCATCAAGAAAGCGAAGTCTGGAAGCCGCCATGTTTACGCCCGGGTCAGCGCTCGCTTTGAGCGGGGCTAAATGAATACCGATGTTGTAGGAAAAGATGAATGAGGTGAAACAACTAATATAGGAATTGGATTATGAACGATCGCAGAAGAGTCTGGCGATATTTGTGTAGGGTGAGTTTCTATAAAAAGGAAAAAGACACAAACTCCAAAGATTGCTCTTCTAATGTGGGTTCTTGAAAAATGAATGGGTGATGGTGATGATTCTTCTTCGAGAAAATGAGTTTCTTGGAAGCTTTCTTGGATGAGAAAATGTTTAAAGCGCTCGCCGAGTGCGAGCGTGTAGTTTTCAGTGTATCTAATATTTTTGGTTTCTAGCCCTTCTTTGAAACAAGCTTTTAGAAATTACGACAAACGGGAAGCTGTCACTGAGAGGTATCGACCTCGTATGAGGGTTTCTTGGGAGCCGGAAGGCTATCTCCAAAAAATCACGGCGTACTATTTCTTCACTCTCTCGAACAACTAGAGGAAACGTAAAGCAAAACCGGGAAAATCTTCAACTCTTCGATCGACAACGGCGCCAATTAATGTTGTTCCTTGAGAAACAATTCCTTGTTGTGATAGGTGAATCCGTGCTCAAGAAATTAAAGATTATGTCACAAAAAATGTATGTCTGCGTTCGTAATTAAACCTTCAAATATTAATGATATATTTCCCAAATATCAAATCTACAAGTTACGCAATGCCATGTTCCCTTTATATTGAGTAAAGCGAATGAAAGACAGAAGAAGAGAAAAGGATTTTAAATTGACATGCTATCGAAAACGAGAATCTACCATTATAAAAATCCCCGAAGAAGTGAGCAGACAATAAAGCTAAAATAGAGAGTGCCCATTAAGGATGTTTTTAACCTTAGATACACAAATATCAAGGGACCCTGCACTCAAATCACTCTACTTTTATTCACGGATATGGAAATGAAATGAAAAAACCAAGAAAACTCTTCAACACGGATGGAATGATGGAAACTTGCAAAAAAATTTTCATTCATTCAATATACCTACGATGCAAAATTAGCCTTCGAGGTCCAAAACTCGGAACCTTCTTCATTCTTTCAAAACTGTCTTTAAATACAATATAATCAAAAATGGTTTCCCGGTAATGAAACCGATTCTAACTAACTCTAGCGCCTGTAACGCTCACCTAGTGAGGTACACGTGCCTCGTAAAGGTTCTATTACATTTACATGACTTCATTTAAAACATGATAAAATGTGATAATCCTAATCTAAGGGAGCTTATGCTCAGGAAATATTGGTTGTCTCAATGACTATTGGTGGTTGAACGGCTACTTGTGGGCTGAGTGGTGGAGTTCCCTTCTACTGTCCATGAGAAAATCTTTTGCATTCTTTCCGAGCTTATCTACGAGGTCATCGGAGCGTTCTTATAACGATGATATTCCGATGTAAACGTAACAACTTGATTTGTGGTAAGATTACATGTGAACAATGTCTTCACCATCCATAGTAGAAGAAAATGCCTTTGTAAGAAATTAAACGTCGTTTCTCGCTTCAAAACCTGTGTCTTCTCATACTTGCCATCCGCTGCGCTTTTTGCAAATATCAATTGATCTTCATAGAATTTCCGGGACATAATCTCCCCTCTCTCGAGTCCCACTATGAGGGCAAACTCGTTCTCGTCAACTTGTCAAATGATATATCAAATTTCTTAGTTATCTCTTTAATTTCCATACCGCTTCTTCGAGGCCTTTAGAAGGTCGTTTTTGACGATCATTTTATTTACTCTTCGACGACAGAAGTACCTAACATCGTATCCTCATATCTCTTAACTCTTCATGCATGCCTTGGCATTAATAAAATTTATGAATTTTCTGGCCCAATTCGCTCTTTTTAATAGCGTGACCCAGCTTTCTCCGATAATAGCTCCTTTTCATGCTGCGAAACAATGTTTTTCTCTCTTGAAATTATATTCGTGGAATCCCATTTTGGTTTGCACTTTTCAGAAATAATTTCATTCCGGATGATATCCTTAGCTTTAATCGGAGAAATATTTCCTTTAATTTCTCCTTGAGCTCTTTGATTTCATCCTCGGCTTTGTAGCTGCAGCTATTCTCTCATGTTCTTTCTTCCCAATCCCTGCATCATCTTGTAAGCGTCACCAATTAAGATGCGGGCTTGTTTACAATCTCTTCCGCCATCCTTAATTATGTGTTTAGGTGAATAACTCGAAAGCTTGAGGTCGCACCACTGTGAGAAAAAATCAAAGTACAAGTATGGTTCTCGATTTGATCCTCAGAAGGTTATAGCGAGTGCTTTACCTTAGTGAGTTCTTCGTCCTTCTTCATCAATCTGTCAGCAATTTCTCTTTCTCCTTTTCAACCTCGGCTACTTGCCGCCTGATGAGTGCTCGCAGTCTGGTAATTTCAACTTTTTTCCTTAATGAAGATATTTACCTTCTACACTTTTCATAAGTTTTTGAATTACGGCTTTATCATTCGGATCTACACCGATTTTCATAATGATCTTCTTCAGCTCTTCATTTTGAGTTGTTAATGCCCTGCATTAGCTTTTGCTCATTTTGCATTGTTTGATGACCTTTGCAAGCATGTTTTTCGGTCTTTGTTCGCCGTAGCATTGGTCTTGCTCAAATCATTTACAATTAGGTGACCGGTCTGCATGTGAAGATGTCATTTTGTCCCACAAGGGATCTTTTTTTAACATCCATGACTATGTTTAACTTTTTTAAAGTGCCGAAGGTCCAAGGGACATTCTGTCGGATGACGAAAGCCATCTTAAACCGATCTTCTCCAGATCCATCAAGGTACAATAGTCTAGTTTGGTCGGCATGTATATGGTGCTCTGCTTGTGCTTCTATATTGGCTTTTATCCTTACAGTTCCTTTCCTCAATCTGTGTGAACACTTGCTTCATGGAAAGGAGCCTTTTCCAAATGAAGCTCCGTCTCACTAGGAGATGAGGGGCAATCTTTTTCTTCATTGACCTCGGAGAGTAAAACTGGGTGAATTGGAAGAATGGTCTTCGGCTAGTTTGGTCCCTTTTTCCTCTCGGGGCTCCTCATCATCAATTTCAATAACATCCTCTCTACCTCTTTTTCTCATTCTTTCCAAAAATTGCAGTTTTGAATATTGGTCTTTGATGAACTTGACCCTCCCGGATTAGCCGGTTTCTCCAAATCGAGTTTGCCCACAGGTAAATGCAGCATACCCATTCTCAACCCTTTTACGATAAATTATCCCATGTGGATCATAGGCCATTTCTCTCCCAACAACAACTGCGTCCCTTCCAATATTTTTGATACTTCTTCAAAATCTTGTCTTGTGTTAACAACAAAAGGGCCTACATCATAGGCAACTTGTACATCAATCCTTTCTTCATGGGCGGAAAATGAACTTGATCTACATTAAGACTTTGCCTTATAAATTCCGGGGCAAAAAGTCTCATGAACAAAGGTTGGGAGCCCTATAGGGCTCGATACTAACTCCATACGACCCTTATCTCGCAGTAATCTTCAAAAACAAACCCGGTCTCCAAATTTACAATTGGGTCCTAATCGTGGAACTCTTGGGACTTTCGCGTGAAAGCATGGAGGAAGAAGTTCCATTCGAACTTTATAAGCGATGGGCATACGAAATGGTCGGCAAATTCAAAGCAATCCCAAGCTTCGTTCTCTTCTTTTTCTAACCATATCGATCCGAGAATAAAGCGATTTGCTTATTTTTATTACTATCCATTATATTTAAACCCACACTCATGAACTCTTCAACATTTTGATATAAAAAATAAGTAAACTACCAATGATGGAAATCTGAAAAAACTTGTTAGGGAGGCGATCAATTGGGAATTTACTAATTCTGCGAAAAAAGACGGGATGTCTAGCACCACTCGGTTTCATCATAGAGCGAACATCCCCAAGGCTCATTATCAATTTCGTGATCATCATCTCTTCCCAAAATCTCCATAATGCACTACGGGCGGCCTATACTTGAACACCGAACGCCTCCAAAGCTGAACTTTCACCTGCTTCAAATTGAGTTTCTCTCGGGACTTGTATCAAAACCCATGCGCAACGATTAAACTCTTCATTTGAAAGCTCCTCGAAATACGGAGCCAACGAATCTTCGGAGAAGCTTCCGTAAATGGAGACTCATCTTCTCGGAAAACATAATGCTTGACGTATTAATTGTGTTGAAACCTGAGGATATTTTTCCCCACGAAATTCTACACGCGAAACACTTGCCGCGAGTACAGACCCGAAACTAACCAAGAAATGAATTCGGGGAAGAAGTGATTTTTTGGAACACGACGGACAACACACCGACTTTTCACGCGAGTACATGGGGGGACTTGTCCAGTGTTCAAGGTTACTTGGTAATGTGAATAGGTGGCTGACGGACGACGCGGTATCATGAACATCTTTCTCGCTATCTCAGGAGGCCGAGACTTGATGAACCGGACAACGATATTCGCTTGGCCATGGTCGACAGAATTCGAAAGAAAGTTAGCGAGGCAATGGATAATGCAAAGGTGGCGGGACGCGCTGTTAAACGAGGGCAAACAGGTCACATATAAATCAAAACGGGATGGAAGAACCCCTTTTATAGGCTATGGAAACCATAATAAATGCGAGAGTGACGTGGAAAAAGCAATTGATGGGTGGACAATAACTGTTCCATCTCGGTGATGACGTCATTGTGTCCGTGAGTACGGGCGGAAGAGTTTGATCCATACGTAATAAATCCCGACCATTGATCACGGCATTTCCAAGATCCGGCCAGGTCAGCTGCGGTCGGGATTTGATAACCGACGGGCTGATTCACCGCAATAGCTTATCCGTAAGCTTCTTTGTGCGATTGTGACTTCCGCCTCCGGGAAGTTGCTCGGTCTTAACCTTGAAATATATATATATCGACCCTAAAGGTCACAATACGCTTCATGTATAGAAAAATTAGAAATACATTGCATTCCTCTCTTTTTGTTTATGCTAAAGTATTAACAACTTCATACTATAGCACATTAATTCTTATATTTTTTCTTTTAAAACTTCGAAATGAACTATAAAAAAGGATATGTAGAAAATGATCCACAACACCATCATGAGATGTTTCAAGAGCCAACGAGTTGCCTCCTAAAAGGGGAGATTCAACATGAGATTTAGTTACAACAATATTTTCCTCTTTCCAAACATCAACATGTATCGCATGTCAATAATGGATAATGCTGAAATAAAGAGGCAAAGTCAAGGACTTGTTGGACAAGGGACTCATAAGGCCAAGCACTTCGCCATGCGGTTCACCCATAGTCTTGATTCCAGAAGAAAGATGGGACTTGGCACATGTGTGTCGACTTCGAAGCTTTGAACAAGATAATGGCAAAGAATCGATACCCATTCGCCAAGGATAGATGATTTGCTAGATTAGCTTAAAGAAGCAAAGTTTTTCACTAAGTTAGATTTACGAAGTGGATATCATCACAGTAATAATTCGTAAAGTGACATATGGAAGATCTGCATTCAAAACCAAACAAGGACTCTTTGAGTGGTTGGTTATGCAGTTTGGTTTGTGTAATGCACCAACGACTTTCATCTGCATGATAATGTTTTGCATCCATTTCTTGATGACTTTGTGATTGTGTATTTAGATGATATACTCATTTTCAAAAAAACAAGAGAAGAACATGTCTTGCATGTAAAAAGGGTACTAGATGTTTTGAAGAAAGAGAATAGATTTCTTAAGATGTCAAAGTGTGAATTCGGAAAGACTTCTCTAGTTTATTTGGGACACATTGTAGGAGGAGGCGAGTTGAGAATTGATCCTTCTAAAGTGGAAGCCATTGTGAATTGGCCCAGTCCCAAAGTAAGTAACCGAGGTAAAAAGTTTCTTAGGGCGCAACTCGGTATTGGAGAAATTTTATTACTAACTTTTCTTCCATAGCGGCTCCTATGCATGCGATGACAAGTGTGAAGAAAGGATTCCAATGGGGGAGGAAAACAACGACGAAGCTTTTGAAGCTTTAAAAGACAAGACCAGTTTCAGCTATGGTTCTTGCATTGCTAGATTTGAGACATGACCATTTGAGATTCAAACCGATGCTAGTGATTATGCCATGGGTGCACTACTTTTGCGACATGGTAAGCCTATTTCTTTTCATTCTGAAAACATTCAATGGTGCCGTAACTAATTATCCAACATATGACAAAGAGTTGTATGCGTTGGTACAAAGCGTCAAGAAGTGGAAACATTACTTGATGGGTAAAGAGACGATTATACATATCGATCACCAACCATTACAATACTTGCAGTCGCAAACAAAATTGCAGCAATCATGACACTTTCAGATGGATGGGATTTCTTCAATGGTTTCACTTGGTTATAAGGTATAAGAAAGGTATTTTCAATAAATTTGTTGATATTCTTTCAAGGCCAATTATAAGTGCTTCTACTTTTGCTTAAAAATGATTCTATTGTACACGAGAGCTACATAGAACAAGATGATGTCATCCGATGCTAATTTTCAAGATGTGTAATGCTAGTTTGAGTGAAGGGAATCAAGTTGAGGAAATGATTATCACATGCATAAAAATTTGTTGTTTCATTTGGGCGAGTTGTGTATACCACAAGGAGAGAGACTTAGTGTCATAAGAGAGGCTCATTCATTTCTTATTGTTGGACACTTTGGGGTAAGCAAAACAATGGCGCATCTACAAAGGTATTGCTATTGGCCTCGCATGATAGATAGTGTGTCACATTTTATAAGAGGCATGTGTATGTGTGCAACAAGCAAGCCTAGCAATAGGAAGCTTGGGTTAGTACACGCCACTACCGACCATCAAGGCCATGGGAGAGTGTCTCCATGGACTTTGTTGGAGGTCTACCTATGTCAATAAAACAACATGATTATATTTATGTAGTTGTGGATAGATTCGATAGAAATGTGTATACTTATGCCATGTAAGAAAAACATTACTCGTCGAACAAACCACTAAACTTTATTTTCAACATGTATGGGTTCATTATGGTTTGCTAACTTCTATTGTTAGTGACGGGGATTACGAGGTTCGTTGGGAATTTTTTGGTCAATCTTGGAAGATGATGGACACTAAAGTTGAAAAAGAGTCACTTCTTTTCATCCGCAAACCCGATGGCCAAACTCGAGGTGGTGAACAAAAACCGTTGTGCATCTATTGAGAGGATATTGCAGCAAACATCCCAAGTTGTGGGATGAACAACGGCATTACATTCGACATACTTGCTACAACCGGGCCAAGCACTCTTCTACAAAGTACTTCACCTTTTGAAGCTTGTTTTGGGTATTATCGAAATCACCATTAGACTTCATCTTTGAGAAGGATGTTGGAATTGATGGGCATAGTGATATTGACAAGGCTCGAAAGTTCATTGAGAAAATTCGGATTATTCATCAACAAGTTCAAGAACAACTTGAGAAGAGCCAAAGAAAATACAAGGAGAGGCATGAAAAACATAGAGTTGATCACAAGTTTCAAGATGGAGATGAAGTATGGTTGCATTACAAGCAAACAAAGGATGCAAGGAGAAGGTAAAAATCTCAAGCTCATTCGCTATGATCCATTCCAAGATCATTAAAAAATTTGGTAATAATGCATTTCAACTTGACTTGCCTTCATATATGCAAATGTGATTCCCGTTGTCAATGTGGAAAAATTTACATTTGTATGAGCCTCCTTTTGATTGATGATCGAGGGAGTGATATTCAGATTGCCATATATAGAATATTTCTCACCAAGAATTTCTAGACAAGCTCAAGGAGGATTCCATCATTGACAAGAGGACACGCACTTCTAAGAGGGGAAGTATCGATTATCTTTGGATTGGGTTCCAGGGCAACAAACCACGTAAGGAAAGATGGATGGAAGTGGAAAAGGTGAGGGATCTATTCCCTCATCGTTTTGAACTAGTAATTAAAGTCTTTTAGGGTCCAAAAGCTTCCCAATGGGGGAGGTGTGATCGAAGATCATGTGTTATGCTCAAAATTGAAAGTGCTCGAAAATCTATACAAACCCCGAGCGACCGAGAAGGTCTCATCGTTGTCGATTGTGGCGCCATGAATGGTTCGAAAACCTGATGTCATATGAGGAAGATATCGTGTCTGCGTTCGTTTTCCCAAACAATAAAAATTTTGTGACCTCTGATGCCCAGTCAAAGCAGTGTGGCATATTCCTAGAATATTTCGTTTTCCTAAGTTAATAGGGATTTGACACATGGAATGTTGTGGATCATTGATCCGAGATGTTTTTCCAGGGCCGTTGGTATTTTTTTGAAATGGGTCGTTGGGTAAGCGACACGTGGCAAGCCCGAAAGCCTCCATGTGTCCCTCGGTAGCATGTGGTAAAATTTGGTTGGAGTCGGGGGTGGGGGGTCGACCATGTGACCCTTGGCCCACGGCGAAGACCTCTCGACTCATTTTCGCCTACCGCATGTCACTTAACCATATAGTCTTCCGCATTAATTTATCGTGTTAAATGTTTCAAAAATTGAGTACATCGGCGGTCAACCCTCTGGTGGCCGAGCATTATCGGTCACATGGTGTATTACAACCCCACATCAAACTTCGGATACGGGTGGCTAAAAAACCTTAATACCGGTGGTAAAGGTTGCGAGTGACATGGACCGCAGATAAAACTATAGCATCAAACTGTTTTATAAAACCGCAGACAATGAATCGTAACTTCCGGTGATGGATACGATCACATGTCACGAGGTAATAGTTAATGTTTCAGCTGAAGGTTTGTTGGGCGACTTATCCTATGGAGAGTTAAAACACCTATCACATAGTGGATTTTAATATGACGGTTAATTCAAATGAGGGTTAGCGAAACAGTATAGCTCCTGAGTTCCAAGCCATGCAGAAATAAAAACAGTTAGACCGTGGCACTAAAAGGCGGGGGACTAGCATGTGACCACCCCACCCAAAGCTCGTTTAATGTTAAACCAAATGGTCGAGACTGATGAGAATTTTTGGCATCAGCCCTAAAAATTAGGGATTTTTCTATTTTTAGCCACAGCTAAGTGCCATTATTCACTTTTGGTGGAGCTTTTATAGCCGACATCGGAAAAAATGCATTGGGAGGTCAATTTCTGACCAAATTTAGTGAAACAAGAGTCTACCTAGACTAATTTAAGCATTCTAGAGCCATTGGTGTAGAGAGAAACAACCATTAGAGGCCTCGTAAACACATGTAATTTTGCAATTTTGAGGGCATAATGACAAAGAGGGACATGCCATTGGGAGTTGGACCAACGGATGCAGCCTAGGAGAGTTGAACCGCTTCATCGTGCTTCATCGTGTAAAACCTATGTGTGATTGTATTTCTCTATTATGCGCTATTGTATGGTGTTTTTTAAGGCTTATTTTCATGCTTAAAGTTCACAAATTCATCTATGTTTCATGGTTAAAATACTCATTCCTTAAGCAAAACAAATGGATACAAATTGTACATGTTTTTAATATTGAAAGGACACTTAGCACAACAAACTAATACACTCTTTTTAGATCATATTTACTCAAATTTCAAAGTGGGAGTACTCATTGGATGCAAAATTTAATTCCTCATCCAAGGATTACTCATGTCAGCATACTTTCGATGGGACCATGCTTTGCATGAAAAATGAGAAATACATGAAAAAACGTGATTGTAATCATGTTTTTCATGTATATTTCTAATTTTTCATGTACGAGGGTCCATTAAAAGTGTTCAACATCGGTAGTCCCTTGGATGTGGAATCAAATTTTTTTCATCCAACGAGTGCTCTTGCTTGAAATTTTAGTAAACCCTATAGGGAGAGAAGTTGAAAAATGCGGTTGAAAAAGAGTTTTTTTCTTTTTTCCCTCATAAAATTTGATGATGTAATCAAACCTCACTTTTATTATTTCCACTATTATTTTATAATTTCCTTAGGAGGCCCATTTTAGACCTCAAAAATTTCCCCAATGTTAGAATGAGAGGTTTCTAACGGGAGACCCGAGAGGAGGTGGTTGGCATAAACTAACTCAACACCTCTCCACCGTACGATCTAGGGTTTGAAATCGAATGCACCCCTGGATGATGCCACCTATTTTCCTTGAGCAGCTCGAAAATGAGTGTCTCATTTAAAAACCTCTAACAAGTGGAAACCATTATGGGATGTCGTATATCGTTCACCATAAGGCTAGGGAACGAGACCATGTAAATAGAAACTCGTGATATATATAATGTAATTCACGAGTTTGAAAAACTAAAAACAAATTTATAATTGATAACAATGAGGCAAAAATAGTTTAAAACATATTTATATGTTTTCATTACTCTCATAAAATTAATAAGGTGAATTACCATGTAAAATAAAATAAAAAATCTACTTAACGAGTTTATCCTTGTTGGCTATTGGTGAGTGTGACAAGTGGTATCATAGGTGAAGGGTTCAACACTATGGCATGATTTAGGGCAATAAGGAACATCCTACCAAGATCACATTAAAGCAATTTTATTACATAAGATAAATTATCAAGTATTAATCGCACTTATGACTAAGTCCACCCTTATCTACAAAGAATAACTTATTGAGCGTCTAGGAGAACGAACAATTGTTAAAAAAATTGACATAAATGATGATTAAGCACCATATTTGAGTACAAAAAATTATTAATCAAGAGTTAGGCGATGGACAATAAATTAGAAAATAAAAAAAATTTCTATGTTATACAACCAAGAAAATAAATAATCCTAGCACGGTTACATTGAAATGAACTCTAGCATGCAAGTTAAAAGTTATCAAAATACCAATTGGACTATTGTTGGAATACTTTTACCTACAAAACTAATATGTTTAGCACCTATGAGAGCCAATAGTTTGTTGCACAACTCAAGGATTAACACTATTGTATAGAGAATGGAGAGAGAAGTTTATGAGCTGGTAATGTATGAAAATGTATATGTATAGTTAAATCAAGAGATGTACACGTGGGTAAATGAAGGAAAGTATTAATTTGTATAATGAAACATCATATAGGTATGTGTAAGACAAAGAAAGGTGTTGCATATGGATGTAAAGTATCATCTGTATGATGAGTGTTGGATAATGAGTTATGAGACTCTTTTGTTAATTTGCACAAAATATTATTATGATACATAATTCATAAGGATTGAAATTTGTAAGGTTGATATTCATAGCAATGTTTATATCAAACATCTAGTATAAATTCTCAAGGAAGTAATAAACAATGATAGTGGTTTCCTAATAAGAGTGACAAACAATAAAACATAAATGACCTAACTAAGAGAATTCTTTAAAATAAGAATTTGAGTGTTAGGGGTATTCCATCCATAGGTGGAACCTATCCAAAAGTAGGTGTCTCTCGCATCTAGACCAAGGTGACCAGAGACATAGTAGGCCATTCCAAAAAGAATAAAAACTTGAAAAGGAAAAGTTGTAAATTATCTTTTGAAATGATCATTTAACTAAAGATCAAAGGCACCAATTGGCATGAAATACACAAGGTTTCTTTCTGAAAGGATTATCATTGTTGGTTTTATATTGTCCATTATCATATTCATATAATCTTAGAGAAGAAAATTAGTAAGTGGTAGAAGTATGAGAGTAACCCTACCGAGGGCCAACCTCATGAAAGGAACAAAGGAAAAATAATATTTCCCTTATGGAAATGCAAGTAATCTATGATAAAAGAACTACTATTTCGTGAACAAGCATGGAGAGAAGATGTAACATAAAAGAGACTTGTTAAGTTAGAAATGACCCGATATTAGTATCTTGGCTACTTTAAGACATCAACTAAAACATGGAAGCACATCGAAATGGCAATGTTGATGCTAAAAAGGCACCAACTTCGCACTCAATTTTAGTAAGTAAAAAGTGATAAAGATTCAAGGGAACTTCTCATAATATGGAAATTTACTATGAAAGAAAAGATAGTCAGTCCTTCTAAAATACAAAGAAATAATACATCCAACATTCAATCATGTGTACTTGATGGACACAAAGGGTTCAAGATTGGTGTTAATTTCATACTCATAACACCAGGTCATGCAATGATTTTCTAATTGGTCTATTTATAATTGATTTGCAAGTGGAAAATGTTAGGTTGGGTTAAAATAAAATGACAAGATATTTTTATTGGATGAAATGGGTGCTATTTGTAACTCCAATAACTAAAGATCCGAATTGAATCGGTACAACGGATTATCAAAATATGCAAGCTAGATTTCATGGGAAATCTAGTAGAACTCAGGGAAATGTACACGTAAAATAATAATTTTTATGTTTGAGTGGAATGATACAATTGTAGATGTTAAAAAAAATAGATACAACTAGAATGAAAGCACAAGAAATACGCTACAAATGATAACGAATGCTATATGAAATAATTTGAGGTGTTTTTGTCGTAATGTGGATTAAATTTGTGAATGACTTAAAAATTTGAGATAAGTTAATATAATAAAGTAAACAAGAGTAAAATCACGTTAAATTTCAGCTACGATTTAGTAAAACTGTAGGACATTATATAACAATTTCAAATGATACAATTGTAACTATGTTGAGAACTCTTAATTAAGTCCTTTCGACTAGTTTGATGTCTTTTTCTTAAAATTTTTGGCTATTATCATAAGTTGAAAAAGGGAAATATACATATATGTACATGTATAAGGGTGTGAGGAACACTCGACAATCGAATGGGTATATTACATTATGTTGTCTTCAAATGCATCAGGGAATGGATGGTGGGTTCATGCAAAATGATGATTAGAAATGAACAGATAGGTGAGAATGATAAGGTAAGCGAAATGGCACCTATTTTTAACCAAATTTAAATTTGAGAAAGGAGAATGTTGATGGCACATTATCAAAAGTAGCACTTATGTCTGTTTACATGGAAAGAGAAATGTGCCACTATTCAATGTTATTTCCAGGGATAAATACCTTAATTACGATTCCTATGGATACAAATGGAGTTGGGGTTAAATGATTGACTAGAAATTTTTCTTATAAATACCATGTCGAGATAACCACACTAAGGTAATGGATTGAGAAGAATTGTTGCGAGACTTGGTGATTTTTAAGTATAATATATTATTTCGTGTAGTGCTCTTAAGTCACCATAGTGAGACTATTAGTATTATTATGTGATTTTAAGCCTAAATAAGAACAAAAGTAAAGAAGGGAACCTTAAAAAGGAAAACTAATTGAATATAAAACTTTGATTAAGATTTATATGTGAAATGGTGAGTAGTTAGTGGATAAATAATGTGGACGTAAAATCAGGTCCACCTAAGTTAAAAAGAAAAAAAGAAAAAGATGTCAACAATATGACTATTGTGAAATGGATAATTAACCCCACATGGACTTAATAATGTTAATAATTTTTATAAAACCACATGAACCTAAAGGATACATTAATTAAGTAACCTGATGATCGAATGAAGTGAGTAACATGTTAAAGAATTGATATATAAGAAAAAGCTCTATACTATATTATCGAGGAAGTGTGGGATAATTAATAGGCATACACAAGTAAAAAAATAAAAAAATCCATGAATATACATGGAATAAAATTGTGTACAACATTTATCCATGATCTCGCAATGCGACAGAAAAAGAGCCAAAACTAAAAGTAGGTGCAAAGTGGGTTTGGTGTTGCATTGGATTCCAAATAATTTAATTACTAGATTAAAAAAAATGGGGGAAATCCGAGATGAACATGATTAAGCTACTTGGGCAAGTAGATATCATTATACTAATGGAAAAGGAAAGAAACCATCCTAAACTTTACTCCCGTAAAACTAGTATGCATAAATATTTGAATGAAGTTAAAGGCATAATATCGCTAATTAGTACAATATCTCATCGTAGACAAGAATGATTGAATTATGAACATATCATTATTATTTTATTAGCAAGTGAAATGCAAATAGAGTTGATACCTTTGTGGACTAAAATTTGTTGTAGAACTACTTGGAGTGGTCTTTTTCTATTGGCGAAATTATTGGGTAAATAAAATAATTTATAACGATGTGGTTATAATGATACTACTAACTCATATTGAGTGCATGTTATTGACCATTGTTTGGTTATGATATATGCAAACAATATTTTATGGGTATATAGATAACAACCGATATTGTAGTAATGAAGATTTAAATGATGTATGTATATATGATCTTAAATAAGTATTGATGAGAAACATATGACCACAAGGGTGGTGAATGTAGATCAAACTAGAAAGGATGACCATAACCTAACCATTACATGTTCTCATTTAGAGGAAATGGTGATATAGAAAACAAGTAGTTATCAAAGTGCGGTGGAGGTACTTCAACCGGAAAGACTACTTGTGAAGATGGGAATAAAATTTTTTTATGCATAAGCATATTCCATCCTGTGTTGAAGGGCAAGGAAACATTGATGAGCAATGTTTCAATCAAGAGGGGAAAGACGTAACACCACCCAGTGAAAAGTAAATAGTTAATTTAGTTTTACCGTAGTAATTCAGTGAGCTTTGGGAAATTTATTATTTAAAGTTTATTTTTGATTTTATTTTTAAAAATTGGTTATGGTCAACCACTAAATTTACTGGAAAAAGACACTAAGATAAATTTTCACTTACCAGATAGTTAGAGATGGTATACTCCTATCCCTAGAGATATATAATCTCGCTTTTGGGGAAAGAATCCAAGAGGGGTAAGAGGAAAAAATGAGGCATCCGGGAAGGGAAATAGAAAAAATAGTTGGATTCCTCAATAGGGACATTGTTGAGGGAGGTTAGATGCCACTAGATAAGGTATTCCTAGTCTGGTTGGCCGATGGAAACCGGAACTGGGGGGAGAAGTTGTAAAGGTACCATTATCAATGGTCAGGAGGAGTGCTATTTCTCCTTTTGGCTTCTCCCTAGTAGACTAAACGAAAAACAACTAATTTTTCATCTTTATATTTCTCCAACAATTTTATTGCGACTCGTAATTATTGTGGAATGAGTGTATTTTGTAATCACAATGTTGCTTAGTTGAATAATGAATAGAATGGGAAATATTTCTTGTACTTACAATAAATTATATTTGTAAATACTATGGTATAGTAGTACTAGTTGAGTACATTGAATGGAGAGTTTCTCCGTGAGTTAAACTCGCTCTTTGGGTCGATTGAAGAAGTCTTCAGCTCCACGTAATTTCTCGTTAATTGAGTATACAAATAAGTATCTTGGGTTTCGGAGTCGATGCATTTTTTTCATTAGAATGGTTGTTTATGTTTTGAATGTAAATTTTATTTAATGAATTAAAAATTCTAAAGGCATTATAGGAAATTACTGCATTAAGGAATGTGAAGTTTTAGAAAGAGTTTTGGTAATAACTTTTGGTATCATTATCCTAGTTAAATGATGAAAGTATTCTAGAATAACCTTGTATCATAGTTTCTAATATATATATATATATATATATATATATATATATATATATATATATGGGTAGAACACGTTGTATCTCAAGAGACAATCCCTTGGTACAACGTGGTAAGGAATCAATGCTTTAAGGCATTTTACAAATGTATGTCATAATTACAATATCAAATGGCCTCTATTTAACACCTTTGTAATTTAATCACTTAATACCCCTCAATAATCCGAGATAATGAAACCCTTCACAATGCCATAAACTCGTTGATATTTGAATGAAATGAAAAGAGGAACCGTAAGGGAAACTCAAAATGATATGTCGAAAACACAAGGAATCTACCACTTTTAAGTTTTCGAGGAAATTCATGGAGAGAGGGAAAATCGAAATAATATGTTTGTAAACACTTTAATCCATTACTTTAAAGTTTCATTAGGAGTTTTCTAAGAGAGGGGAAACTCAAAATAATATGTTCTAAACACAGAATATATTACTTTTAAGTTTTCAGGAGAATTTTTGAAGGGAGAAGCAATGAAGTGAGAGAAAATTAAGGTTGTTTAAATTTTACTTACCGATGTAATTAAGAGACCGACATCTACATTACTTCACTTCATTCGGAGAGGAATAAACATAGAGAAAAACCTGGAAAGACATATCAACATCAACAAGTGTAGGAAACTTGATCTTCTTTCATTTATTTCTCGAAAAATTCAAGATTTATAATCATCCCGAGGTCCAAAACTCGGGACCCATTTTTTTTATTTCTATCTACTTAAATACATCAAAGTAGTTTCTGTAACTACCGAAATTCTTGAAAACTAAGAGTGATTTATTATAGTGTTATTATTAAACATGATTATAATAATAAACATAAACATTTTATCAAGAATAGTGATAATAATAATTATAAAGATAAGTTTATTAATAAAAGTAGTAATACCATTAGTAAGATTAATAATATTAATAATAACTCTAAGAATAATGTTGTCAATCTCTCTGATTCGTTTTGACCCTTCCATTTATAGTCTCTTAGAAAAAGGCTTGAATTTTGCCTTAGCCCCCAAAAGAATCCCCATCCATGATATTATTTGTGACATTGAATTTGGTATTAGTAGACTTGCTGGATTCCTCCAAGGACATCATTAGGCAAGATTGTGTGGTTATCTTAAAAAAATCCAAGCCCCCAAGAGCAACTTAAGCAAGCCCGATTTTGAAGCTCTAAAATCCTTAAATAATAATAAGGATATTGTTGTTCTTAGATGTCGACAAAGGTAGTGTGGTTGTCATCCTTAACAAGGAGAGATTATACGATGAAAATGTTAGATCATTTGGAAAAATAGTGGGAGTTATAGAAACTTCCTAAAAATCCCTTAAAAAAGATCTCCGAGTCGTCAATGATGCTATTAAATCAAGTAGCTCCTTGGGCTCTCTCGAGTAGAAGTTGATTGAGAGCAATCCTCTTACTCCAAGAATCTATGGTCTTCCTAAAATCCATAAGGATGGTGCCCCCATTCGTCCCATTGTTAATACCATTGGTGGTCCGACTTACCTTCTAGCCAAGTATTTAGCCCATAAACCGAAGCCTCTAGTAGGTCGATGACAGACTCATTTTTTAAAGATTCTACTTTCTTTCGTTAATGAGTTGAAGGGCATTAGAATGGATCTTGAGGATAGGTTTGTTAGTTTTGATGTTGTTTCTCTTTACACCAATATCCCCATAAAAGAGGCTATTGATGTCATTAATCGCATTACCGATCTCGATATGGCCCATTTAGTTGGGATCTGCTTAACCTCCACTTTCTTTAGTTTTGAAGGCGAATTCTATGAGCAAACATGTGGTGTTGCCATGGGTTCTCCCCTTTCCACGATTGTTGCTAATTTTTTTATGGAAGACTTTGAATCTAAGGCTCTTTCCTCGGCTCTTTTCAATCAAAGCTTTGGAAGAGGTTTGTAGATGATACTTGTGTCGTGTGGTCGCATGGCAAAAAGATAAGTTAGATATTTTCTTCTATCACCTTAATGATCAATTCTTCTCCATAAAAATTCACGTGGAATATGAAATAGATGGAAGCATTCCCTTTCCTTGACGTTCTTATTTCTAGAAAGGATGATGGTTCTTTCTCCCATCAAGTTTCAAAAGAAAATTGTACTTGAGCAATACCTTCACGCTAGTTCGCACCATTTCCCCTCGCTCAAAAATTAGGTGTCCTAAACACCATGCAGCCACAAGGGCGTTGAGGATCTCTAATGAGTCTCACCTTATGGGGGAAAAGTCTCATTCGTTAAGTGTCTTTTGTAAAAATGGTTATAGTAGATCGCAAAGCCTTAAAGCTTTTCTTAAAGCGAGAAAAGGTCCTCTAACTAAAAAAGAATAAAGACCTAGTCAGTGGTCCCACAGCAGTGTCGTCTTCTGTTCATTCAAAGAACCAATGATAAAATTGCGAGGGTCCTTAGGAAGCATAGGGTGTCTTCATATTTCAAGCCCTTAACACCATTCGCGATCTCTCTCAAATCGTTTAAAGGCCGATTGACCCTAGGGATGGGAAAGGTGTCTACATCATTCCTCGTTCCTATGGGACGCCTTACATTGGTGAAAGCTAGTCGGTTATAAATCAAAGAATTTCTAAACATAGCCGACATTAAGCATGGAAGATCCCACTCTTCTGCACCTAGCTAAACATTTAGAAAATACTAACCATCATATTTGCATTGAAGAGGCGAAGGTCATTGCTAGGATTGACCATTTCATCATCGGAAATTAAGAGAGGCCTTAGAAATTGAAAAAACACCCCTCAATCTCAACGAGAGATGATGGTTGGAAACATCAGTTAGGTGTTGGATACCGCCTTATGTTCCTGATTATCTTTTATTTTTGCCCCTTTTTTTAATTAATTTATTTATTTATACATGAAAGTTTGATATTTTATTTTTAATTTTATTTTATTTTTATATTCATTTATTTATTTATTAATTTTTTTTTCCTTTTTTGATTTATTTTATTTTATTTTATTTTTATTTTTATTATTATTATTATTATTGTTTTTTACTTAAGCCTCTTGCTTTAATAAATAAATAAAATTGATATATTAAATAAAATAAATAAATAAAAAATAAAAAAATAAAAAAATTAATAATAAAAAATTAATAATTTTATTAATTCATTAACTAAGTGAATAAATTAACTAAATGGTTTAATAATAGAAGAGAACTAGCGTTACTAATTAAAAAACATTATAAATTATTAAAAAGTCAAACTAGCCATTTTCCGAACGCCTAGTTTAACCATCTCTACATCTATTTAAGCTTATTGATTTGATCCGATCTCTCACCTAGTCCCGACGATGAACCACGCTGACTTTGGTTCGAAACGCGTTGACAATGTTCCATTATATGTGATTATTACCGAAAGAGATTTTAGAATTTTATATGGATCACGGAAGCATAGATTCTAAAAATCTTGAAAACTACTCGACTACCTAAACTCGTAAAGATTACTTATAGCAATCATACCAAAAAAACAAATTGAAACTAGAAATATCATTCGTTTTGGATGAATCTGATGTTGTTGATGCGTCCCCTCGAAGTGCCGAGGTGTCCTTTTATAGTTATGATGCAGCAAACTCGGCACAATTATCACAACGACGCCTCGTTGCCCGACTTAACCCACTTGTTGTGCTTCCAACAGTATCACTATGCATTCTTCTGTCCGACTGCTGCTATGCCTCTGCGTGCTTCAAACGTTGTCATCATGTCACTGCTGCCTACTCGACCCGCCTCTCTCTATATGTGCTTGTTGTGTTTAGTCTTAGTTTCTCCTTGGCTCGTGTCATAGTCACTTACCCGAGTCTCTCTCGCCATGTTTTGCATATTTCTTCATAAAATGATGTGCACAAACCTCATAAGCCCGCACTTGAAGCCCTTTAGATTTCATCTTGGAACCACATCGCGTCCGTACCAACATCGCACTTCACATTTCATTATTTTTAACTTTTCCTTAGCACTTATATTTCAAAACTTGCAATGTGCGCTATGCGATCGGTCCCACTGGGCATCGCACATCACACTTCGGTGACTTTATCACTTACCTCTTGCGGTTATCCTTCAAAAACTTGCAATTTGTGATCGGGCCCCACCGCATCGCACATCACACTTCGACGATTATAACACTTACCCTTGCACTTAAATTTTAAAACTTGTGATGTACTGGGTATGCGGTGCCGGTCCACATCATCGTGCCATGTCACCTTAAATTACTCCGTGATACGTCGGGTCAGAGGCCATGTGTCATCCGCCACATCATCACTCGCACTTCACATTTCGTCAGTTTCTATGACATATCGCATCACAACTTAAACAATTTACCTTGCAATTTCTTATCATATAAATGTGAAACTCGTCGATATGCGATATGTGATTTAACATTCGCCGTTGATCTACTCCATTGCTAATCCGCACTTTGATCTTGACCATCTGTTTTTTCCCCTCTGCACCTCCTCCAAAACTCTTAATTTTTTAAGGGAAATGTAAGATTTCTCCACCTTTGGGAAATTAGTTTGTTTTCTCTATGGTGTAACCCTCCCCGAGCTTATCCGGTGTTCTACCACGCTAGTCCCTCCCGAGCTTGCGAATGAGCCCGACTCGACCTTGTCCGGTGTGCAATGTTCCGAACATGCCCATCGGTCTAGCTCTTGAACTATTCTACACATGAATGAGCCCAACTCGAACCACCTTCACAAACCACCTTCACATCTCTCACGTAATGTTAATGTACCAACATATAAATCAAAATTCTTCTACGAAACACAAAATTTTTACATTTTCTATCATATATTCTTTTTTTGGTGTTTTGAAAAATATTTCAAAGGTAAATGCAAATGAGTCACAACAGAAAAAATGTTAACTTCTTGTATGCTAATGAAAATAGTAATTTAGACTAGTTAGGGAGAAGTGGAAAACCATGAAGAGAGTGAGAATAAGAACTGTTGTTGTTCACCAAAATCCAAACTCACTGCAAATTAAAATACTATGGAATATAACAAGGATTATGTCTTAAGGGCCATGCACATAACCTTATGGTTCCGAAAGAACATTCCCACCTTATGTAAACACGCTCATGCAAGCAACACGCAAATACAGAAAAGAAAGGACGATATGAAATCGAATCATTAGTAGAACCCTAGGTGTTATTACATGAAATGTAAAAACTAAAAGATGGGTCAAATATAAATCGAGAACTATTATGTAACATAAGGTTGCGAAGCACTAGGTAAGGAAAAACATGTTAGTTTTTTCGCAGCAAAGGTGAAGAAACCCCCATCGGAATAACAATCCCGATATATCTTGTAACAAACCCCATATATGAATAGATTTTATTAAGCATACCCTATAATCCTTCCACACCCACAAAATATAGAGGAAATCCCTTGAGTAAACTTCTATAGTTGGTGACACCTTAAGAAAATTAAGGAAATAATAAAAATCAAACCATTGGCAATGAAATCAAATTACTTAGTTCTATATATATATATATATATATATATAATTCAAGGTTTGAGAAACTAAAAAACAAAGTTATAATTGATAACAATGACTCGAGCATAGTTTAAAACATATTTATATGTTTTGATTACTATCATTTCGTTTTAAAAATGATTAAGGTGAATTTCCATGTAAAAAAAATATATTTCCACTTAACCAGCTTTATCCTTGTTGGCCATTGTCGAGTGTGACAAGTGGTATTAGAGCTAAAGGGTTCAACATTGTGGCTTGATTAAGGGAAATAAGGAACAAAAATATATATATATATGTCAAGAGTAGATTAAAGTAATTTCATTACACAAGATAAGTTATCAAGCATTAATATACTTATGTCTAAGTCCACCCTTATCTACAAAGACTAACTTATTGAGCATCTAGGAGAACGAAAAATTGTTTAAAAAAAAATATCACAGTAAATGATGATTATGCACCATATTTGAGTACATAAATTATTAATCAAAAAGTTGGTGATGAACAATAAATGAGAAAATAGAAAAAATATATGTTATACAACCAAGAAAATAAAAAATCCTAGCAAGGGTACATTGAAATGAACTCTAGCACGCAAGTTAAAAGTTATCAAAACACCAATTGGACTATTGTTGGAATAATTTTACCTACAAAAACTAATATGTTTAGTACCTAGGAGAGCCAATACTTGTTGGACAACTCAAGTATTAACACTATTGGATAGAGAATGGAGAGAGAATTTTATGAGTAGTAACAATAAAGAAGTATCTATCTCATTAAATCAAGAGATGTACATGTGGGTAAATGAAGGACAATATCAATTCCTATAATGAAACATAGATATATATGTGCAAGACAAAGAAAGTTTTTGCGTATGGAATGTAAAGAATCATTCGTATGATGAGTGCTTGATAACAATTACGAGACTCTTTTTGTTAATTTCCACAAAATATTATTATGATACGTAATTCGTAAGGATTGAAATTTATAAATTTTGATATTCATAGCGATATTTATATTTAACATCTAGTATAAATTCCCAAGGAAGTAATCAACAATGAAGTGGTTTCCTAACAACAAGTGATAGATAATAAAACCTAAGTAACACCGATGATAGATAATAAAAACTAAGTAACCTAACTAAGCAAAATTCTTTAAAATAAGAATTTGAGTATTGGGTATTCCATCCATAGGTGGAACCTATCCAAAAAAGTAGGTGTCTCTAACATGATACCAAGGTGACCAGAGCCATAGTTTGTCATTCCAAAAGAATAACAACTTGAAAAAGAAAAAAACTATAAATTTTCATTTGAAAGGACTCATTTAACTAAAGACCAAGGCAGCAATTGGCATGAAATACACAAGATTTTGTTGAAGGATTATCGTTGTTGGTTTTATATTGTCCATCATCGTATCCATATAATCTTGGAGAGGAAAATTAGTACGTGGTAGAAGTATAGAGTAACCCTACTAAGGGCCAACCTCATGAAAGGAATAAATGCAATTAATAATTCCCTCATGGAAATGTAGGTAATCTATGATAAAATAACTCCTAGTTTGTGAACAAGCATGAAGAGAATATGTAACATAAAAGAGACTTATTAAGTTGGAAATGACCTGATGTTAGTATCTTGGCTACTCCAAGACATCAACTAAAACATGGAAGCACATTAGAATGGCAATGTTGATGCTAAAAAAGGCACCAACTTCACACCAATTTTAGTAAGTAAAAAAGTGAGAAAGATTAAAGGGAATTTCCATAATATGGAAATTTACTATGAAAGAAATGCAATAGCCCTAAAATATAGGAAATAATTCAGTCAACATTGAATCATCTCATGGAAACAAAGAGTTCAATATTGGGGTTAATTTCATACTCATAACACCCAATCATGCAATTATATTTTTCTAATTGGTCTATTTTATAATCACTTTGGGAGTGGAAAAGGTTAGGTTGGGTTAAAATCAAATGACAAGAGACTTTTTATTGGTTGAAATGGGTGCTAGTTGTAACTCCAATAACTAATTATCTGATTTGAATTGAGTACAACAAGATTAAGAGAATAAAAGCATAAGAAACACATGACAGTGAATGTCTATATTAAAAAACTTTTAGGATTGTGTTGTTGTAATGTGGATTAAAGTTGTGAATGACTAACAATTTGAGATAAGTTGATATAAATAATGTAAAAAAGAGTAAAATCATTTTAAATTTCGTGGGGATATTTAGTAAAATGATAAGACATTATGTAACAAGATCAAATGATACAATTGTAACCATGATTAGAACTCTTAACTAAGTCATTGCTGGTTTGATGCCTTCTTTTTAAATTTTGGATATTATTGTAAGATGAAAAAGGGAACTATACATATATGTACATGTATAAGGGTTTGAGGAACACACGATAAATAATGAATATATTCAATTTCATTGTATTAACACGCATCAAAGAATGTGCTGGTAGGTTCAAGTAAAATGATGATTAGAAATGAACAGATAGTCGAGTGAGATAAGATAAGGGATATGGCACCTAGTTTTTAACCAAAATTAAATTTGACAAAGGAGAATGTTGATGGCACATGCCGAGTAAGATAAGGTAAGGGATATGGCACCTAGTTTTAACCAAAATTAAATTTGAGAAAGGAGAATGTTGATGCCACATTAGCAAGAGTAATACTTATGCATATTTACATGGAAAGAGTAACATGCCACTAATCAATGTTATTTTTGGATACCACTAATCAATTTTATTTTTGGATAAATACCTCAATTTAGACACCTATGGATACAAATGGAGTTAGGGTTAAATTATTGAATAGAATTGGTTGCTTACAAATACCATGTCGAGATAACCACACTAAAGTAATGGATTGAGAAGAATTCTTGCGAGACTTGGTGGTTTTAAGTTTGATATATTATTTCACGTAGTGCACATAAGTCACCATATTGACTCTATTAGTGTTATTATGTTCTATGAGAAACAGTGAGCTGTGAGCGGATAAATAATATGGACGAAATCATGTCCACCTAAGTAGGTAAAAAAAAAAATTCAACAAAATGACTACTGGGAAATGGATAATTAACCCCACATGGAGTTAACAATATTAATCCTTTACCAAACCACGTGAACTTAAAGGCTACATGAATTAAGTAACCTCGCTAACCGAATATATAAGAAAAACTCTATATTATATTATCGAGGAAGTGTGAGATAATTAGTAGGCATACACAAGTAAAAAAATCCATGAATATACATGGAAGAAAATTGTAGTACAACGTTTATCCATCACCTTCCATGCGACAGGGAAGTGAGCCTAGGTTGTAGAGTGGACTTGGTGTTGCATTGGATTCCAAATAATTTAATTAATGGATTAAAAAAAAGGTTGTTAATCCAAGATGAACATAATCAAGCTACTTTACTCCTAATGTGACATGTGGCATCATTATACTAATGGTAAAGGAAAGAAGCCATACTAAACTTTACTCCTGTAAAACTAGTGTGCATAAACATTTGAATGAAGATAAAGGCATAGTACTACTAATTAGTACAATCACTCATCGAGAAAGGCATAGTACTATTAATTAGTACAATCTCTCATCGAAAGACAAGAATGGTGGAATTTCTGAACATATCATTGTTATTGATTATCAAGTAGTGCAAACAAAGTTGATACCTTTATGGACTAAAATTTGTAGTAGAACAACTTAGAGTCTTCTTTGTCGATTGATGAAATCGTTGGGTAAATAAAAAGAATTTATAATGATGCGGTGATAATGATGCTACAAACTCATATTGAGTGCATGTTATTGACCCTTGCTGGGTTGTGATGTATGCTAACAATATTTGATGGAAATATAGATAACAACTAATAGTGTAGTAATGAAGATTGAAACGATATATGTATATATGATATAATTAAGTATTTATGAGAAACTAATGACCACAAGGGTGGTGAATGTATGTCAAATCGGAAAGGACAACCATAATCGAACCTCTGCATGTTCTCATTTAGAGGAAATGGTGCTACAAATAAAAGTAGTCACCGCCTAAAGTGCAACTGAGGTACCTTAATCAGGGAAAGACTACTTTTGAAGATGGGAATAAATATTTTATGCATAAGCATATTCCAAGTTGTGTTGAAGGCTAGGAAACATCGAGGACAATGTTTCTCTCAAGAGGGAGAAGATGTAACACTTCCCATTGAAAAAGTAAATAGTTAATTTACTTTTTACTGTAATAATTCAGTGAATTGTGGGAAATTTAATATTTAAAGTTTATTTTTATTCTATTTTAAAATTGGTTATTGACAAGGGAATTTTTGGGAAAAAGACACTAAGTGAAATTTTCATTTACCGGAAAAGTTTAGAGACAATTACTCCCATCCCTCAAGATAAATAATATCGGTTTGGGGAAATAAGAGGAAAACTCGAGGCACCTAAGAAGGGAAATATAAAAACAGTTAGATTCATCAGACATTGTTGAGGGAGGGAAGGACGACTGCCATATAGGTTATTCATGAGCTGGTTGGCCAACTTGGAATCGGTAAGTAGCTGTCTATTTATTATTGTATGGAACTGGAAATTGGCATGGGGGGAGAAGTGGTAAAGGTATCATTCTCATTGGTCGGGAGGAGTGTTCTTTCTCCTTCTGCATAAAAGAAAACAACTAATTTTATTTGTATATTTCACCAGAACTTTTATTGCTAATGTAATTATTGTGGAATGAGTGTATTTTGTAATCGTAATGTTTCCTAGCTGAATAATGAATGAAATGGGAAATACTTCTTATACTTACTTTAGCATAAATTATTCTGTAAATAGTATGGTATGTAGTACTGGTTGAGATATTGAGTAGAAATTTTGTATTTGAGTGAAAATTGTAGTTGGGTGATTGAAGAAATCTTCAATTCCATGTCATTTCCTATTAATTCAGTATATAGATAAGTATCTTGGGTTTCAAATTTTGAAGGAATTACTAGAAATTATTGTCCATTAAAGAATGTGAAGTTTTAAAAAGAGGTTGATGATAACTCTGGTATGATTATCCTGGTTAAATGATGAAATTATTCTTTGAATAACTATTTATTATAGTTTGAAAATAATGATATATATATATATATATATATATATATATATATATATATATATATATATATATATATATATATATATATATATCGTGTGTGTGTGTGGAGACAGATGTTAAATTATTATCTCGTAAAGGAAATAGTGTTTCTAACTCATTAGGACAAGTGGGAAAAAAACGAGCGAGAATAAGAGCGTTGTTGTTCACCAATAGTTGAAATCCAAAAATCACAGTAAATTAAAATATTATGGAATATAACAAGGATTATGTCTTAAGGGCCATGCACATAACCTTAGGGGTTCGAAAGAACATTCAAACTTATGTACAAACCCTCATGCAACTAAGTGTGAACACATAAGAAAGGAAGAGATGAACCGATTCATTAACAAAACCCTCGGTGTTATTATATGAACTATAAAAAAACTAAAATATGGGTCAAATATAAATTAAGAACTATTGTGTAACATAAGGTTTCAAAAGTCCTTAGTAAGGAAAAACGAAAGTTAGCTTTTCCATAGCATTGAAAAAAAACCCCATCAAAATAACACTTGGATATCCCTGTAACAAACCCCTGAGCTAAAGATATTTTATCAAGCACATTGTATCCTTCCACGACCACAAAATCTATTACCCACATAATTCATTTCCAAAAAAAGTATAAACTTGTATTTAACATAAAATGCATATATTGTAGCGATAAAATAATGAAATAATCATTATCAAAATTGACAAACGTCGGCACCATTAATGACATAAATATTGTACAAGTAACCAATAATACGAGAGACAATCGTACAAAAAAAATAAATACGGATAGTTACTCGACAAGAACTAAATTATTCAACCTTTATATCTCGGATAAGAACAATACAAATATTAATGAGAGAGATTAATTCATAGGCTTAACCAAAATCTCCCTCAATAAAAAAATAAATAAGTTGTATGTATGTTAGAAACCCTTAACATATCAAAATAATTATAGTGGACTAAAATGCGACTCAATGGCGACAAAGCCATTTGAAGTCAATAACTTAAATGTAAAACTCGTTCAAAGTATAACTATAAGTTTTTGTCTATTCCCATGAACAAAAACAACAGAACCATAACCCATAACTTCATCTAGGAAAAAAAACTATCGCGTTAACACGCATAAGTTAAAACAAGGTAAGTCCCTGAGAAATTGGAACAAGAGAGTATGAAAATCATTAAATGTCATTGAAGGAAACTCAAGAGTTTCATAACAAGAGCCAAAAACGGTAGTGAGTATCTCACTTGTAGATTAAAAAAAAACAAGGGAATTAGTACACCTATGGATGCACCCATGCCGAGAACAAATAACATGTGCAAGCAATAGAACCCTTTAATGCCAAACCTTTCACCTTGCAGGGAAACATCAATTGTCCAGGAAATCCCTAGAGGAAACCTCGGGATTTGGTGACGCATTAATAAAATTAAGGAAAGAATAAAACTCAAACCCTTGGAAATGATGAAATTACCTAATTCACATTTTTCCGGTAATAAAGGGAAACTGTGCTACCAAGGAGAAAGACTATCACAGAAGACCTCCTCCATAACACCTGACAATTCTACCATAGCGTTAACTCTTGTAAATTATCCGAATCAATAGACCGAGAGGGGAAAAAAAAGACCAAAAGCCACTCTTACCTGGGAAGGAAAAGTTTGATGAATAAAGCCAAACCCTAGCCGGAGGAAGCATAGTCGAGCTCGTTGCAAAGTCGAATGAGAGGGAGGAGGCGATTGGCATAAACTAACTCAACACCTCTCCATCGTTCGATCTAGGGTTTGGAATGGAACACCCCGGACGATGCCATGTATTGTACTTAAGCACCTAACAAAACTATCGTATTTAAAAATACCTCTAATAGATAGAAACATTATGTGAAATCATCAAACTGACACAATAATCAATCACATCATTGAACACCGAAACCGATATACCCCCGGAAACCTCATAGGGGTGAAAACCAACAAACATTTAATTTTATTATTAAAATGCTCGTGTAAGTGTTCACCCCCTCACTCGATGGTCATCCCTTAACCCTTGTTGTAAAATCTTACAAGGAAATGTTGTTTAAATACAAAATATCTAGCTAAAATATATTACAATCATTATGATAGCATTTACCTACAAAAATTCAATCTTCACACTCATCTGGATGGACCATTAATTATTTACACCGCCACCATGTTAAGAATAATATATCCTTTGCACAATTCACTCGTCATTTCATGTTATTGTTGTCTTCAACATACATTGATGTCAAGATTATATAAAGTATTAATCAACTCATTCATAAATCTATACTAGTGATGCTTTCCATCTATTCATGTACGTTTATGACATGAAAGAAAAATCATTTCGCGACATTATTCCTTCAACAACACTGCATATGCGCTAGTTATAAGAATCTAACCATCAAAGGATGTCTATAATATATATATCACATTAACTAATATTTTCCTTGTATAAGCATACATACTTGCAAGGAAAATCACTACAAATATGATTTCTTTAAAGGAAACTAAAAAATCAATTATGATCCGGGTGCATGCAAGTTACATAAACTTTATCAAAATAACTCAACCCTTTAGATATTAATTTTGGTGCATGCAAATACCTAAGAAAAATAACACAATGAATGTTTTTTCCTATGCATGCAAATGCATATGCTTTCCAAAAGAATCTTCCTCAAATGAATGCTTAACACAATAGAACATGCAAACACATGTTTCATTTTCAAGGAAATCTACCTTAATAAGGCATGCTAAAACATACAAATACATGTCTTATTTTCCAAATATTATACCAATATTACCCATATATATGTATTCCAAGGAAACCAACACATTACTATGGTTTTTGTGCATGTAATTCATATTTTTTTCCCAAAGAGTAGTTTTTAGGGTAGCTAACACAACATGTTATCTTTCCCCACATACATATGAATAGTATTTATTCTTTGTGCATGAAAGAGCTTATCATAATAGCTCTTCTTTAATGTAAGCAATACATATTCCCTTCTTAGAATTCTACCAGCATTAACTATTATTTTCATGTAAACAAATACATACTTATTCTTCAAAAGGAAGTTAATGTAAACATCACATATTCCCTTCTTAGAATTCTACCATCATTAACTACTATTTTCATGTAAACGAATACATACTTCTACTTCATAAGAGAATTAATATAACTTAGTTTCTTTGTCTTTCTACATGAAGTTTCTCATGTTTCCCTTTCAAGAAATTATCCTAGGCAACCGTAATAAAGTTAACTTAAATTTTATACTCCTAAATCAAGAAGTTGACACAATTCATCTAGCCATGCAATATTTTCAAGATGTTATTCTTTTCACTAAAATTAACATAGTATTTTTCTTTATATACGCTCAAAAAGATATTTCCTATATCAGAATAACTACCCTTTGTGCATGCAAACATGTCTTTTTATTTTAACACAATCACCCATACTTTAATCCTTTAAAGAACAAGAATGCGTTCTTATTCTTGTGTGGACAAGATTCATATGAGCCTTTTGAAAGAAATAATCTTTATTTTCATCTATTCATGCACAAAATTCCAATGCAATCTTTATGCACTCAAATCCTTATATTTAAATAAACAATATGGGTAATATATATATATATATATATACATTTTTCATTAAAACCCTTCTAAGAAAATTAATCTAATTAAGTTTTTTTCTTTTCTTTTTTTCAAGAAAAATATATCCCAATTAGTTGTCATTTTGTGCATTAAACACACATACAATAATGCACGCAAGAATTGTTTTGTATTTTCCAAGAATCTAATATGAAAATGTATGCAAGGACATTTGACTTTGAAATCTAATACAACGATGCATGCAATTAATATTTCTCTTTCCAAAATTAACACCAAAATATTCCCAAAGAAACTAATTTATTTTTCTACACACAATTCCTTCTCATTTTGTGCATTAAACACACATACAATAATGCATGTTTTCTCTTTTCCAAGAATATAATATTGTTAAGATATTCCGACACATAGGAAATAGTTAAGTATAACTTGGTCTAGTGTAGAGTTAGGTAAAGTGTGTTTCTTTACTATGTACATTTGTAACTTATAATCCGATGGTCACGATATGTAGTGATCTAACGGTTAACTCTCTCTCTGTATTACCAATACTTGATTTGTGGCTTAACACCTCGATTGGTCCATGATCTCTATTTAAAGAGCATGGAGGTTCATTTGTCTAGTAATTGTTTATGAGAGGAGCTTATGTAAAAAAAAATCATATTTTATATTAATAAATTTCCTGAAGTGGCCGCATTGGCTCAAACCATAGATTGTTTCCTTCTTCGAGGGTTTTAACTACGTCAAGTACTAGTGTATTGATCTGTGATGTATTTGTGAGAAGTGTTCTTTTGTGTTTGATCTAAGAAACTTACCCTGTAAATTTCTACATGGTATCAGAACCATTTTGAGGGCTGCATCTTTTTTTGATCTAAATCCGAAGCCTGTTTGACCGCATGCGATTGTCGTTTTCTATATCTACTATTTATGACCACTTTCGAGCTAGAATAGTACTATGTTGTGTCCGGAGTGTCCGTTACGTGTGAGTAACCCCTTTATTTTCATGCGAAAAAGGTTTCCGATTTGCCCGAGTTATCTCATTTTAGACCCGGAAGTATAAAAGTATATTTTTTGAGTTATATTTATTAATCCTTCGTTTATTTCGGTTCCCCTGTTTATTTCGGTTTATAGTTTTTTTTAATTGTCGGATCTATACCCTCTTCTCTACGTATGCTTTTTACTCTACGTCGTGTGCGTTCTCGAAAAAATCAAAAAATAAGAAGACAAGATTTTTTTTCTCGCTACGTATGCTCTTTCCCCACGTCTTTGTGTCGATCTTGGGAAATAAGAAATAGCGGGAAAAAAGATAGTTGTCGATAAGACTAACCAGAAATCTAACGTTCTTCCATAAGGCTTGCATTTCATTCTTTTTTGCACGTATTTTTGTGGTTTTTTGTAGGAAAAATGTATGCACATTGAAGAGAAAAAGTAAAAAATTAAAAAATTAAAAAAATAATAATAAAAAAAACTCTTCCTCCTTTCAAACAATTATAGAATCATTTTACTAGCTCACTTAGTGTAAAGTTAGTTTATGAGAATAGAGGTTTTGGGTTCAAGTCTCTCTCTCAAGCTTCTTTTTTGTAAAAAAAAATTGTTAAGTTACTTTTTTCTAATAAAGCCCTTTGGCAAGTTGTCGGTTTTAAAAAGAGGGCATTATTTTAAAAGCACATGTAAAAGTAACATTGTAAAAGTGACTCTCACTTATTTATAAAAGTGGGTCACATAAAGTAGCTTTTTTTTTAAGTGAACTTATTGTATTAAGTTTGGAAAAGGGGGGGTTTTTTTTATAAAGTAGAACTTCATCATCAATTTTCAACCTTTCACGTAACTATTCAGCATCTACCACACAGTTTTTTCAAAAAGGCATAACTTCTTCATCTGGAAGTCTTTTTCTGAGCTGTTTTTTTTTAACCATCATAATTTTTCGAGATCTTCCCATTTGAGTAGTTAGTTTCAGTCTTTTCAGCTTCAGTTTAAAAAAATAAAAAGTGCATGCACACTTATTCTTAACAGCACCAATTATTTCCAATGGCTATCCTACAAGATAGACTTACTTAGAAGTAAAGGGAATTATAGAATAGCCACAGGACAAGAAACTAAACCTACCGATGGAGATAAAGCCGCTAAATGGTAAAATAAACAAGATCAAGCATGAGGGTTGATAGGAATTTCTATTGCTCAATATCTTCGATTTCATATCCAAGAAATTGACACCCTTGATGCAGCTATGAAAAAGATAAATACTATTTTTGGCATTCAAAATGAAATCAAGGCCCACTAGCTTGAAAATGAGTTGTTTACTTTGGACCCCAATAATTTCTCTTCTATTAAAGATTTTTTATCCAAATTCAAGACCCTTAGACTTCTTTTAGAAGGTTGTAAGGTCAAAAAGGAAGATGGTAGCTTTATCTATTCCATTATTGGTAAGCTTGTACCTGCATACTCTGTATTTATTTCCACCTTCCATTCCACTAGAGAAGACCTCGTTTCTCAAGGAACAACCTACAAGTCCCCCTCTTTTGATTCCTTATGCAATTCTTTGATAAGAGAACAAGAAAAACTCCTACACCTTGGTCTTATTAATACAGGAAACTCTTATAAGAAAGTCTTAGCAGCCTAACAATAACCATATCAAAAGAATCCCAAGAAGCAGAGTATCCTAAAAAAGAATGGTCCTAAACCAAACAAGGGTATTAAGCAATTTCAATCGCAAAGTGAAAAAATAAACTCACCAAACTGATAAGGCAAAATAAAAAAGAAAAGGGAGGAAAACATATAGACATTGCAACTTTTTTAATCATGATGGCCATGTAGAGTCCAAATAGTTCAAGAAGATGGAAGCCTTGGAAGCAGCAATGAAGAAGCACCACATCAATTTGGAGAACTCTTCAACTTCATCTTCAGGAATGGAACTTTCTACTTGTGGTTGTAAAGCATCAAGATCTAGTTATGCATTAAATGTATCTTCCTCTTGTCATTCTCATGAGTGGCTCATTGATTCTAGAGCCTCTTACCACATGGCCAAAAATAAAGTCATGTTTTATTCTTTAAATGATTGTAACACCAAAAATATTTATGTTGGTGATGATAGATCTCTTAGTGTTGTAGGATCTGGAACCATTCATCTAGATAATGGTCAGTTTAATGATGTATTATGTGTTCCTACCTTTTCCTACAACCTTCTATCTCGTTTATCAAATAACTCATTCAGAGTGAAGGGAAAATAGTAGAATTATCACCGCATGATGTTGTAATTAAGGACCTCAAATATCCTAGACATATTTTAGCTACTTGTATTGCTAATCATTCCACAAGGTTGTATAAGTTTGACAACTTTGGGTCATCATGTCTTCACTTCATTTTTTTTGCTCATAATGATGAAGTGAGCAAACTTTGGCATGAGCAATTTGGTCACTTAAACTATTGCTCTCTTCAAACTCTAAGTAAAGAAGATATGGTGACAGGTATTCCTATGGTATCTTACAGAGATGGTGTTTTTTTTCGGATGTGTACTCAAAAAAGCATCATCGAGATAGTTTTGACAAACGTGCCTCTTGGCATACTTTAGCCCCTTTGCAGCTTTCGTGCACGATGATTTATATGGTCCATTTCCCATTGTTTCTTTCTCTCGCTCGAAAATACTTTCTTAACTTTCATCGATGATTTTTCGAGAAGCACTTGGGTATACTTCTTAAAACTCAAAAGTGAAGTTTTTAAGATGTTCTTAGCCTTTAAGGCCTTTGTTGAGAAACAATCTCGACATAAAATTCTTAAGTTAAGATGAGATAATGGAGGAGAATATCTTAACAACAAATTTATCAACTTTTTCACTGAGCATGGCATTCAATTACAACATACTATTCTATATACTCCACAACAAAATGGTGTAGCTAAAAGGAAGAATCACACCTTAAAAGAAATGGCTAATTGTATGATTCAATCTAAAGGACTTGGTCTTAATTTTTAGGCAAAATAAATTAACTATGAAAATTACATCACGAATCACACTCCTACTAAGGTTTTAAGGAATATCACTCCAGAAGAAGCTTGGAGCTCAATCAAACCAGATGTAAGTCGCTTTTTTGTTTTTGTAAGTGAAGCTTGGGTCCATATTACGGATGCGAAAACATAAAGCCTTAGAACCTAAGAGTTAAAAATGCATTTTTTGTTGGATATTCTGAAGATGTCAAAGGATATAGACTTCTTCAACCAAAATCCAAAAAATATAATCATTATAAAAGATGTAAAATTTCATGAAAATATATTGACTCGCAAGCCTAGTTCGGCGAGTGTGCCACCTTTGGCTTCGTGTGCTCGATTCGGCATATGTGCCACTTCTCTCTATCTCTTATATTTTTGACAAGATTCCTTCTAGTTTGTATGATGACAACGAGGATGATAATCCTCCTCCACCTCCTCAAGATATTCCTTCGACTGCCACAACTTCCAATATGGGTCCGCTCTACTCGGGATGCGGTAGGGTTCTCTTACAAGTGACCCCTGCGGATCAATGTCGTACATGTTCTCAGTTTGAAAAAGCCTCTTCCTTATTGGCTCAAGTTCCATAAAATCTCGATCCGAAACACCTTTGAAGAAGCTTCAAGTCATCCAGATTGGGATGAAGCTATGAATGAAGAATATTGTTCCTTATTGAAAAAACGATACTTGGGATCTTGTTCCTCTTCCAAAGGGAAGAAAACTTGTTAGATGCAAATGGGTTTACAAAAACAAAGTTTGGACCGGACGGAAAATTGGATAGGCATAAATATCGTCTTATTGCTAAAGGATTTTCACAAGTTGAAGGCATTGACTATACTCGAAACCTTCTCCCTATGTTGCCAAAAATGAATTCTATCCGCCTTGTTCTTTCCCTTGTTGCCTCCTTTAAATGGGTAATTCCATCAGATGGATGTTAAATCCTCCTTCTTACATGGAGATTTGCATGAATAAATCTACATGGAACAACCCCCCGGCTTTATCCAAAATGACTCTAGCCTTGTTTGTCACCTTACGAAGTCTCTCTATGGTCTCAAACAAGATCCTTGGGGCTTGGTATCCAAAAATGGATAGCTTTCTCTTAGATAATGGCTTTTCTAGGTGTGATTCCGACAACACTGCCTACACCAAGAAAGTGGGTAAGTCCTTCATCATCCTTGTTCTTTATGATGATGATATTATCCTTACTAGTAGTGATCCCAACCATATAAACCATGTGAATTCTAGCCTCAAAAAATAAGCTTTGAAATGACAGACTTAGGACACTTGCATTATTTCCTTGGCCTTCAAGTATTGAAATCCAAAGAAGGTATTACCCTTTCTCGAGTCCCAAGTATGCTTGTGATCTTCTACGCCACTTTCACATGGAAGACCTGTAAGCCAGCCCCTTCTCCCTTTCATTCGGAGTCAAGCTTTCGAAATCACTTGTACTACCCCTCAAGTTGATGCTAGCTTATACCGTCAACTTGTTGGTAAATTTCGTATCTAACCCATACTCGTCCCGACCTTTCCTTTGTCATTGTTCTTGTTGCTTGGTTTATGCACCAACCTCATGAAAGTCATTGGAAAAGCAGCTAAAAGAATAATTCAATATATTCGAGGTACAGTTCAATTCGAGATTCTTTACAGTGTAGGAGCATCTCCATTGTTGATTGGTTTCACCGATTTTTTATTGGGTTGGTGACCCCGATGATAGAAAGTCTACTACAGGATATGTAGTCACTCTTGGTTCGGGACCTATTACATGTTCTTGTAAGAAAAAAATGTCATCTCTCTTTCTTCGACAGAGCGGTAGTATCGTGGTGCGATTGAAGCAATGAGAAGCCATGTGGCTTCGTCGTATCCTCTCCGAATTTGGTCTTCATCGCGAGCATCCAACTACACTTTGGTGTGATAATCGAGTTACATTCGGCTATGCAAAGATCCAGCTTTCAACATTAGTGTATGAAACATATTGAGCTTCATATACACTTCATCGGAAAGCTCATTCATGATTGTGTTCTTGAAGTGCAGTATTGTTCAACCAATGATTAAGTTGTTGATATCTTTACAAAGGGTCTCATCGAAGCAAAGTTTACCAAACTTCGACCTATTCTTGGAGTTTAGGAAAGTTATCATTAAGGGGGGGGATAGGCTCTAATGCCATCTTCCTTCTCCTATTGTGTCACCTTTGTAAATCCTTCAATCCTATCCCAAGTTTTTCTTAGGGGGGAAGTTAGAATATTTCGACACAGAAAATAGTCTCCTTTTGTGTCACTTTTGTAAATCTTTCAATCCTATCCCAAGTTGTTCTTAGAGGGGATGTTAGGGATGCTGGGGGATGTTAGGATACTTCGACAAATAAGAAATAGTTAATTATAACTTGGTCTAGTATAGAGTTAGGTAAAGTGTGTTTCTTTACTATGTACATTTGTAACTTATAATCCGACTGGCCACGATATGTAGTGATCCGACGATTCACTCTCTCCTCGGTATTTCCGACACTTGATTTGTGGCTTAATACGGGAATGGTCCATGATCTCTATTTAAAGAGCATGGAGGGTCATTCTTCCGGTAACCGTTTATGAGAGAAGCTAATGTAAATTTCCTTTTTTTATATTAATAAATTTCCTGAAGTAGCCGTGTTGGCTCGTGTCATGGATTGTTTCCCTCTTCGAGGGTTTTAACCACGTCAAATACCGGTGTACTGATTTCGTGATCTATTTGTGAGCGGTGACCTTTGGTGTTTGATCTAAGGAACTTACCACTGTAAATTTTTACAAATATGATAATGTATGTAAGGACATTTGAATTTGAAATATAATACATTGATGCATGCAATTAATATTTCCTTCCAATAATTAACACCAAAATATTCCCAAAAAAATTAATTACGCCGTAAGGTGTCATTATTTGAAAACAAGTCTCCTAGGTGCCACTCTGTGTCCATGTTTGAGCCATTGGATCAAATGTTAGACGATTGAAATGTTTTAGGCCATTAGATCAAGTAAATATTTTTTTGTATGTTTTTTATAATGTTAGTTTTTTTCTTTTTAATAGGTTAGATTGAATTTATGTTTTGGTAAATTTTAAATAATAAAATAAAATAATGATAAACTATGAATATAGTCCATGGTATTGACCCATGGTATTCATGCGGAATGTAGTTTCTTTATAGGGGGGAAGATTGAATTTAGGTTTCGGTGACTTTTAAGTTAAAATGTTGTTATTAAAAATGTAGTTCCTTTATAGGAGGAACTAAGATGGCCTAAATCAATCTTAACTCTAGATCTAAACTAATTATTTAATAAAATTATTTCTAAATGTTTATAACCATTATTCTTTTAAAATTTTACTTAATAAAATGTATCTAAATTTTCATACATCCGAATATACATAGTTTTTTCTTGTTACGTATTATTTTTGTTACAACTATTTTATTATTCCAAAAAATACATGGTTTTTTTTGTTACATATTATTTATGTTACAACTTGTTTTATAATTCATGAGTATTATTTCTTAATATATAAAAAAAATTAAATTAACAATGAAATGTAGTTTCTTTATAGGGGGAACTAAGATGGCCTAAATCAATCTTAAGTCCGGATCTAAACTAATTATTTAATAAAATTAATTTTAAATGTTTATAACCATTATTATTTTAATATTTTACTTAATAAAATGTATCTAAATTTTCATACATCCAAATATACATAGTTTTTATTATTTTTGTTACAGCTTTTGTATTATTTTTGTTACGACTATTTTATTATTCCAAAAATACATGGTTTTTTTTGTTACATATTATTTATGTTACAATTGTTTTATAAATCATGAGTATTATTTCTTAATATATAAAAAATTAAATTAATAATGAAATTTTACAACTATGTGACCTTTTTTAAATTTCCAAATTATTTCGCAGTACATGATTTATCTTGAGCAATAATGATGAATGTTCATAATTCTCATTTCTTAAATAACACTAAATTTACCTTTAAAGGAGTCGGTAACAATTGTATCAAAGTCAAGGATACCGAAGAAAGGAGACATGGTGAAGAGAAGCTTCCAACCTTACAACAAGCCCTAAAACAGTATAATGTTGAATGTATGGAATCCATTTTCCATGATACACATGAGAAGTGAAATGAAAAATCTTGGACTTTGGAAAATGTCACGAAGCTTATCTCATGTTCCATACATTTAGATCTAAGTATATGGAAGAAGAAAAGAAGGGCAATGAATACTTATCAAGGATGTATGATTCTTTAGAAGGAAACATCGTTGACAAGGCTATGGAGGTCCAAATAGCAGAATTAAAAACAGAAGAGGACTCTTCGTAAAATGGGTTACTCAAGGATTTTGGAATCCAGAGAGCTACATTATCTCACCGATTCAAGAAAGCGCTCAAAAAAAGACAGGACAATAGTGATATAGAGACAATTTATTCATAAACAAGAGAAAGCTAGAATTATAACCTAAGATAGAGTTATGGGAAGAGAAACATTCCAATTGTAAGGAGGAGTCAAAGTTACATGAGTAGTAGTTCACTCAACATAATTCTCCACCGCTTATTCTAGAGGAGAAAGTTCCTACTACCTCATCAATTGAAGAAGGCCCACATGAGCAAAATCGACGACATTCCTCAATGTTATTTTCAATTGACATTCAAATCACTCGCTCTTTTTTGTCTAGTAGTCTCTTTACATCTCGCTCTTAAATTCAATGACTCAAAAAAATACTAGACAAAAGACACTTACCTATTGCAATCGGTTGAAAAAAAAAGTATCACTAAAGGGTCACTTGGGGAGGAATCTATTATTTAAAAGATTGAGAAAATAATTTCATTTCAAAACAAAAAATGTACTATCACTAGGGAAACGGGGTTATTACATTTAAAATTTGTTCCCATTCTTGTCACTTCAAAATTTGATTGTCGCTTTTTATTTGATGGGAAAATAAATGATCTTTAAAAGACACTAAAGTCTTGAATTATGGTCCTTAAATAAGTCTAGATTCCTTGATTATGAGCTGATTTTTTTCTTCTTACTTTTGGGTCTTCATGATGTTTGTTATTTTTGATCGAGGTGAAAGTTCCAAAGAAGTGGAATATTGGTCGTTTAAAGAGGAATTATGGAAATATGATTGTAGATCATTTATTAATATAAATTATCCGAACTCGATATTAATTAAGCATTTCCCCGAGGGTTAAAAATGGCCCAAATGTCTCTTTTCCATAAAATTGACGATTAAGATAACTCTATGCTCTATGTTCAAATGGTGAAGGTGGATTTACCATACTTAAGCTTCTTAGTAGTCTCTTATGAAGTACAACATGTCATAGTGATAAGTTTTTATTCCATTAAATAATTCTCAGTTGTAAAGCAGAGTCGAGTTCTAGGAGTAGTATCGGAGGAATTCAACATTGCGAACATGATAGAAGCAAATAATTTCGTGGAAGGGTGAAGTCCGCCCAACTTGGTCATAAAAACCAAGTGCATCATTCATCTAGAAAAAAAATAAACATGCAGATTTCGTCATATAGAACTCTTAAGTACTTTGGCCAAAATGTCTCATCCATTATGAAAAAACACATCTTACATGCAATTAATAACAAACAAGTTGTTCCACATCAATTACCCAATATGGATATTTTGATTTGAGATCTAGGAAACATAATTCTCCACCCCTTATTCTAGAGGATCAATTGGAGCCGAGAAAGTTTCTACTACCTCTTCTTTCTTATATGCTATTCTTTCCTATACCACAACCTTACCTCATTTCATTTGCAATATGTGGTGCAATTGCTAATTTATTTTTTCTACATACAATTTATACACCAGTTTCGAGAAATGGCATGGATTCTTTTTAAAAGTAGCATAGTGAATTTATCTTTTACCATGGTGACTCTCCCTAGAAAATCTTTTTGTGCGACAATTCGTATGCACACTTTTTTTGGTTTCTTTCAAGAACATAAGAAAATAATTCAAATGCAAAATATTACTTTCTCAAAAGAAAAAGAAAAAAAAAACAACACATTTATTTTCAAAAAAGTGCATAGGTACTTCTTTTTTTTTCCAATGTTCTTCTTTCATTGTGCTGCAACTCTGAAAAAGGTGCCCTTAGTTCCCTTAGCTCCCTTAGCCTTGGTTGCTTCTGGTTTACTATAAGTGCCTGCTTTCACATTAATGGCGATAAGATTCTCATTATTCGGTTGCACTGCATCGATGGAATATTCGACGGTTGTGAAATCACCGAGACCTTTGTTCTTATCCACTGTAATCACACATGCATTGCCAGAGTTTGAAAGAAGACCGATCAATTTTCAAGAAGATGTCTAAAAAAATCCATAGAATCATTTTCCTCATTACTGCTATGTATTGCATGGAGTTCAGTACGTAGCATGGCGTTCAAATATATTCTAACTAGTACAGTTAGCAGGTTGTGTTAAAAAAACTTTCACTGTTGTAACAAATAAACTGATACCTATAAATCCTCTACAGATGCAGTTTGCCATTGTTAACATTCCCAGAAAACCGAGATTTTCACGAATGAATGGATTATTGGGACTT
Organism: Pinus albicaulis; assembly: GCA_034641835.2. Lineage (NCBI taxonomy): Eukaryota > Viridiplantae > Streptophyta > Pinopsida > Pinales > Pinaceae > Pinus > Pinus albicaulis. The sequence goes on along the minus strand of CM076580.1, from coordinate 1,300,931,985 downwards.
TCGTGATAATGAGACTATTTATTGATGCTCGCATTGAATGAATGGATTACGAGGACTTCTGTAATAAGGAGACTATTTATCGATGCTCGCATTCAACTCTAGCCCTGCAAATACCTGCAAACCCCATTCACAGGACTACGGTGAAAAGCAAACACTATCTCCCAAATATAGATGTAAGTTGGGTAATATTTCCAAATAAGTCTTTTGAGAATTTTACTGGTGAGGATATTACACACATGAGGTCCATTATATGTGTCTACACACACATCATATAATTTTGTTTTACCATTCTCATGTAATTATGTCTACTATATAAAATATATCACCGATCTTCACATAATATAATGTTCATATTAAAATTAAATTAAATTAAACAAATCCATTTATAATAGTGTATAGTTAATATTTTTTTCTATCAAACTTATATTTTTTAAAGAAAATACTCTATTTTCAAATAGATTAGTTTAAAATATCACATAAATTATTTGTAGTATTTTATTTCTCTTTACATAATGTTATATTGTCAACAAAAATTATTTTTAAACAAGTGTTAAATAGTTAAATTTAATATAATTAATTTATTAAGTAGTTTCCACGAGTGCATTATATTAGATTGGGGGATTTAACTATGTTAAGTAAGTCATTCATCTATGATCGTGAGGCACAATACTTGCTAAGGTTTTTGTAAATGGGGTAGCAAGCTAAGTGGGCTTGATTGTGAGGAAAACTCCATAGTTAAGCCCACTTGAGCTTGGTTACAAGGTGCAAACCCCACAAGTGACGATTTCTAAGTGGATTATTCAAAAAATCATTAGAAATGATCATAGATGTCCCCAACATAAAAAATGAAAAATGATATCTAATGATTAAGTCACTTTGTCAAAAGAGAATTATTTACTCACAATTTAAAAACAAACAAAAAAAAGATTCAACTCTTATCATATACAAATTCATATAAATAACTATCAATTGTAAATTAGTTAGTGGCACCATTGTAGAAATGGGATGTATTCATATACTCTATAAAAATTATCTATTAATATTATGTAATTAGAAAGAAGTAATATATATAAATTCACATACTAATGTATATGATGTTGTTAAAAAATATTCACCCAATCATTAGCTTTAGGAAACAACAAATGAACAAATTTTATTTTATAATGTTTTTTTATTTTTAATTTTGAATTTTTATGGAGTTAAAAAATATTAAAAAAATAGTTACATAAAAAATTTAAAAAATTAGTAATAATAAAAAAATACTTTTTCCCATAAACAAAATACTTCAATTTTTAATTTTTAATTTTAGATAGACTTTATATAGAGATAAAACAATTGAAAAGTTTAAGCAAAAAAGAAAAAAAATATAGGTTTTAGTATGAAAGAGATGTGATATTTAATATGGAGTTTATATGTGACATTTAAATAGAATTTTGATATTATACCCTTGTAATTTCTAATTTAGTCTATAATTGCTTTTTTAGTTTAAGGGAAATCAGTTAATTCTTTCATTTTATATATGACATCTAAAAAATAATATTGATATTATACATGTGTTATTCATATTATGTTCAAATATGCTATTCTAAAAAATATATTTTGGTAACAAAAAAAATAATGTCAATCATAAATAAAATATGTAAAGTAAAAAAAAATGATGGTTAAATTTTTTTATTAGTGTGTTGGTAAATATGAATGAGATGTGTAATTTCTTTCATTGATATACATTTTTTAGTGAATTGATATCCAACATTTTAAAAAAATATTAATAAGAAAAAAAATTCATGTAAATATCTATTTCTTTATAGAGAGAGATTATGTCTATATTGTATAAAGAAAATGTAAAGAAAATTGTAGTTAAAAAAACTATATTAGTGTATTGGTCAAGATTAAGTCCATATGTAATTCCTTTCATGCTTAGTATGAAGTTGACATATAACATATATATAAACTAGAAATTGCACCACATGTTGCAAAGGAACGTTGTAAGCAGGTAGCATAGGGAAGAGTAGCATTGATGAAAGAAGATGTGATATGTTATCTGATTTAATTTAATATGCACCAATAGTTTGAAAGAAAATTAAATCATCTGAAGCGGCACTAGGATCGAGTTCCTCTATTGAGTGGAGTGTTTCATAGGAAACCATGTCCTCGGTTTTGATTGTCCGGGATCAAGCTAGAATCTACTTCTCTTTTGCACTCTTAATATTAGTCCAAATGTTGCAATCCACTTGGAAGCTAAACATAATGCTATATATTGAGACTCTAAGTCTTCCCCTCTTCTTATGTAACGACACTCTATCTCCATCAATGTGCTCACACTATTGTAGTTCTAAAGCTTTTGTTGCATATCAAAAGGCTATTGTTTCCCCCTCACCCAAATTCTTGTGAAACATTTTTTAAGTTACCGAGAGAAATATGAGAATGACATTTTCTTCTCAAGTTTTCCCTTTGAACCCATATTTATACCATTAAAAAAAAATAGAAAGTGGCCATATCTCGATTTTTGAACATAGTTTTCAAGTCATCTGACTCACTTTGAACACTTGAGACAAATTGAATTGAAAGATGCTATTAAATTTGATATGATAGTGAGATACACAAACAAATACAGACCAAGCATGACCTTATTCTTATCCACTTTCTATGCTAAGAAATTGTGCACAAAATAGTTGATACAACAGCTTACAGTATATATCACAACTAATTCATTCAACGCTTGAAACGAATTGAATTGAAAAATGCTATTAAACTCGATATGATACTGAGGGAACTCGATTCCTGGCTCTCCGAGTGTCACTGCTTTAGTTTTTTCTTTGTCTCAAGCTGGGGTTCAATATCACCATCATCATCTAGAATAAGTCTATACCTAAGTGGCCATAAATTTATTTTCTTATAAGGATATTTTCTTCTAGATCCACCAATAGGATAGGAAAAAAGGACCTCTAGTGATCTCCGCAATAGACTTCAAATTTCTATAAAGAACTTCCCTAAGAAAAACTCAACCACCAAGGGTTTTAGGTCAATAAATTTCTCTCGAATATTTCCAAGCATTATTGAATTTTTGAAAAACCCAAAAGCAAACATTATTGAAGCTATGCAAAACGCAAAAAGTAAATGTGGGTGGAAAATGTAGTTAAAGCACTCACCTCATGTGTTGTGACCCAGGGAGGCATATTTGCACACTTCAATATACCATTGGAAATCTCTTTCCAAGCACTCTTCAGCTGACTTTAAGGAGAAAATAAATTTATCTCTTGAGACATAATCTCCTCCAAAGTATAGGACTCCCCAACGATCGTAGCTCTGCTCTTCACTGCCAACAGTTCTTTCCTCTAATCTCAATGCCAATCTAGTTGACATTAATGCCAACATACCAAGTGCTACCAACCATTCATAAAATGCCAATTGTCCAAGAGTTTCATCTTATTTTCACCTTAAAACCACTATAACTCCAATATCATCAAAAAAAATAAATAAAACTCTTCTTCTATATAATATAACTATGATTTCATGAAAAACAAAAACTCAATAGCATGTATCTAAACTCCACTAACAAACTCACTCATCCATATTCTCTCTCATAGAAAAACAAACCCTATCAAACTATACTCATACAATTAATCTCTTGACCAAACCCTCACTAATTAGTATACATAGCATCACATTAATACATATATCTCTTAGCCTCAATGAATACTTCATCTCACCCACAACATATAATTAGTCTCTAATGACATTACTCTACAATAGAATAATTATGACCAAACATCTCACTGAAAATACCCACTAAAAAAACATACATCTAAGCTTTCATACACCATACCCAAGAACTCTAGTATCATTACATAAAGACTCGTTTACACATATCTAAGGACAACATATAAGGCCATACACATGGCATCAATAGATCTCAGCAACCTAGACTCATCCATGCAAAAATATTTGCACCACTACATCAAAGACACGAAAATGCACTAACAACAATAACAATAAAATAAATACTATAGTAGCCCCTACAACAAATGTTGTTAGAAACAATATTTTGTCATTACACAAGTGTATATGCACTATCTAGAACCATAGATTGAACTCTTCTCCAACTAACATGTAACTTGCATAACCTCCAACATGATTTCATAACACAACACAACAGGCTTCTTCAAACACTTACAATTGAACTCCTTGATCCATAAGAAACTAAAAGTGTACACATATATCACAACGCTCATTCCATGTGATAAACCTCATCGACCTCTACAAAAAAATCACAAAATTCATCATAGAAACCAACTCAACCTCTTTCTCCAACAGGTATGCACAATATCTTCGTCAATGTGTAGGTCACTCTGTCACATCATCCAACCTCTACATGAAATCCGTGAAAATTTCAAATCTGAAATACTACCGCAGTTGATATATTTATTTCACCTACTTATTTACGATAAGTTATTTACGTATTTCTTTTTAGTAAATTTTGAAATAAATACAACTGTAGTAATCACTTAACCATAAGCGAGAGAATAGAACAAAAACATATATAACGCAATAGAAACAATCACATGTACACAATTATTTTTGGACAATCTCCTCCGGGGAAAAAACCCGATGTGGGAAAACCAAGTGCAATAGATGAGGGTTTTGTATTATTCTTCAACAATGAATGTCTTTTAAAAATTACTAGACGAGTAGATTTCTTAAGAAAACACCCGAGATAAAGTCTCCAAAACCTATTGTAGAATTTCTGACACCCTGAGAAGACACCCTAGCTTCCTCTCGTGTCACTTTGTGTGATCTTTCGTGCGGTCCCTACATTGGGCTGCGTCACTGCGTGGTCACTCGGTGGTGCGACTCGAGCACCGAGCTCTATGGCCCTTTGCATCCTCCTCTTACATTTATCTGTCACTGCTGACTTCCCCTTCCTTCTTCTACCTCTGCAACTTTGCCCTGCAACTCTCCCTCTAAAATTGAATTCTATTTCTTCATAATCGATTTCCTTTGGGTACTAAGTGTGTGCTTGGCTTGCTTTCTAAATGAACCTCAAGCCTTCTCTTATAATCTTCTCGTTGATGAATCAATGACCCATATTAGATCTCTAATCAATGGCTAATATTAAAACATGACTTGATCTTCATTATCTAGAAGATTTTCACTCTGTTTTATTAATACCCTTTAATTATTTAATTTCCCTAAGTTTAGACTTAGGGACCTCATTAAAATAGTTAATTATTTTAATAAAACATGAACCGAGTGGGATTTCTACAAACGATTTCTGGGTACTTTGGAATATTGATTTCCAAGCCTCCTGACAAAATTTGAGACTTGGAACACTTTCCAATGATCTAAAATCAACACTCCCTCTTAGTGAGGAAAGTGTTGTAGAAAAATGACAACAACATCTGCTCTTACCTAAATCATCTAATACGCGGTTGATGTCTCGGATGTTGCCCCTCATCTGCTGCCCTCTATATTATTTCTCATGACACCTTAATTTCACTGCCTCATCCATACTACAGCTCCCTCTGAATTTCGATCCTATCCATTCCTCCTACTAGAATGGATTCTTGAACATCCCCATATTTTCTTTGAAGTAAGAAAACTTAGTCTTACCCGGATCTTTTGTGAGGATATCCGCCACTCGGTCTCCTGTAGGAATGTACTTCATTTGTATAGCTCCCTCGTTGGACATAGTCTCTAATGAAGTGACACATGATGTCAATATTATTTGACCATTCATGAAACACAATATTTTCATAGAGCTTGATCCAACTTTGATTATCACAAAAAATATTGGTCGCTTCCATCCTTTTCTTGAGTAAGTGCATGAGCAAATTTTGAAGCCATATGACCTCACACGAAGTTGTTCTAGGTACCATATATTTAGCCTATGTTGAGCTCAGTGCCATGGATTTATGTTTCCTACTACACCAAGAAGTCATTCCCGATCCGACACCGAAATAGTACGTACTAGCACACTTCCAATCTACTAGACTTCCAGTCGAGCGCTCGCGTCATCGAACCCACTCAACTGGATCTCATTACCCTTGGTGTACCTCAATCCAAGCTCGATTGTCCCCCCTCAACTATTTGAGAACATGTTTCGTCGTTGCCTAGTGAGCCCTCCTTGGTTCTACCATGAACTGAATAAAGGTATTCATGGCATAACAGATGTCTGGTCTAGTATTGACCAGGTACATCAATTATCCTATGAGCTACCTATACAAGGTAGGATCAGCCTCATCATCCTCAAACGTGTTGATTTTCTTCTAGTTTGTGATCATTGGTGTAGCCATGGGTCTACAATCCTCCATCTAAAATATCTTCAAAATATCTATAGTATATATTCCTTCCCCAAGGAATATTTCTCCCTCGTGTTGCCAAACTTCCAAACCCCAAAAATAGTGCATTTAACCCGGATCCTTCATGTCGAATTATGTTGCTATATTTTCCTTGCAATATTTGATGAGCCTAGATGATCCAATCAGAAATCGATCATCTACATATAGCACCAATATTAAAGTCTCATCCCCTACTCTCGGATAATATATATTGGGATTTGCATCACTCTTGACAAATCCCTCTTCTACGAGTAGTTGTCAATTCACCCATACCAAGCTCTAGGGGCTTGCTTCGATCCATACAAGGCTTTCCTAAGCATTCACACATGAGTTTTCTGCTCATGCATCTCAAGGCCCTCAGGGTTGTTCTATGTACACTTCCTCTTCTATCACCCCATTCAATAACGCAATCTCGGCATCCATCCGGTGAATCTCCCATCCCATATGCACCTGTAAGGGATATGATGGATCTGATTGAAGTATATCGAGCTACTAGGGTGAAGGATTCTTCATAATTGATCCCTTCCTTCCGAGCGTACCCCTTAGCCACAAACACGGCTTTAAATTTCTCTATACTACCATCTGGAGCATATTTAATCCTGTATATCCATCTCGAACCTACAACCGATGTACGTTGAGGTCTAAGAAATATTTCCCTGGATATCACTTGTCATGATGGAGTTGTAATCCTCGCACCATCGCATTTACCCACACCCGATGTTGAGTTGCCTCCCCGAAAACTAGAGGGTTATCCAACATGTGCTACCAATGCTTGGTACATGTCTAGTTGTCTCTGCGCCGCCTCTTCTCATTTCTAGGGAGCTCCAAAAAACTCCTATGCATCCCTCGTAGTCTATTGTAGTTCTCTACTAGTCCTTCCACTGTTGGTGGGTGGATTTACTTTCTTTCCCTCTTGTACTTCCTCGGAAAAGCTATCCTTAGGATCATTGTTCCTTGGAGAGGCACTAGATCCATCTCCCCTAGGTCGTTGTGGCTGGACCAACATATCCTCCTCGGATTGCGTAGCTGAATACATTTCCGAGGGATTTCTTGAAGGCTCCCTCCTCCATGAATTTCACGTCTTGTCTTACTAATATCTTCCTACTCTCGGCAATATAGATGTGATAGGCCTTTGCATTCTCTCTATATACCACAAGGTATCCTTTCTTTGCAGTTTGATCCAACTTCCTCCTTTTCTCATCGAGTACTTGGAAATACGCTATACTGCCAAATATCCTAAAGTGGCTCACCTCAGGCTTGCTACCAGTGAATAGGCTCTTGGGAGTAACCTTTCCTAATGCGTTATGAGGAACCCTTTCCTACACATATAAAATTTTATTACAAGCTTCAGCCCACATAAATTTGGGCATGTCTTGATCATACAACATTGCCCTTGTAGCTTTGACAATAGTCCTATTTTTCCTCTCTATGACTTCATTCTACTCTGGATTATACGTAGTATTCCATTCTCTCTTGACGCATTCTCTTGTATAGAACCTTGTGAAGTCCTTGTCAATATACACTCCACCATTGTCAAATGTCAATGTCTTTATCCACTTTCCTGTCACATTTTTCACAAGAGCTTAAAACTCATTAAATCGATCAAAGACCTCGTCTTTGGACTTCATAAAGTAGATCCATGTATTTCTTGAATGGTCATCGATGAAGGCGAAAAAATATTTTTCACCAGTAATAGTATTCGTGGACATTTTTCCACGGATGTCTGAGTGTATGAACCCCAACACACTCTTGGCATTATTGTTTCTTTTAGGATACACTTGCCTTGGCATACTTCCCTAATGCGCACCCTCTATAGACATAGTCTCGATTAGTGCTAAGTTCTGGAGCTCTTGTGACAATCTTCTTGAGAATTTTCAAGGATCCATGTAGTACATGCCCCATTCTTCTATGCCATAATTCATTCAAATCTCTCTCATCAGATCTGCACTATCAAAGCCATTGGAGAATCGAGTTGTAACTTGTACATTTTATGGATCCCTGATGCCAATTTGTGGCTTATTTTTCCATGTAGGGTGTTTTAACTAAAACTTTGTTGCCAATAAATTAAACGTCATAACCTTTGTTTTGAAGCTAAGACATAGAGATTAAATTCATCCCCAACCCTGGTACATGTAGAAAAACTTTTGGCTCGAAGCTTGTTGCCAGCTTCTATTTGAAATATTATGGTGCCTCTTCCAACAAGGGTACATTTTGCTTATTTCCCATAGTAATTTTGAAATTCATTTGTTCCTCCCTGGTAGCTTGAGAAGCATTCTCTAACTCTTGTCATGTGAGCATATGCTCCACTGTCAATACACCGAGATCTCTGGAGAGGCCATACTTGACACACAAGAAAATTCCTCTTCTAGTCCGGATGCCGGAACTGAGATGTCATGATCCCTCTATTCCTCCATGTGTTTCGGATAACCGTGTGAACCCTTCCGAGTTGTTTCTACATCAATGTTGGATCTTCATTCCACTTGCGAAACTCATCTTCTGTTACTTCCTATATAGCTTTAATACCATGTAAAAATTTCAAATCGAAATACTACTCCAGAAGATAGATTTATTTCGCCTACTTATTTACGATAAGTTATTTAAGAATTCATTTCAATAAATACAACTACGGTATTCGGTGAGCCATAAGTAGAGAATAGAACATAACACATATAACACAATAGAAACAATCACATTTACATATTTATTTTTGGACAATTGTCGTCGGGAAAAACCCAATGCGGGAAAATCAGTGCGGCAGATGAGGGTTTGTATTATTATTTAGAAATGGATGTCTTTTACAATTAGTATATGAGCATATTTCTTAAGAAAACACCCTGAGATAAATTATTTGAATCCTCTTGTATAATTTTCGACACCCGGAAGACACCCTAGCTTCTCTGCGTCACTCGCGTGATCTTACGTGAAGTCCCTACACTTTGGATTGTGTCACTCTATGTGGGCATTCGGTCTTGCTACTTAGTGCTGACCTTTGTGGCCCTTTCTGCATCCTCCACTTGCCTTTCTTAGTCACTATTGACTTCCCCTTCCTTCTTCTTCCTCTACAACTCCGCCTCTGCAACTCTCCCTCCGAAATCAAATTTATTCCTTAAGAATATATTTCCTTCGAGCATCGAGTGTGTGCTTGACTCGCTTTCCAAATGACCCTCAAGACTTCTCTTATAATCTTCTCGTTGATGAATCAAAGGCCGAGAAAAGATCTCTAATCAATGGATAATATTAAAACATGACTCGATCTTCGTTCTCTAGAAGATTCTCACTCTGTTTTTAGTAATACCCTTTATAATTTCCCCTAAATTTAAACTTAGGGACCTCATCAAAATAATTAATTATTTTAATAAAACACGAACAAAGTGGAATTTCCACAAACGATTTTTAGGGTTATTTGGAATATCGATGTCCAAGACTCCTCACAAAATTTGAGACTTGGAACACTTTCCAATGCTACAAAAAATCAACACAATCTACCATTTCTCTTAGTAAAATTCACACATTAACACTCTCATTCTCCCATTCGATTACACATCTTTTGTCTCGGATGAACACAATATATTTTTTTAGAAAACACATGTTGAACTAGTCCATGCACATTGTCTATAGCTTCACATCATTTGTATACTCTGTAACCTTGGGTTATATCTACTCCATGACCATTTAACCACAATTCCTAACACTTTCTCAATTGACCAAATCAATCAGTACCAAATCAATGTTAATTGGACCATATCAAGGAATGATCATATCAAATAACCACATTAACTGACTATTAGACCACTTCGATGAGCTAATTCAACCACTAAATCCATAAATAAATAATCATTGCATTCACATCAGTTTTGATGACCAATTCTTGTCTCCTAGACCAAATCAATTGGTGAAAACTTAGGACAAATTTAATTGAACTGATTGTAACCTTTATTTTGGAAAAATTATTGGTTTGTGCCCATGGTTTCCTTTTTCTAACCTACAAGCATTAGGGGAATTTTGAGGTATAAAATGGGCTTCCTATGAAAAATGTACAACCAAAATAAACTTTATAAGAACCAATAGGATTCAAGATGATGATTTCAACCATGGGGAGATGATTCACCATTTTTTTAAGTAAAAGGGTAAAAAGATTAAAAAATAATAAAATAATAAAACTACTTTTTTCAACTCATATTTTCAACTTATCTCCCAAATTTTTTACTCAAAGTTCGAGCGGGGAGTACTCATTGGATGAAAAATTTAATTTCTCATCCAAGGAGTACCCATGTTGCATACTTTTTATGGACCACGTTACACGAAAAAATGAGAAATACATGAAAAAACGTGATTGCAATCACATATTTTCATGTATTTCTCATTTTTCGTGTAGTAGGATCCATCGAAAGTATGCACCATGGGTACTCCTTGGATGAGGAATTAAATTTTTTCATCCAACGAGTACTCCCGCTCAAAATTTGAGTAAAAATTTTTGGGAGATAAGTTGAAAATAGGAGTTGAAAAAAGTAGTTTTTTCTTTTTTTCCCTCCAAAATTTGATGATGTAATCAAATCTTATTTTATTATTTCCACTGTTATTTTACAATTTCCTTAGGAGGCCCATTTTAGACCTCAAAAATTCCCCTAATGAGAGTGTCACGAGATCTTAATGGGAAACTTGGAATAAGTGCCACATCCACAATAAAGCAAGGGCATAACAATAAGGAAATTGCACTTTGTTAGAGTTAGGAGACCACGAAAATGTAGCAACACTTGCAAAACTCAAATCTCCAACTTCATCATTACTTCCTTAGACACCCCCTAGGACCCTGTAGAACCTCCAGGAAAACTCTACAACACTCAGCAAAAATTCAACAAAGCTGTTGATCATAATGACATGATCATCAAACTTGTTTACATGAAGTCCAACACTACTGACCCCATGGTTGAGATCAATGCCAACGCAATGCTACAAAAAATCTCCCCCTTTTGGAATTAATTTCAACCTTTGGCGACGCCACCAACTAATCTTCTTTCTCACTGTCAGACTATCTAGTCTCATTCTTTACTAGTGGCTATCTCATTCTCCACTTTTACAAATCAATGGAAAAAGGGTGATCAAATATTCATTGAATCATTATGCTAACATCACCTAAACATTATTCCTACTCATTTTTTTGATAATGGAATATGATAAACTACTACACCTATATGAACAACCATTGGAACAAAGGAATATGTTTCTCATTATGCAACAAATTTGCCTCTATGCCAACACCATGCACTTCTCTTATTGAATATGTTCCCCCCAAACATTTATTGTGGCTTCAAATAACTTATATTGTTATTTTACAATTCCTTTAGATGTTTCCTTTTCCTCCTTTTCCACATGCAAGGAGCTACGCAAACTTGATGAAGAATTCAACTGTCCAAATGGAAATCATGAAACTATAGGTCTAAAAAAGAATAATGTTGGCTAAAAATAATAACAGGGTTAAGACCTAGGTTCAAGAACAAGGGCCAACAAATATCCAATTTAGTCAAGCACAACACCAACATTTCCAGCTTACCCAAGACTGGATAAGGAGTATCACCCGAGGTGTGCCACAACCTTAGTTATATGGGGGGGGTCATGATTTGATATCAAGAAGAATACAATTGATTAGATCAGACTTAAATAAATCTCAACTCTAACATGTCTAAGTTCATCCACAATAGATCATGCACATTAATAAGAAGAGGTTACTTGAATACACACATTTAAAAAAATTTTAAGCAAAAGAATCTAAGTTTTCTCTCGTTAGTTGCTACAATTTCTCTTCTTCTTTGGTCGAGATAGGGAGTTGATATTTAGGGATCTAGAAGGGCCAAATTCCACAACCTTGGTGGGTTCAGAGATTGATTCAACCGAGCATAGCTCAATCAGTGGGTGTCTTTTCATATTCTCTCACTAATTCATCGAGTGGAATGGCGAGTGGGGGTTGGATTTGAAGAATGTGATCAATGAGGTCATCCTCATCAGGGTTTCCCCCCTATGGGAACAATATCTAAGGTAAAAAATGGGGTAGGGTGTGGTATGGTACACTTTTTCATCTTCTTCTTCATCCTCCAACCATAAGGGTAGGCCATGGTCAATGAAAGGTTGGGCTAGAGGATATACTACCAACTATTTGGATATGGGCCCATTCTTTATAGTCATGTTTCCATCCCTATAGCTGATATAAGCATCGAAAGTGGCTAACCAAGGTCTTCCTAAAATGAGGGGATATTCATTAAACTTGGTTTTCATCCGAAGCACCGGGGAAGTCGGTGGGATACTCCCACGAGTCAATCGAGACCATAACATCCTCAACAACTCCTTTCAAAGCTACTCGTGGATATATCTGCAAGTTGCAAAACGCGTGGTGGCCTTTCTTAAGGCTCCTTGGAGGTTGAGTTTCAGCATGGTTTCCCTGGTCATCACATTGATGGCAGCCCCAAGATCAATCAAGGTGTTGGGGGCAATGACACCATCAATGTGTACATCTACCATTGGACTCGAGGGGTCAGTGCTTCGGGAAAATCACTCTTCCCAACATCAATTCAGATAGTTTTCCTACAACATTAATGGTCAGGACATCTTTATTCTTTCTCCTATGATTTTTAAAGCATTTTTCTTTGATGATATTATTGTAAATAGGAACATCCTTAATGGCCTAGAGAAGGGGTATTTTTAAAGATATATTTTCAGTTCTCCCAGAAGTTCAGTCTCTTCTAGGGTGTGTTGTTTTAGCATGGATCAGCTTGCTCGAGGAAATGTAGGTTTATTAATCTGAGGGTTGCTTTCTTCCTTTTCCTCCTCAACCTTTGTGTGTGGATATGGAGGATGGTTGTCCGGGAGCTGATCTTCCGGACTTGTGGTTAATTTCATGTATCTCCACATCCTAAGCTATATCGGATGTCTCTCCATCGTAAACCTATTGTGCCTACTTGTTTTTTAGGTTCGGATTGGGTTGCGGAGGCATCCGATGCAACTTAGGGGGGAGAATAATGAGTGAGTTGAGGTTGAGGTTGGGGTGGAGGCAATAATGTAGGTGGTTGATTGAGTTGGGGCCTCCACCCCTTATGATGGTTTGTCTCCACTAAGTCTGGTTGAGGAACATACTATTGAAAAAGGTTGATTTACAAGGTCGAGGATGATATGGAGGGGCATAAGGCCAATTAGGAGGTGTAGGCCATGATGGAGGAGTGGAATAATAACAATTTTTGCATGGGTGAATTATGGTTTGCATGATGGTAAGAATAAGGTGCACATTGCATGCATTGTTAGTATGGTCGAGGCCCTTGATAGCTCCTTTGATTTATGAAACATAGCTTCTTAGGTCCTCCTTCCCCCACCTTGATATACAACTTTGAGGGCTAGGTAAGGAGGGGAAATTATCTATGGCATGATTCTCTTCACAGACTAAGAAAACATCTATGACATTCATTAGGCATTCATTTCGAGGGTGTTTCTTTGTACATATAGGGAAAAAAGATAGCTAAGGCCCTTTTCCAACTTCCTCTTGTTTTCTCTTGATTTTCATTATTTACATTTTCAAATAAAATATGTGCAACATCTCACTTTTGAAATCCTCCAACATGTTTCCAATCTCATGCTTCATGGAGGTGGAAGAGGAAGGGGTACTATACATGCTTTGACTAGCTCGTACATTTTTTTCCCTGGCTTCCCCTAGAGTAGTTTCTAAAAAAAATCTTGATGTCTTCATAAGGTAGTTGATAGATATCTCCTCCGCATAGCATATTAATGGGTTTCTATAACCTCTTCCCCGATCCCTCAGCAGAATTACTAGCTTGAGTGATCTTGGATCAAGGGTACAATTAGCTCTCTTGTAATTCAATCTGGAATATTTCTTCATAATCCTCCAAAGATTCATCAAGCACTAGGGTCATTCTAAATATATCCTCCTTGGTCTCTTTGGACCTCCTATAGTCTCTATATTTTTTGTTTAAGGATTCTTGCATCTAAGCCTAGTTAGTGATATTGTTCCCAAGCGGACCCATGAACCAACACGAGGCTACATCCTTGAGGGTGGATGGGAACAATTTCAACTTTTTTTCATCTAAGGCATAGTCATAAGTCTTACATAACTCAAAATTTATTCCATGGAAGTGTGGAAGGGTTGAAGGATTTATTTTCTTCATTCAAGCTTCTTCATCATATTCTCTAATGGGAAAGAATCCTTGGTTCCTAGTTTTAGCCATGAATTGGATAGGTGAAGCAAGTTCCTCTGGTGAATCAAGTTACTCTTCTTGCCCAATAGGTCCTTCAAATTTTTCAAAGGGATCACCTAGAGGGTGTTCTACCTCACAATCATTGAAGAAGAGTGAAGGGTGACTGTGTGGGGATGTGGAGTTTTTTGGTAAGAATTTTCGTCGATTTTCACTACTCCTACGAGGCATGAAAGTGAAACTATTTTTTTGTTTTTCAATATTTTGGAACTGAATGTAAAACAAAAAGAATAAAGGAATGTTGAAGCAGAAACAAACATCTACTTAGACACCTCCCCAAACGAAAAACTCCAAAAAAGTGGTGAGCCCTGGTATGCACCAAGAGTGTTGCAATGCCCGCAGGCTACTCAACTTTACTTATCAACCCAAGGTTCATACAAACTTTGAGGTGACATTGCTATATGCACTGAAGATTAGCTCTAATTATGCCATCCTCATCTTAGTTCTACATTGAGGTGCTAATAGCTATGGCTAATCCGAAAGAGGAAATCTGTCACTCTTTTAATTGCAACATAAGACCGAAAGAAAATCATAACCACTACTCTATTGGAAAGAAAATAAACTACACTATATTGCATCTGGCTCATCTATTTATTGTCTACTTTTTGCAAGGAAGAAATATCAACATTGATTCTAAGTACAAGAAAGGAAATTATACTAAGTTGCATTCAATGTCTAGATTACTTGATTAACTTTGCAAGAAGGAAATAATATATCTTCGCACACATGCTGAATTAATGACTTACTATTTTCTATCTAATTAATCCTAACTAATGTGCTAATGATGTATCTTTTTGATGGAATAATCACACTTCAAATTACCTCGTTTTGCAGCAAGAGAAGAGGGAGTTTAGGTGTCCTAAGGGTGTTCCCGAACAAAGGATTAAGATCTGCAGGTCTATTGATGGCATTTCTAGGCTTAGGTGAGGTGGAGGAGTGATTTTTTGGATGAAGGAGTGGGTTCTCAACACCTGCTACAAGAAGCTACTATCGGATTCCCGTTTTTCTACAGGATGTCTTGTAATGCCGCAGTACATAGGCCGAGATGGTTTGGAGGCCGTAAATGATGAATAGAGGGCTAGGGAAGGTGACCGAAAGGTGTCTCCAAGGAAATGGAGGATGAAAAACCACCTTGGCCAACCTCGAGCTCTCAAAAAGGCTTGTCTTCCACCAAAAAGGGTTGCTCTCGATGGTGTGATGATGGTCTCCAAAACAAGGTTGTGGGTGACTTGGATGGAAGGTGATTGATGGAGGGTGGAAGCTCAAAGTGATAGTGCTACAAGGGTCCTTCTCTGTTGTTGTAACCGAACTCGTAAACAAGACATACACCGATGCATTCATCATTAACAAACTTATCATAGAAATGGTGGAAAAGATGAGTTTAATCTAACTAGAACTACCTATACACTTGAAATAGAAATCTACCTATGAACCTATAGCATATTCATGATAAATAGAGTAAAATATATCCTAAATTTTTCAAGAAATAATAAACTAAATATGTTTTGTATGTGGTGGAATACCTTTCTCCTCAAGCTCCAATGGAAGAGGTGAGAGAGGGAGGCTTGGCAACATAGTTTTTGATATTTTATATGCTACCAAAATGTAATGAAATTAACCAACTATTGAATCATAAAGGAAAGATGAAAGTGTACACAAGAAATAATATAGCCCATGGATTGGGCCCTAACCCACAATCTCAGCTCCCTGAAATCAACTCAGTGAGAAAGAAACCAAATGCTCATCTTATTTCATAACCAATATCTTACATTAACAAAGAAAGAAAAAAAATTCTAATACACAGCCAAGGGTTCTCTAGTTGCATATAAAATCAGAATCCTAATGAGCCCTTGCTCTTGTCTATTTATACAATATGGTAGCTACCAAAGGCTCCCTAAAAAGTAGGTCTTTGTTCCCTTGAAACTTGAGAGAAGTGGAGCTTGGCTCCCTCTTATCATCTACTTTCTCGCTTTCCTTTGACTTCGAGTTGTTGGAGGAGGATGTGAAGAGATATTGGCTACTTCTAGGAGTTAAGAAGGTGGTCAACCTCCCTATGATTTCTCCTCATTGTATACTCGAGCCCCGATATGGAATCTTGCTCAAAAATAACATTATTTCCTACATTTAAACCATATTAGGCTTCAAACCATGACAACCCTTAATACACCACTCTCACTAAGAAAAAATATGAAAAAAATGTAATTAAATGTGTGAGAGAGAGAGTAAATAAGCTAAAAAATGTGACATTATAACTCCTTAAAATATACCAAATGATGGCCCTCATCACATACCAGCTCCTCCCTATCAGGTGTGTCCAATGATCTGCCACCTCCAATTGTTTCCCCTCTATCCAATCTGTGTCCGCAGCGAGACCTACTACCATAGGCTCCATTAGTATTTTTTTTCCTACTCTTGACTAATCCTCATTTGTACCTATTTCTGCAACTCTGACAAGCTCTAAAGAATCACTGCATTAACCTCTATCTACTTTTCCTGAGCCCTTGCAAGTATTTCGTGAGCCTTGAACAACCTGTCATTATCTTACTTAAAACTTTTGATCTCTTCACTCAAGCTCCTCAATGTATTTGCTACACTAGGAGAATTCTCATCTCCTTGCTACCCAACTGATTTGTAGGGAGAGTCACATGAACTATAGTCTACCATTTTTCTTTTCATCCTTGATTCTCTTCTTCCTACAAATATATCATGTCAGATAAACCAAATAGGTACCAAACTAAAATGCATACCTTATTGTTGTTCATGGGAGGCTTATCTCATCTTCATTATCAGTCCACATTAGCATGTACATGTATAATCATAAACATATCCAGATAATCAACATATCGACATATACCATCAGGCATGACCATACCAACATTATACCCTAATCCCATGCATGGAAACCATGACCTTAACAACATCAAATTTTACCCAAGAGAGCACAATCATACTTTGATACCACCGGTTGATTTGAAATTGGAGGAGAAATTCTCCTTCCTAAACTGACCATCCTCCGACGCTTTGCAAGTAAAAATGGGTCTTATGTAGACACAAGTTTTGTGGTTTCTGTAAGGATAATGAGTTAGTTTTTTATGTGAATTTTGATCAAGTAAAATGTCATCATTTAACTCATAAAGACAATCAATAAGAGAGACAACATAGAATTTGGTGATAGACTTGACCCCTCCGGGGCTACATCTTCGGGCCTAGTAACACAACTAGACCACTCCATAGATTTCAGTGATAAAGAGTGCATAAAGTATACTGGAAATATGACTGGCTAGTTTCCCCCTCAAGGAAACATTCTCTTGCAAATAAATTTCACTCTAAAAATCATGACAACCTACAGTTACTCATGAAACAATCAATAAGATAAGGGCTCTCACCTCAAGACCCTATACTCCATCTTAAAATGAGCATACATGTACAACAATTCCAAATTGAAGTACAAAAAAGAGAGCTTTCCTCAAAACAACATAATGAGAAAAAGACAGACATGAGTTGTACCATAGAAGTCATAGTTGTTGTAGATTAATATGAAGGTTTTAGAACCCCTACAAGGTCCTATACATGCTCAAAATCCTTCAAAAACAACTCCAAAACATTGATTGATACTAGCACCCATAGACTCAAACCTACAAAGATTCTCTTCAGAAGTCATCAAATCAATAAACAAAGGCTTCCATTGGATCTAGAATGTCTGAAAACCCTTATCTCAAATCTTCTTGATCACCAAAAGACCAAAAAATCAACAAGTTATAGCTCTCCCATAATTCTCGACACTGATTGATCCTCCCACCCATAGACTCCAACCTACAACTATTCTCTTTCGAAGTGCTTAAATCAATAAACAAAGGCTTCCATTGGATCCATAATTTCCAAAAAGCCCCCTATCTATACTAATTTTGAGCTCCAAAAGACAAAAAAACTCAACTATTTATGACTCTTTGTCTTCATTCTTATTTGTTTATTTGTCCTTCAAATTCAATAAACTCGCTAACAAAGAAAAAAAATCCACCTTTATTTCTAATCGGGAGGAGAAAATGTTGCCCACAATAGGTGAAAATTGTCGGATTATTAATTTTTCCAATGACCCTTAGCGCTAAACTAGGGTCACGTGGCATGCCATATGCCCAAGGGCTAGGGCCAACGGTCCGCCCTCGCTAGCCTAGGCCCCGAAATTCATCGAATTGTGGTCACGTTGGAGTTAATATGGCCGGTGGTCGGGGCTAACCACCTATCCCCCACCACCTAAATCATCTCATTGGTCTGATTTGTGGTTGTATGGGCTCCCATATTGATCTAAATGGAGTATGTTAGTTTTTGTTGTGCTAATTATTCTTTTAGATTTTGAATATAATTGTTTTATGTGTGCTTAAGGGTCCAAGTTCTCTTGCAAATTATCCAGTCTCATGATTTTTTTTTCATGTAAATTTAATGAACAATTTAATATAAAAACAAAGGTTGAACAGTAGAAAATAAAGTACAGTACATCACCATACAACACATCAACATAGGTATTTTATGAAGGAGTTCACCCCTCCTGGGCTACATCTCCTTGGTCCAGCTTCCATGGATTGAGCCTCTATATTATGCTAAAATTGACAAATTAACCTATTTACAAAGATCTTTTGCCCTTGAACCTGCACCAATGAGTCTAGAATGCCCAAAAATGGCCATCTGGCCTCTTTTTCTCCTAAATTGGTCGAAAACTTGAAAATTTATGACCATTTACATTTTCTCCACTATTTTAGGCTCTAATTTAGCTAACTGGAACTAAATTGGCAGTTTCCACTGAAATTTGGGGGTCTACCAACTTAATTGTCATTAAATTAAGTAAGTGTGGTTAGCACTAATTAAGCATTGCTTAGTGTTAAATTGTACTTACGCTAATCCTGAATTAACTGTGGATTAGCCGCTTAATTAAACAGGTTTATGGTAATTAACACAGTTTAATTTTTAAAACTCTGCATTTTAATTATCCCCTGTCGGTGGTCTTCGCGTTGAGGTCGTATGATTCAGGGGTTGGCCCCCTCTCCCCCTGCCATAACACATGGTATAATTTAAATATATGTGGATCCACAATAGGGTTAAGATACACGGTATCGCGGAATGGTATTGTGTGGCACTGGCTTGTGGGAGGTCGTGGGGTTGTACCTGGTGCCTCCGCCCGAACCTTGAACCAAAAATTTTGATCCACCATACAACCATGGGGGAGGGCATGTGGCGGCCCCATGTTGCACCACGTTTCCTCACCCAATTGGCTCACTTTCAACCGAACCAAAATTGCCACGTAACCCAAATTTCTTAACCAATACCATGCTGCCACTTGGAATTTCATCATTCACCGGAGGAAAATGCCAAAATCGACCCTGCCCAGTCAACATGCCACGTCAGCAGTACGGACTACTCACTGGGCACATGTTTGTCTTTTTTTTTCTTATTTAGCAAAATGAACAGAACTTGTTTCCGGGAGCATACGGAGTCCATTTTGCGTGAAACAAAGTGCATCAGATTCAGAACAACGAGCACTACGCAGTCGTTCAGGTTTGAAGCCACTATGAGAACTTTGATTTTTGAGCATAAAACTGAGCCCTTGATCATTCCTCCCCACTGGAAGTTTTTGGACCCCAAAATATCATATTCAATTGAAAAACAGGTGAGGGTAAAATTCCCTCACCTTCCCAATTTCAATTCATTTTCCTTTTGAAGGATTTTCTCCTTTAAGCCCCACTCGAAGATAGTCAACACTTCCTCTTGTCGATGTCCTTGTCCTCCTGTCAAGTATGGTGTCTTGTTGTAGCTCAACAAAGAAATATGGAGAAAAATATTCAATATATGGCAGTTGAACATTCTCTCCTTTATATTCTATCAAAGGAGGCTCATACAATCTCAAATTTTCAACAATAACAACTAAATAAATTCGCATGTATGAAGGCAAATCAAGCTTGAAGGCATTGTTACCAATCTTTTCTAGAATTTTGAAAGGACCATAACGGATTGGTTTCAGATTTTTACCTTCTCCTTGAAGCCTTTCATTGCTAATGTGAAGCCAAACTTCGTCACCAACGTGAAACTTATGATCCACACGATGTTTGTCGTGCCTCACTTTGTCCTTGCCTTGATTTATCTAATTGATCTTGCACTATTTGATGAATCAACTGAATTTTCTCTATGAATTTCTTTGCTTTATCTATGTCGCTATGTCCATCGATAGCTACATATTTCCAAAAAATTAAATCCAATGGAAATTTTGGCAAGTATCCAAGACATGCCTCAAATGGCGATGTTTTAGTAGAGGAATGTTTTGCACGGTTGTAAGCATGTTGAATGTAATGCAACTTTTCATCCCACAACTTAGGATGTTTGTTGCAATATCATTGAATAATATGAATGACTACTATGTTGACCACCTAGGTTTGACCATCTTTTTGTGGATGAAAGGTTGTACTCTTCTTCAACTTAATGTCCATCAAGTCCCACAAACTTGACCAAAAATTCCCAACAAATCGAGAATCTCGATCACTTACAATAGATGTAGGGAACCCACAATGAACCCAAACATTTTGAAAGAAAAGATGAGTTGTTTTTTCAGCTGTAACTTTCTTTTTACATGGCATCAAAATACACATTTTTCTGAACCTATCCACAACTACATACAAATAATCATGACCTCTTTTAGACAAAGGAAGACCTCTTACAAAATCCATAGAAATACTCTCCCATGGACGTGAAGGAACT
Source organism: Pinus albicaulis (assembly GCA_034641835.2). Lineage (NCBI taxonomy): Eukaryota > Viridiplantae > Streptophyta > Pinopsida > Pinales > Pinaceae > Pinus > Pinus albicaulis. Next base: position 1,300,910,654 of record CM076580.1, on the reverse strand, counting down.
GTGAGTGGTGTGTACAATCCTAACTTCCTATTACTAGGCTTATTGACTGCACATAATGAACAACCTTTAATAAAATGTGACACACTTTCAAGCATACGAGGCCAATAACAATACCTCTGAAGATTTTCCATTGTTTTTCTTACACCAAAATGTCCCGCAATAAGAGAAGTGTGTGCTTCCCTTATGAAATTCACTCTCTCGCCCTGTGGAATACAAAGCTTGCCCAAATGATACAACAAGTTATTATGAACATGATAATATAATTCCTCAACTTGGCGGCCTTAACTCAAGTTTTCATAAACATCTTGAAAGTCGTTGTCAAATGGATATTGCTCAATGTAACTTTCATGTAAAACAAAAGTATTCTTGAGTAAAGTAGCTTCATTAATAATAGGCCTAGAAATCATATTAGAAACCTTGTTGTATATACCTTTCTTATACTTGATGACCAAGTGGAATTGCTGCAAGAATCCCATCCATCGAAAGTGCCTTGACTGCTGCAATTTATTTTGTGATTGCAAGTATTTCAATGGTTGGTGATCAATGTGAATGATGGTTTCCTTTCCCATCAAATAATGTTTCCACTTCTTCACACTTTGAACCAACGCATATAGCTCTTTATCATATGTAGGATAATTTATCACTGCACCATTAAACATTTCTAAATGGAATGAAATAGGCTTACCATGTCGTAAAAGGACTGCGCCCATGGCATAGTCACTTGCATCTGTTTGAATCTCAAAGGGTTGTATCAAGTTCGGTAATGCTAATATTGGGACTGAACTGATCTTCTTTTTCAAAGCATCAAATGCTTTTTTTTTATTGCCTCCCCACTGCAATACTTTCTTAACACTAGTCAATTCATGTAATGAAGCTGCAATAGAGGAAAAATTAGCAATGAACTTCCTCCAATATTATATTTCTCCTAGAAAACTTCTTATCTCTGTGACTGACTTGGCTGTAGGCCAATTCACAATGACCTCAACTTTAGAGGGGTCCATATTTAGCTTACCTCCTCCAACAATATGTCCCAAATACACTAAAGAATTTTTACCAAATTCACATTTCGACATCTTCAAAAACAATTGTTCTTTTCTCAAGACATCAAGCACCTTGTTCACATGCATGACATGTTCTTCTCATGATTTGTTGAATATAAAACTATCATCTAAGTAGACAATGATAAACTCATCTACAAATGGTCGCAATACATCATTCATAACTCTCATGAAAGTAGTTGGAGCATTGCAAATACCAAAAGGCATAACAAGCCACTCAAACAATCCTTGTTTAGTTTTAAATACGACCTTCCATATGTCCTCTTTAGCTATTCTAACTTTATGATAACCACTTCTTAAATCTAATTTAGTGAAATACTTTGCATACCTCAATTGATAATGCAAATCATCAATCCTTGGGAGTGGATAACAATTATTTATCGTGATTTTGTTGAGTGCACGGAAATCCACACACATGCGCCATGTTCCATCCTTCTTGGACACCAATACAATTGGTGAGACACGTGGCGAGGTAAATGAACGAATGATACCTTTATTCAATGATTCTTGGATTTTCTTCTTGATTTCTTCACTTTCCATTATCGACATGCGATACATGCCAATATTAGGGAGTGGAACATCCTGTTGCAGTTGTATCTCATGTTAGATTCCTCTCTTGGGAGGTAACCCCTTTGGTTCCTGAAACATATCACCATGTTGATTTACCACATCAAACAAGTAATATTTTAATCTATCATCACAGCCTTCAAAAGATTAAAAATCCTTATCATTCTTTTGTTTGATCATAAGAAGCACAAATTTTTTTCTTGAATTTACTAGTCTCTTCATTTGCCTAGCATTAACCAAAGAGAGGTTTAGCTTTTTGCGATGAGATCTCACAATATATTCCACTCCATCTTTGAACAAGTGGTACTTGTTCTCATGGCGATAGAAGACTACTTTCTTGTCATAGAGATATGGGCTATCCAAAACAATTCCTGATATGTCAAGTGGTACAACATCTAACTCAACTTCATCAATGAAGTTTGCGGTAATTACAAACCGGAAAATACATTTTCTCGTAACCTAAAAATTTATATCCTTGGTTATCCAACCCAAAGGGTATGGCTTATGATGAGGTAAGGTTTCAAGATTCAGCTTCTTGACTAAGTTTTCATATATGAAGTTCGCTTGAGACCCACTATCAAATAATGTGTCAATTTTTATGTTTTGAGATCACTCTTACATGAAACAACTCTATTCTTGTTTCTTCACTTGGAGTGTTACTATGACAATTTGATGAAATAGTACTTGCTATGGCTTCTTTTCCCTTTGTGACCATGGCTGAAATTTTAGTCTCATCTCTTGAGTCGAATCCAAGATCCTGTTGTGTGGTAGTGGATGTCTTTTGTTTCCCCTTATTGTTGAATTTCTTAGGCCTCAATTCTGGATGAAGCTTCCAACAATGGGCTTCATCATGACCCTCTTTGGAGAAATGAGTACATGTGGTTTTCTCCCCTTATTTCTTAATGGATGAATTATTCTTTCTTTTTTACCCTTGAAATCCTTTCCTTTTTCACCACCCTTGAATGGTTTCTTTTTACCCTCTTCTTGTAAATTTTTCCCTGTTGTGTCAAGGTGTGTATCTTGCACACAAACCTCATCTAGACTAATGGGATTAAACATGAGAATGGTATATTATGTACTTCAGCAAAGTTTCTTGGCTATGCAAATCAACTCCTAACATAAGAGCTCTTATCCTAAATTCATGAGTGTAATCTTGCACACTTTGACCATTCAATTGTCTAAAATTTTTCCAAATCATAATAGTTTTTGCATGTAAGCTAGAGGATAGTACTGCCTTTGAATGGCAACAATAAAATTTGACCGAGAAATTGAGATCTTACCATGTTGCTTAATATCCTCTTGTGTCTTTTCTTCCCACCATACAAGTGTTGAACCCTCCATTCTTAAGGAAACAAATTGAATCTTTATGTCATCTTCTTGAAGGTTCTGAATTCTGCAATAGACCTCCAATTAATGAATCCAATTATCTATCTTCTCTGCATTCACTTCACCATTATGCATCGGAAGGTCAAATTTAATATCAATTTTAAGTAAGGGTGATTTACCAGCTCCTTTTGAAGTGTGTGTATGAACAGATGGAAGAGTTGTGGTAGTGGAAGATGATGATGAGGAAGGTGAAGATGGTGGTGAGGATGTGTTGAACCTCAGAATTACCCTCTCTTTGACAACTTTTCTCACCTCTTTCCATCACTTTCTCATAAGATCACAGACCCCAATCAATGATAAATTATAGGTTTTGTCTTAAGGAATTCATTAAAATGACTGTCATATTATATTTTCATGTTCTTGCTATTTGAATAGATTTTTTCAATTTAGCTACAGAATGCAACCTATTCTGCAGCTAACCGTGGATTCCGTAGCTACTCTCATGGTCTGGCAGGTTCCATATGTCAAATGAAGAATTGGGCCACATGGGCGTTTCTAGAATCATCTCCACATGGATTATATCCTATTCACTCGGTCTAGATTGACAGAAAAGCAGGCCTAAGATCATGGTCAAAGGTGTGGTCAAAGTACGTTATCCGAAAGCAGCAGGACTCTTGATTTTCTCTATCGTAGAAAATCAAGAGTCTAACAGTCCTATTGCAAGTCTAATTTGAATTATCCACCTGTAGCAAGTTTATCTCACAAAAATTTATGTTATTTTCCTTTAAAAATCAGTTGTACAGAACCGAGAGGACAGTTCAGAATTTAAGTGTTAAGTTTAAGCTTTTTGCTGATACTCTGTATTCTAACTTAATTTTACCATAATACATAGTTCATGTTGCCAATGACTATTTAAGCGCATCTTTAACCAGCTAGTAGTTCAGCCGAATCAGTTGCATAGGGCCCCTGCACTGGAGGAGGTTTTTCCTTTGTTGTTTTTAGTTCAATTCCCATTACTCTGTTTTCAAAAAATTTGTTTTCTAATTAGATTGATGTTTCATTCTAGTTTTTTATCAATAGCATAACATTAAATCACAATTGTGTAGCCTTGTTCTTCTAAGATATTTGGTGAAGATAGATAAATCTGTTTTCGAAATCAAATTAAGATTGGAGTAATAAGATTACACAGTTGCCTAGTTTGCTTACTGTTTTGTCATTTATTTCCTTAGAACAGAATTGTCAATTAACTGTGTCAACAGATGTTTTCAAAATCCATTCCAATATGATGATCATAAACTAAATGGTTAAATATCTAATTCATACAGTGGTTGAATTTACTTTGCACATTGTCATTTTCTTTCTAGGAACTTAGAGACTAAGGCATAATTGACTTCTCACATAGCATCTCAAGAGGTTAACACTTCACATTGAATGTTGTAGAAAAGTCAAATATACATTAGTTGTTTTTAGTTAGTCTTACATGCTTTCATATTTTTCTTTTAGATCCTCACTTAATTGCATCATTGATATTCTTAAAGATCATTCTAAAGGAGATTGATTTAATCATGTTTCAAGGTGAATGGTTGAATGTTTAATGAGTGCAATTGCTAAGTTACTTTTTGCAGACTTTACTTAGTTTTCTAGTTCATTAGGTATAATTGGTTACTTAACACTATCTCAAGAAGATCACACTTCATAATTGAATATTGGAAGTAACTAAATATACCTTAGATGTTTTCATTGCATTTTTTGCTTATTGTTCTAGGACATTAGAAGATTAAAGTACAGACAGCTACTTAACATCATCTCAATAAGGTCACACCTCATAATTGAATGATGGAGTAACCAGAAGTACATTAGTTGTTTCATTTTTTGCTTTTACAAGCACTGCAGTTTCAATCTTAGTTTTAGAATTAGATCTATGGAATAGAACTAATGATAAGATAAGATAGATGCTCTGTTTTCCAAATTAGGTCTCAACTAGCCAACAGTTTTTGGTTTATTTTTATGAAAATTAGACTAACTTAGAAACACTTCATTTTCTTCCTTCTAAGAATTCATTAGATTCATTTAAATATTTTCATAGTTTTAAGTTAAATCATTCTTAGACATCAAAGAACAAAAACCCCTCAAAACAACATAAAATACAAAACAACGAGGTAGAAAATAGATTAACTAAGCACATACAGTGCACCACACTTCATCAGTTTACAAACCTTGATTGATAATTAACTAAAGCAATTTAAGATATTAAATGGACTAAACATTTTGGCGCCATTGCCGAGGAAGTGTAATTAGGTAACCTCATTTTCTACATCTAAAAAAAAGATGTGTACAGAAAGAGACTCTAGAGGCAGATTCATAGCTAGAGGCAGGAGTTTAATCCCTACAACACCACTCACTCCACCAAGACTAAGAAATGATACACCTCCATCTCAAACTCATACTCCATATTTCACTAGCCATAGACTCCCTGAAGTTTTAAGGTCAGACATCCAATTGGGAGGATCCCCTACTTTATCTACTGAGGCAGTCTTAGAAGAAGAAGATCCTAGGTCTCCAATAGAAGGAGTAACATTTTTCACCTCTACAGGAGAACACATTTTAGCTGAAGAGTTAGAAATTCCTAGTGGAGAGGAAGAAGAAGAACCTTTCTTCAACATACCATTGATAGAAGAACCAGAGGAAGAGTAGTCAACCTTACAAGTTGACTCTCATATCAGCGCTGAAAAATCTATAATGGCAGGAAGAGAAGGAGAAGGAGAAATCTTAAATGGAGAAAATGTACTATTTGGAGGAGGAGATAGAAGTAGGGGTAGAGGAGGAGATAGAGGAAGAGGTAGAGGAAATGTAAAAGGAGGCAGAAGAAATAGGGTAATTGAGAGTTTTTTTGGATTCCCTATAGTTGATGAAGATACCAATGCCACCATGAAAAATATCTCACCTTCTGTCCTCCCAAACTTTCATTGATTGAAAAGTGAAGACCCTGAAACCTTTTTGTTTGAATTTGAAGTCTTGTGTAGAACTTATGATTATTTACAAGACTCTCAAAAACTCAAATTGTTTACTTCAACATCAAAAGAAGAAGCTCTAAAATGGTTCATGATTCTAATCACTAGGTCTATTAAGACAAGGAATGATATGAAGAGAGCATTTCTAGAAAGGTATTTGGATTATTGCATACCTATTAATCACAAGGAAGAAGTGTTTAAAATGATGCAAAAAGAGGATGAAAATTTGGAGGATTTACTTGAAAGATTCAACTATAACATAAAAAGAGCAAAAATGGAAAATTTAGATCAAGACACTTTAAAAGCTCTTTTGTTGAAAACCATTAGAGATGAGTGGATAGACATCCTTAACATGATGGGGAAGGGGGATATCTCTCAACTCCCATTACCTGACATTGGGGAATTATGTATTCATCTCTCAAGAAGAAAATCAAAAACTGGGAAGGGTCCAAGAGATTCTGCTCTTGCTAGGGTAAATAGATCTGCAACTGGAACAGTGAGTAGAGCAGAAATTGGAAACATGCTTGATGAATTTAAAACAGACATTTTAGGGAATCTTAGTGAACAGATAGACACCCTTAAGTAACAAAACAAGCAGAAAGCCGAGACTTATGCTTTAGATATTTTTTGTCCCAAATGTAGAAATAAGCATGCATTAAGAGAATGTCCTCTTGATGCAAAAGTCATAGAGCCCTGTATAATTTGTTCAGGAAGTCATGAGACTAAGAGTTGTCCTTCAATTCCTGGTCTTAAGGTTGTTTTTCAAGAAGAAACAACTTCAAATCCAACAGAATCTTTTTGCTTTGTCTCTAGAAGGCCATGGCAGGGGCCACAAACTCAAGGTTTTAATAACCAAATGTATACTCAGCCCCCACCAAACTGGAATTCTTGGCAGCAACCTTGGCATCAATCTCAATCTCAATCTCAACCTTGGGCTCAAGAAATGCAAAATTCCTATGGAAGATTCTCTCAATACTATCAATATCCTCCATCATATCCAAACTATCCTCCCCAACAAATTCCTCAACAATGTCAACAACCCCAACTCCAAAACCAAAACCAAAATCCACAACTCTCACTACCATTCCCTCAAAGACCAAATTAGTTACCTACCTAACCATTACCAAACCCCAACAATAAAAATCCTCAGAATACCTATATGATAGAAGGACAGCAATTTCCAACCTACATGATTTCTCCTCTAGATCTTAATGATGTCCAACTTAGATCTGATAGGATATTAGAAAAGAAAAAGCCTTTTGTAATCATTCAAGAACAAGACAATTCTGAGAAAGATTTTCTACAACCCAATAAAAGTTTTGAAGAAGGAACATCTCTTCAAAACCAAAATTCTGAAAATGAAAAACAAAAAGAACCAATAAACTCAACTCCTATCATAGAGCAACCATCATTATCTACTTCTACACCTCCTTTTCCTGAAAGATTACAAGTTGATAGAGGGGTAGAAAAACATATTAAGTTTCCTATTATGATTTTCTAGATGAATTGAAAAATGTTTGTATCAAAATCCCTTTGTTACAAGGAACTTCCAATTCCAGCGGTCAAGGAAATTCCAATTTTAGCTAAAACAAGAAAGGAGTTGAGTATGAAGAAACCAGGAAGAAAAACAAAAGAAATAAAAAGAATTCAACTTGTAGGAAAAATAGCAGACATAATGATAGGAAAAATTGTTATTCAAAAATATTTAGATCCAGGAAGTCCAGTTGTAAAAACACATATCAATGAAGTTGAAATTCCAAATACATTGATTGATTTAAGAGCAGCAATAAACATCATGAGCAAATAGACCATGGAACAGCTCAAGCTTCCTAATCTTCTTTATACACCTACATTACTGCAATTAACAGATAGATCTGTAATCAAGCCAGATGGTGTGTTAGAAGATATCTCAGTGCCCTTAGATTCTAGGGAGTACCCTGTTGATTTTATGATCTTAACTCTTAAGAATAATCTAGGAGGACACCCATTCATATTAGGAACACCTTGGTTGGCTACAGTTGATGCTTTCATTAGTTGTAGATCTGGTGACATGTATATTTCTGATGATAACTCAACTAAGAAATTCACTCTATATCCTCCAGCAAGAACAATCACAGAGATAGATGACAAAGAATGGATTGATGATGAAGATGATATACAGCCTCTCTTTACTATTTCAACCATTAGTGAAGATAGTCAAATCTTAAATACAATAGAAAATTATGAATGATTCCAGAATATGAACATGATCAATTTCAAGAAAAATCCAATATTGAATATTTGTCATCTAGGCAGATGTCTCTTTATTCTATGGAAGAATTTGGTAGCTCTACAGTTGAAATCTTTCCAGGGAAAACCTTGAACATAAACAATAACTTGGAAAAATTACAACAGGAAAAGCTAAACAAAACATTACAACAACATTCTTCTGCATATGCATGGGAATACACTGACATGAAAAGAATTAGTCCTAAGACTTGTATACATCACATTTACATTGAGGAAAATTGCAAACCTATCAAACAGCCTCAGAGAAGGATGAAACCAAATCTTAGGGAAATTGTGAAAGAGGAATTACAAAAGTTGCTAAATGTAAACTTTCTTTACCCAATTTCAGGCAGTCAGTTGGTTTCCCCTCTAGTGATTGTGCCTAAAAATAATGGTAAATGGAGGGTATGCATTGATTATCGAGAATTGAATAAAGCTACCATATAAGATCATTTTCCTTTACCCTTTATAGATCAAGTGTTGGATACATTAGCAGGTAAAAAGTATTTCTCATTCCTGGATGATTTTAGTGGTTACAATCAAATTCAAGTAGCACCTGAAGATCAAGATAAGACCACATTCACCTGTCTAATGGGGACTTATGCCTACCGAGTACTTCCTTCTGGATTGTGCAATGCACCTGCGACATTCCAAAGGGCAGTGCTAGGAATTTTTTCTGATCTAATACATGATTGTGTAGAGGTGTATATGGATGACTTTACAGTTTATGGAAATACATTTGAAGAAGCTTTAGGAAAAGGTTTTTAAAACATGTAAGGAAGCAAACCTTTCACTAAGCCATGAAAAATGTTTCATGATGTTTACAGGAGGGATTGTTTTAGGACATCACAATTCAGGAGATGGAATTAAAGTTGATAAATCTAAAGTTGAAGTCATCTCCAAGCTATCAATTCCAAATTGTCAAAAGGATGCTAGAAGTTTTCTAGGATTCACAGGATATTATAGAAGATTTATAGAAAATTTCACCAAAATAGCATCTCCACTCTTCAAACTACTCACCAAAGATTGTGAATTTAGTTGGAATCCTGATTCCCAGTTAGCATTTGAGACTTTAAAAGAAAAAATTCCTGAAGCACCCATCTTAAGAGGTCCAAACTGGAAACTACCTTTTCACATTTCAATAGATGCTTCAGATACAGCTCTAAGAGTTGTTTTAAGACAAAAAGATTTGATCCCCTATACCATCTATTACACAAGCAAGAATTTGACTCCCACAGAGTTAAATTACACTGTAACTGAAAAAGAATTCTTAGTTGTTGTTTATGCTATAAACAAATTCAGACATTATCTAACAAGCTATGAAACCTTTGTTCATACAGATCACTCTGCAATTAGATACTTAATGAACAAATCTATTACTAATGGCAGAGTTACAAGATGGTTATTACTCCTGCAAGAATTCAACATTACTGTTCTAGACCGACCTGGAAAACAAAACACAGTTGCTGATTTCTTGTCTAGAATTCAAAATATCAAAGATGACACTCCAGTTGAAGATAAATTTCATGATGAATATATTTTTGCAATAACTACTCAGACTCCTTGGTTTGCAGATATTGCCAATTACTTAGTTACAGGAAAATTACCTTCACATTTGCTTTCTAGAGAGAAGAAAAATCATTCAATTAAGTGCAAGATACTCATCGATTACTAATGAATTGTATAAGACAAGTCCATATCTCATTATCAGAAGATGTGTTCGAAAAGATGAAATCCCTAAAATTCTTAAAGGTCATATGATCCTTGTGTAGATTTTTGCTTAATAAGAGGACAACCTATAAAATCCTTCATTTATGATATTATTGGCCTTCCATCTTTCAGAGATACAACCAAAGAATACGCCAAAAGGTAACATGTGCAGTAGGAACTCGCTCCTTCAAATGAAATGCCATTACAACGTCAGGTACTCATTGAAGCTTTTGAAAAATGGGCCTTGGATTTTGCTGGACCTATCAATCCTCCATCTAAACAAAAGAAGTGTATTTTGGTATACACTGATTATGTCACTAAATGGGTAGAGGATAAAGCATTACCTTTTTCTAATGAAGGATCTGTAGTTAATTTTCTTTTCGAGGATATCTTCACTTGTTTTGGTGTTCCAAGAGAAATTGTAACAGATCAGGGAACTCATTTTACATCAAAGGTGGTGACAAGGCTCGTGGAAGATTACAAGATCAAGCACAGAAAGTCTACTCCTTATCATCCACAAACAAATGGTCAAGTTGAATCTACCAATAAGGTGATTGAATGAATTCTCACTAAGACTGTTCATCTACACAGAAGAGATTGGGCAGAAAGGCTTCCTGAAGCCTTATGGGCCTACAAAACTACATGGAGGAACACAACAAGACATACTCCCTATGAACTTGTTTATGGGAAGCAAGTCCTGTTCCCTATAGAGTTTCAAATCTGAACCTTCAAGATGGCAGACCAATTGGGACTTGATTTATCAAAAGCACAAAAACATAGATTGGAGCAACTCAATGAGCTAGATGAAATCAGAAAATATGCAGTTCAAAGAACCAATATAGTCCAGCAGCAAAGCGCTAAATGGCATGATAAGTATATCAAGGAGAAGAAGTTTCAAGCAGGGGATTGAGCACTTTTGTTCGATTCAAAATTCAAAGATTTTCAAGGAAAGTTTGAGACTCATTGGCTAGGGCCATATGAGATTGAAAAATTCTTTGATAATGGAGCTGTGAAGATAAGGACAATAGATGAAGAAAAAGTACTTCTTGTGAATGGTCGTCGGTTGAAAGTATATCATAAACCACTTTCAAAACAACAATTTGTCAAGATATTTCAAGATAATATTGATATGAAGTTAGTAAAGAAGAATTATTCTTCTTCACAAACTTAGCTTTTATTTTTCCTACATTTATAGAAAAAAAAAATATATATATATATATATATATAAAACAAATAAAGTGTATAAGTATGAAAACCAATCAATGATTGGCATACTTATAAAGAAAATACAGGGTGCAAATCAAAGATTTCTGACATCCTATATTTGCCATTTTCTTTTCTGTAATAAGTAGTGACACAAAACTACATTAATATTTGCAGTTCATAATCTACAAATTCATTTCATTTTACAATTTCATTCCATCAAACTCCACTGTCATTTCACAGTTTCATTCCATCTCACTCCACTTTTATTCCATTTTCACACTCATTCCATAAGTCATATTCCACTTTCATTCCATTTTTTCACTCATTCCATTTCATATTCATGTTCCATACTTCAAAGTACATTCTGCAGTTGATCACATTCTGCAGTTGATTCTATTCTGCAACTAATTTGATTCTACAGCCACTTCGGCAGTTCTGACACATAATGATTGCAAGGAATTGAAGGATTATGTTTTGAAAACCAACATGCTAAAAAGGGTACCTAAGGATCAACACCAAAGAAAACAACAAACGAAAAGGTTAAGTTCTAAAGGTAAAGTGCAAAAATTTATTTTTAATAGCAAGGTTAAAACATGAAACATGTATAATATAAACGTTCATATGTTTCCTTGACAACTCATCATTTGATTTGATTGCAATCTCCATCATACTACATATCAGCCACATCCTCCGTATTAAGTTGCATAACAGTCCATCATTAACTCCCTCGTTGATGACTAACGGTCATGATCTATGACATGACATACTTGTCTACGTCTCTCCAAGACCCTACCATCTATTTATTCCTACAAACCCTCCATCACCTTCCATCAGATACGTAGCCAATTCATTTCCATAAAACAGAAAGGTAATTCTGAAGGTTGAAAGAACTCTGCATAGTAGAAGGATGGGGTTAATTGTCAGATAAGAACCAGTGGGAGCAAAGTACATGGAAGGATACCCACAAATCAAAGAATTGTTACAAAAAGCTAGATGGCTTAGGTTCATAGAAAAATTCAATGGTTTTCATAAGGAGATTACAAAATCCTTTGCTCGGTCTTTTGATGGAACCGAAGTAGAAATTGGAGATATCAAATTTGCAGTCACTGAGTCATTCATGGCCGAGGCTACAGAACTTCCAAGGCATAGTGAAAGATGGTTCAAAAATAAGGAGTTCCACAGTGAATCATGGAAAGTAATACTCAAAAACCCAGGTATGGATGTCTCTGTTTTTAGAAAAGGTATCCCAAGTTCAGCTCTTAAAAGTAAATAGAGGAATATGCTCTTGATTTTACAGAAAATTATAACTTGTGAAGGAAGGTTTGGTTGCATGTATGTTTACCATATCCGTTTACTGATGAATTTCCTAGAAAATGGTGAAATCAATCTTCATTTCTTTCTGCTAAATAGTTTAAGAAGGATGGCCTCAAATGTGCAAAAGAGAATACAGTTCATAGATACCACCATGCATCATCATGGGTTGGTAAAGATATTGATTGAGTTTCATTTAAGAAGCATAGGAGATACCTGGTAGGATTTCCTTGTTAGAAATCATTTTCAAGAACCACCAGAGTCACCCAAGGAAGATAATGTCAGAATAAGTAGAAGAAATAAGACTGATATAAATGTTGAAAACAGACCTGAAACATCATTACAGAAGAAAGATGAAAATCTGATTTCTGAATAACTGACAGAAATCAGAAAACAAATCAAGACAAGGGGTAAGATAAAAAAGAGGAGTAAGGTCACAATTGAGGAGAATGAAAATCCTCCAAAATTGAGAAGAAGCTCTAGACTCCAAGGATCTATGAAGAAAACATTATCAAGAGGGACAGAGCTTATAAATTTAGATGAGGAAACCCCAATACCATCCCCTGTTAACAGTTCTCCTGCACACAATCCTCAAAATTCTTCTATTCATCATTTTGAAGGTAGCCCTAGCGGAAGATCTCCAGGCATAGACCCAGTTCAACAACAAATATATGATTATGTGGAATCATTAGAGAAGAAAAATGCATCAATGAACCCAAAACCTTATGTCAATCCACAAGAAACTCTAGTTGATGCTCTTAAGCAAGATATTTATGAACTACAGATATTGAACAGACATATCAAACAGGAGAATGAGGCCTTGAAGCAGCAAATCAAGTTGGACAAGGTAATTCATGACAATACCATTCTGCATCTAGGACTGTGGTATAAGAAAAACAGGTAATTTCTCAAGTATAAGCTTCTTATGAGAAGGCTTAGGATGACAGTCACTTCAAAGGTGAACAAAAGAAGGAAATTGGATGTGCTAGCAGAAGTGTCTGAGCAAATGAATGCAATGATTTTGCAGTGGGGGTATGTTGAACCTTAGAATTACCCTCTCTTTGACAGCTTTTGTCACCTCTTTCCCTCACTTTCTCATAAGATTACAGACCCCAATCAATGATAAATGCTAGGTTTTGTCTTAAGGATACATTAAAATGATTGCCATATTATATATTCACGCTCTTGCTATTTGGATAGATTTTTGCAATTTAGCTACAGAATGCAGTCTGTTATGCAGCTAACTATGGATTCCATAGCTACTCTCATGGTCTGGCAAGTTCCAAGTGTCAAATGAAGAATTGGGCCACATGGGCGTTTCTAGAATCATTTCTACATGGATTCGATCATATTTACTCGGTCTAGATCGACAGAAAAGTGAGCTTAAGATCATGGTCAAAGGCGTGGTCAAAGTACGTTATCCGAAGCAGCAGGACTCTTGATTTGCTCTATCGTAGCAAATCAAGAGCCTAACAGTCCTATTGCAAGTCTAATTCGAGTTAGCCACTTGTAACAAGTTTATCTCACAAACAATTATGTATTTTCCTTTAAATATCGGTTGTAAAAGGCCGAGAAGACAGTTCAGAATTTAAGTGTTAAGTTTAAGCTTTTTGTTGATACTCTGTATTCAGACTTCATTTTATCATAATACAAAGTTCGTGTTGCCAATGACTGTTTAAGCGCATTTTTAACCAGCTAATATTTCAGCCGAATCAGTTGCAGAAGGCCCCTGCACTGGAGAAGGTTTTTCATTTGTTGTTTTTAGTTCAATTTTCATTACTCTGTTTTCAGCAAATCTGTTTTCTAATTAAGTTGATATTTCATTCCTGTTTTTTATCAATAGCATAACATTAAATCACAATTGTGTAGCCTTGTTCCTCTAAGATATTTCGTGAAGATAAATAACTCTGTTTTCAAAATTGAATTAAGATTGGAGTAATAAGATTACACAATTGCCTAGTTTCCTTACTGTTTTGTCATTCATTTCTTTAGAACAGAATAGTCAATTAATTGTGTCAACAGATGTTTCCAAAAGCTATTTCAATATGATGATCCTAAACTAAATGGTTAAATGTCTAATTCATACAGTGGTTGAATTTACTTTGCACTTTGTCATTTGCTTTTTAAGAACTTAGAGACTAAGACATAATTGACTTCTCACATAGCATCTCAAGAGGTCAACACTTCACATTGAATGTTGCAGAAAAGTCAAATATACATTAGTTGTTTTAGTTAGTCTTACATGCTTTCATATTTTTCTTTCAGATCCTCACTTAATTGCATCACTGATATTCCTAAAAGTCATTCTAAAAGAGATTGATTTAATCATGTTTCAAGATTGAATGGTTGAATGTTTAATGAGTGCAATTATTGGGTTACCTTTTGCAGACTTTACTTAGTTTTCTAGTTCATTAGGTATAATTGGTTACCTAACACTATCTCAAGAAGATCACACTTCATAATTGAATATTGGAAGTAACTAAATATACCTTAGATGTTTTCATTGCATTATTTGCTTATTGTTCTAGGACATTAGAAGATTAAAGTACAGACAGTTACTTAACATCATCTCAATAAGGTCACACCTCATAATTGAATGATGGAGTAACCAGAAGTACATTAGTTGTTTTATTTTCTGTTTTTTCAAGCACTGCAGTTTCAATTTTAGTTTTAGAATTAGATCCATGGAATAGAACTAATGATAAGATAAGATAGATACTCTGTTTTCCAAATTAGGTCTTAACTAGCCAATAGTGTTTGGTTTATTTTTATGAAAATTAGACTAACTTGGAAACACTTCCTTTTCTTCCTTCTAAGAATTCATTAGATTCATTTAAGCTTTTTCATAGTTTTAAGTTAAATCATTCTTAGACATCAAAGAACAAAAACCCCTCAAAACAACATAAAATACAAAACAACGAGGTAAGAAATAGGTTAACTAAGCACATACAGTGCACCACACTTCATCAGTTTACAAACCTCGGTTGATAATCAATGAAAGCAATTCAAGACATTAAATTGACTAAACATTATCTTTGAGGAAGCAGAGGTCTGAGGCATTATGGTACATACCACCCAACACCCAGTAGCAGTTCCTGTTGATGCAACACAGTTAGCAGAGTTCACTAAAAAGAATGCTAAGGCCAAAAGACTTATTTTGGACAGAGTCAAAGATCATGTCATTCCTCATGTGAGAGGAAAGACTTATGCACATGAAATGTGGACTGCCTTGATCGGGCTTTACCAGAGCTCAAATGAGAACCTTAAGATGGTCCTAAAGGAGAAACTGATGACCATAAAAATGGCTAAGATTGACAGTGTCACAGCATACCTCACCAAAATCACTTCAGTGAGAGATGAGTTGGCGGCCGTAGGAGAGACCATTGCACCCACTGAGTTGGTAAGGATAGCTTTGCATGGTCTTTCCAAGACTTGAGAGAGTTTTG
Organism: Pinus albicaulis; assembly: GCA_034641835.2. Lineage (NCBI taxonomy): Eukaryota > Viridiplantae > Streptophyta > Pinopsida > Pinales > Pinaceae > Pinus > Pinus albicaulis. Next base: position 1,300,894,751 of record CM076580.1, on the reverse strand, counting down.
TAGATGTTATTGTTGCACAAGAGAACCTTCCCGGATGGGAAAGGTTGTGGGACGATTGCATTCAAAATGAGATCAGGAAGAACCATCTAGGGACAACCAAGCAGGGGGATGAGGATGACAATGTGGAATTGTTGGCAAGAGGAAAGAAAGGAAAATCAAAGAAGGGAGCTTCCACCAATGGAGGCAAAGGAAAAGGTAAAGGCAAACAACAGAGCAAAGAAAATGACTATTCCAAAGTCAAATGTTGGAATTGTCAAAAGATGGCACACTATATTGTTGTGTGTCCAGAAAAGAAAAATAAGAAAGGGAAAGAGACAACCATGGCAGCTTCTGCAGAGATAGAGGACTTCTCAGAGAGTTTTGATCGAGAATTTGGATTCATAGCTTGTGAGTCCTCTAGTGCAGTATCACCTGCCATACAGGTTCAGATGGAGTATGCACTCACCCCTATTAGCAGAGCATCTTCTAGTGTTTGGTATGTTGACAGTGGCACTTCTCGCCATATGACAGGAGTCAGGGAGTACTTCTCAGAGCTATCAAAGAGTGATACTGATATTGAGGTAGTACTTCGTGATGACAGCATTGTTAGAGCAGTCGGTACATTTGATAGGGAACCCAAACCTCCCTTGAAAGTGTTAGATGTTCTATATGTTCCTGGAATGAAGAAGAACTTGATATATGTCTCAGCACTTGAGGACAGAGGGTATGAGGTGTTGTTCAGGAATGGACAGGTGCTCATATATCCTAAGGGAACTCCAGCTGCTTCACCTAGAGTGATTGGAGTGCACCATTCTAAAGTTTACAGGTTCTCATTTCAGCGATTGATGGCACTGAGTAGCAATACCAAGGACAGGACCGACAGCAGTTCTAGCAGTTCAGAGTTGTGTGAGATCTGGCATTGCAGGATGGGTCACATGTATCATGGGGCCTTGAGGATATGGTGGGAGATCACCATTGGTGTGCCAGATTTCAGTTCTGATCACCTTGATGTATGCAAAGGATGTGCTATGGGGAAGTTTGCAGAAGCTCCTTTTCCCAGCAATGAAAGCAGGACAACAGGGATCCTTAACTTGATTCATTCTGATGTGAGTGGTCGGATGTCTCACGTGTGCTTGAGTGGCTTTGAGTATTATGTCTTATTCATTGATGACCACTCCAGGAAGACCTGGATCTATTTCTTGAAGACCAAGGGCAAGGTCTTCAAGCGATTTCGAGAGTTCAAAGCTCTCATGGAAACCCAGACATGCAAGAAGATCAAGGTACGAAGGTCGGACAATGGAGGTGAGTATACTCTTGGTGAGTTTGTGGATTTTTGTGTCGAGGCAGACACTAAGAGGGAGTTCACTATTCCTCACACACCTCAGCAGAACGGGGTGTCAGAGAGGAAGAACAAATCCATTGTAGGGGCTGCCAATGCCATGATTCACGATCAGGGGTGACCTTTATTTTTGTGGGCAGAGGCCTGCAACACTGTTGTTTACTTATAGAACAGGAGTCCACATCGTGCCTTGGGGAATGTGACTCCAGACGAGGCTTTCTCAGGGAAGAGGCCTGATGTTGGGCACTTTCGTATCTTTGGGTGCCTTACATATTCTTATGTCCCCAAGGAAAGCAGGTCCAAGCTAAAACCTACTGCAGACAAGCGCATCTTTGTGAGTTATAGCGAGACCTCGAAAGCCTGCCAAATTTACATTCCTGCAAAGAGGAAAGTGGTTGTTAGGAGGGATGTAAAGTTCGAGGAGGAAAGAGCTTTCAAGGGCCATGGGAGTTACAGTGTGTATAGTCACTAGACACTCAGCAGCAGTCGAGTCAATCACAGGTATCTAGTGCACAGAGTGCAAGAGGTCAGGGATCAGGAACTACGTCTACTACAGTTACAGGTCCATCAGTGATCAGTGGCTCTCAGAGTCAGGTGAGTGGATCTTCGGGCAACTTGCAGGGCAGTCCGCAGAACTAGTCACAGGATAGTCCACTGATGGACAGCTCGCATGGTACATCAGGTTCTACAGGAACAGGTACAGGTATGGGGTCACTTAGCAGGCCTTCAAGAGTTCAGGCTTCTGATGATGATGAGGTTTCTTTCACTCCGGTGGAAGAAGTAGTTTCAGGGAAGAGGAAGCCCAAGTGGCTTCAAGACACCCTGTGTGAGGCCACATCAGTTACTGGTCCAAAGAGATAGGTTAGAGAGAGTAGACCACCTGAGCGGTTTTGTAGTCACATGGCATTGGTAGCAAGCATTGTTGACACTAAGCCTTCTAGTCATGAGGAACCATCCAGCCAGCAAGTCTGGAGAGAGTCCATGATAAAGGAGTATTCTTCTATTATGAAGAACGATGTTTGGGAGGTAGTGCCTAGGCCTGAAGGTAAATCAGTTGCTTCCAGATGGCTCTACAAGATAAAGCATGCTACAGATGGCAGCATAGAGAAGTTCAAGGCTCATTTTGTGGCGAGAGGGTTCTCGCAGGTAGAGGGAGTTGACTATGAGGAGACCTCTGCTCCCATAGCTCGGTATACATCTATTCGCTCCATTATATCGATTGCAGCAAAGATAGGTTGGAAGATCCACCAGATGGACGTGAAGACCGCCTTTCTCAATGGCTTCATTCAGGAGGAAGTTTATATTAAGCAGCTACAGGGCTTTGAGGTGCATGGGCAGGAGAACCATGTATGCAGGTTGAAAAAGGCGCTCTATGGCCTGATGTAAGCTCCTAGAGCTTGGTACTCTCGTATTGCATACTTGCAACAGTTGGGTTTCACTAAGAGTGAGGCTGATCCGAACCTATACTTCATTGTGGTAGGTGAGAAGCCTCTCATTTTGGTGTTGTATGTTGATGACTTGGTCATCACTGGAGCAGAGAGACTCATTGAAGGCTGCAAGAGAGATCTTGATTCAGAGTTTGAGATGAAGGATATCGGCTTGATGCATTATTTTCTGAGATTGGAGTTGTGGCAGGAGGAGGGGCATATCATCCTGGGAGAGGGGAAGTACACAGTGGATATTCTTAGCAGATTTCACATGGAGGACTGCAAACCCATGTCTACACCTATGATCACTAACTGGAAGAAGCTTCACGCTTTCGATTCCGAGTTGGTGGATCCTACACTATACAAACAGCTGATTGGATCATTGATGTGTTTGGTCAACACTCGACCAGATATATGTTTTGCAGTTAACACTATGATTCAGTTCATGTGTGAGCCCAGGAGAGTGTATTGGGTGGCTGCAAAACACATTCTTCGTTACTTGCAGGGTCTTGTGGATTATGTCCTGGACTATAGACAGGGTGATGGAGTGAGACTAGCAGGACACACAGATTCAGATTGGGCAGGATGTGCTTCAGACAAGAAGAGCACTTCTGGGTGTTGTTTTGGGTTGGGTTCGGCAGTTGTGTCGTGGTTCAGCCGGAAACAAAAGTCAGTTGCATTGAGCTCAGCTAAGGCAAAGTATATGGCTGCTAGTTTGGCTAGCTGTGAGGCCATATGGCTTCGCAAGATGTTGTTTGGTTTATTTGGTCAGGCATTGAGACCTTCTATGACTCACTACGATAATCAAAGTTGCATAAGACTCACGAAGAATCCAGTTTTTCATGACAGGTCAAAACATATTGGGATCAAGTATCACTTCATTCGAAACTATGTCCAAAAGGGAGCAGCCAAGCTTGAGTACATCTCCACAAATGAGCAGGTAGCGGACATCTTCACCAAAGCCTTACCACGGGCAAACATGTCTACTTCAGAGACAAGAATGGAGTGGTGAGGAACACTTTCCTCGGTAAGAGGGAGTGTTAAATTTTGGGTACCAAGGACAAGTGGTTCCCCATGCCTTTGATATTTTGCCTAGGGAAAAGTGTCCACTCTATTGTACCTCTTCTTCTAGAAGTGACTTTATAAGTGGTAAAGTCAGTCTAATTTAAAAGTGACTTTATAAGTGATAAAGTTATGTTCTAATTTGAAAATGACTTTATTAAAGTCAATGAAGAATTAGAAAGTGCAAAGTGACTATGGAAATAAAAGGCTAAGTGGGTATTTATTTAAGTGGGTGAGCGATTAAATAAAAAAAGTGAAAATAATGCACATTTATATTCAGCCCTTAATCTAAAGCTTTCTTAGCCATTAGATCTAGGGATCACTCAAAAGTCACTTAGGTTAGGTCAAAACGAGAGGAGAAAAGGAAAAGATCATTCTATTCTTTCATGAGCATTTTGAGAGAGAGCAAAGGAGAAATTTCTGAGTCGGGAGGAAGTGAAGAACATCAGGATCTTTGGCACGCTAATCAAGGAGGATCTTGGCATTGAACCGTACAACAGAGTTTGGCATGCATTCCAAGGAGGGTGATGGCACAGATTTCAAGGAAAACAGGTTGCAAGTTTAAGGCACAAAGATTGAGGCATCTTGGCACGATTTTCGAGAAGAGAACTTGTACTTTTTCGTATAGTCCATACAGATCTATATAGGTCGTAAGTTGTGATCTGGGCACATTTCTCGACGCTAGCCATACAACATTTATTGTTGTGGTTTCAGTCTGAACTGGGTTTTCTTTTGGCATAGTTTTCGAGGTGGAGTCTTGCACGGAAATCGAGATAAGTCTATTTTGTAAATGCTGGAATATTTTCCTGTGTATTTCATTTTCCCTGTAACAGTTTTCAAAAATAAGAAGAGCTCTCAAACTAGTTTTCCCCAAGAGTTGTAGGGGGTTTTTCCAAGGTCACATTGACCAAAAATCTCAATGTTATTTTCTGTGTATGGTTGTTATGATTTTTCTATGCATTTATTTCCAGCAATAGTAAAATCTCCTAATTTGTATTTTCAGAAATAAATTTCATTTCCAGATTTTAGTGTTTTAATCATGCTTGGATTTCACATTAAAAGAATGGAGTGATAAGGGAAATATGTTAATCGAAGTGGGGTCTGAATTTTTACATTTCCTCTATTGCTATCCAAAAATTAACAAAATTGGTCAAAATTGATATTTCACTTAGAAACCTTGCTAAGTGGGGAATATCACAGTCCTCCCCACCAAGATGTTGCTTGTCCCCAAGCATCTACAAAGTTGGATGCTGTAATATCTACTCTCCTTCCCAAATAGCATCCTCATCTGGCAGGTTCCTCCACCTGATCAGGAACTCCTTGATGAATCTTCTCCTCAATCTCCTCTCCCTGCTCTCTAGAATAGCCTTGAGCTCCAAAACTAGATGCCTATCATCATCCAATGGGGGCAATTCCACGATGGCTGTCACATGTTGTCCGAGTACCTTCTTGAGGCACGAAACGCGGAATACGTTATGCACCTTGCTCCCAGGCGGAAGCTCTAACTCGTATGCCACCTTGCCAACCCTCTAAGTCGCACGGTACAAGCCATAAAAGCATGGTTGTAGCTTCTCAGCCCCCTTTTGTTTCAACATAGACTGTTTGTCAGGCTGAAGGCACGAGAAGACTAGATCCCCCACCTCAAAGTGTCTCTGAAACCTGTGCCTATTTGCATACATCTTCTGTTGGTTCTGGGTTATCTACAAATTATCTTTGAGAGCCTTAAGTGTTGAAAAATGTAACTAGGTTCGTTCTTCATAATGCCTAGTAATTATGAATTTATGTAATAAAGAAGACAAAGATAATAAAATGTATTTTTGAAATGCTTCCCTTATGGGTTTCATGAGCAAGAAGTTTTTGTTATAGGTCAAAGACTTCTTCTTGATAACTTTAGGGTTTTTTCGTATTGTCATAAATGTATAATTTAGACTCTAGAGTCATGTATATGAAGTGTTGTTACACTTGTAAAGACGATCATTGATGTAATTTGTATACTCCAAGACCTTGTCAAATCGCTCCAAAGAAGTCAGCTCAATTATGTTGGATAGATCCCTCGGTGAAGTCGGCCTACAAGCAAGAGGTCATGTCAGCCTAGAGGTAGGGAACAATCCCTATAAATAAGTGGACGCCGCCTCATAACAGATCAAACAATTCAGTGAAGTTTCCGTGATTAGATGCGAAGTATAGGACTGAGATTTAGTGTGAGGAAAGGAGACATTTCAGCGAAGGATAGCACAGTTATTGGTCAACAAAAGATAATGGTTATCTTTGTTGTAGAAGCCACACCTACCTCGCATACTTTAGAGAGAGACGGGTTTGTGATTCGGTGCTAAAAGGGTGACCTTCTAGCGAAGTGAAAAGGGGCAATCTAGCGCAAGAAAGGAGAATTAGATATCTTTGTTTTGGGCATGTACCTACCTCGCATCTCAAGTAGGCCGAAGATACTTCGTGAAAGGAACAGTCACATAAAGGGTCTGTTATCTAGGGCTAAAAGGTAGTGCGAAGAAGAAGGTATTTACGGCGTGAAGGAAGGACACTACAACAAGTCGAAGTACTTACTCTAGGGCATCAAGATAAAAGGTCGAGAATTCATCTCTATGAGACCGAGACTGGATCAAGGAAGACAACACTATGTCTAGAGTTATTAGACTAGGGACCAAGCTCTCTAGTGTTGGTGCAAAACGGTGCAGAAAAGAAGAACAACATAAGGAGCCCAGAAGAGCAGTGGCAAGGTCTTGGAGGCATACTGAAGTCAAGGGTCTATGTCATGGTCATGGTACTCGTTAATTGAAGATATATAAGAAGAATTACTTTCGGGTTTTCCTCTCCAAGAGGGAGAGGTTTTGGCCCTGGCTTGAAGAGCCTAAATTTTGCGTCTTGTGTTTTGATAATTGACTTGATGAAAGACATAATAAGCTAATGAAGATAAGATCTAAGTAATAGAAGCATAACAAGTTCACAAGTAATTATCAAGAAGAGAAATTTGAATTAAACACCCTAATTTCTCAAATTATCAACATGGAATCGGAGCTAAGGTGTTGAAGACAAGAAAGGGCTATTTGGCAAGAAGACACAAGGATCGAGTTTTGGGATGGAGGTCAACGATCAGTTTTCAAGGAAAGCTTCAAAGAAAAGAGATCTACATTAAAAGATCAAAACCCTAGATCCAAGAAAGAAGACCTTCATTCAAAGAGCAGTTTGCAGAAATTAGAGAAACCCTCAAGCCATCTCAAGAAGATCAATAGCCTTATTCAAAGGACCTACACATCAAGAAGGTAATATTTACCATCAAAGATTCTAAAGATATTTGGTGTTGGAGCCTAATCAACATTGTTGGAGACATCATCAAGCCACAATTTTGCTGAAGACATTGTTCAACACCATTGAAGACTTCATCAAATTATTATTCTGCTGAAGTCATCATCAAGCTATCTTTGAGCATCAAGGGTTCAAGGTGATCTAGCTCTCTTCATGTCCCTTGAAGAAGCCAATTTAAGAGGGACCTCCTACTATCATGTACATCATCATCAACCAGGAAGCTCATAGAAGAAGAAAGCACATATTCAAGTAAGTATATTTATGACTTCATCTGAATCTGTCAAAATGTCTTTTAGCAAAGAAAGCAACAAATTGGTTGGGGTTTCAAATTTTCTTGCATAGAAAAAAAGGACAGATCTAAATCTTATTGAGAATGAAGTCATGGACTACATCAAAGGGTTTGCAACTAGACACTCAAGCACATGCCAAATACATGAAGGGAGACATAAGAATCTAGAGGATTCTTATGGAATCCATAAAGAACTCTCTCATCCCCTATGTATCAAAACTATAATCTTCAAAAGAAATATATGACAAATTGGTGGAGCTATTTTCGGTGAGTACTGCAAAGGAAGTAATATCTCTAAGACAAGAACTATACAAGTTGAAGTTGTCAAGAGAGGAAGGAATCACTTCATATTTTATGAAGATTTCTGAAATACGAGATCAACTGCAGGAATTGGGAGAAGTAATGTCTGATAAAGAAATGACTACAGTGATATTGAATGCTCTACCGGAGGGATGGGGAAATTTTACTTCAAGTATCTATGGGAGGAAAGAAGCAACATCATACAAGGATATAGGGTCTCTATAGAAGAGACAAGGTTAAAAGCTAAAGTTGATATAGGAACAAATGAAGAGAATCAAGCCTATGCTGCCATGTCAAGGAGAAAGGGAAGATTTGGTAAGTTTGGTCCTCAAAAGAAAGGAAGAAACATGGATAAGATACGATGCTATGGATATAATGAACTTGGGAACTATAAGAAAGATTGTCCCAAAAATAAGGACAAGAGGAAAAAGGATTAAGCCCATGTTGCCGGATAAATAGAAGAACCTGATACAAAGAGACCTAAGAAAGAAGAAGTGAAAGATCTCTACTATGATTGAGATCGTCTTCCTCTTTAAGAGGTATCTGTCGGTTGTAAAATAGTATGTTAGGAAGAATTGTATATTAGAGAGATACATCACTTTAGAATTGGCATCATGATGGAAGCATTGAAAGAGGAGCACTAGTCATTGGAGGATGTCTATAACACATATGTGACAACTATGCTATGGGACAAGTGGCTCCTGGGAACCTCATTGAAAACAACATTTATGGAAGACAGTGATCTGGATCAAGGGTCATCATTCGATAATCAATATGGAAACAGGTGCTAGCATTTTCTATCGAAATCCTCTTTGGACTCACTAGTTAGAAAGAAAGCAAAAGGTTTTTTCGAGAATTCTAACCTGCAGAATTCTGGGATTAGAATATGATGACATATTGATGAAGCAGGTCAAGAAAATCAAACTCTTTCATTCTAAGGAAACATGTTGCGGGATGACTCAAAAATAATGAGGTACATGTATATATATGTTGACACTAGATGCTATGAAGTCATGGCATGTGGTTGCAAGTAGTATACTTCTATCATTATAAGTATGATCAAAATAGAAAGCAGAAACTCTTCTAATGCACAGGTTGCCAAAAGGCATGATCTACACTAGATGAAATCAACATAATATGTCCTCATATGGAATATGAGGTGATTGTAAATTATCAAGGAACTGCACAGTGGAAGTTCTTGGGAATGAAATAAAATTGTGTGGAGAAAGAAAAAGGAAGAGATTGTGGGAAGTGCAACCATGGAAAGAAGCAGTCAACATCCAAGGAAGCCAAGAAAACTTGACTAGGAGATCTCCCGAGAAGATATGTGGACTCTGATAGAAGTCTGTAAAAGATGGAGACCCTTGACAATACATATCTTTAGGAGATGTGTCAATCTGTAAACAAAGGATGTCGATGCCTACAAGAAGATGTCATGGTGAAAGATCATCACTAAGGTAAATTTTTTATTTAAGTATTCATGTTTATAATTGAATAATATCTAATGAGCTTATGCAGGGCTGGCAAACGGAAGTATATGTCTTCCACAATTTATAACCATATGGCAGGATGAAAGATCCTTGAAAGAAATATGGTCCGAAAGAGAGCAACATGACATGAAGCTAGACCAGAAGATTGATGGATCACTTTCTGAAGACATGACTCATGGATGAAAGTGATGGATGATTTGTGCCCTAATGAAGAGATCCCAAAGATGAAGGCTCCTCAAATCATGACATCAACGGAATGAGTTCTTCATGAGCAGCTGGGTGTTTTCATCATTGCTACTGCAGGACCCTAATTAAGAGGGAGCCTGGTAATAAGTTTCTTACTTGGAAGAAAGTCCCTGGGAGCCTAGACAAGTCCTTGGCTAAGAGGGAGCTTGGAAGCAAGTCCCTAGGAGCCTGAACAAGTCCTTGGATAAGAGGGAGCTTGAGAACTTACCTTTATAGGAATGGGCATGTCCTCCCTAGTTAAGAGGTAGAGATAGACACATCATTCTAGTCTTCTCCTAGAAGACAGAATACAGGATTGGGTAATCATCTGGCATCTGATACTTTTTTGAGGGATGTATTAGGATATCCAAGTAAAGAGTAGTTGTGGAAAGACAGAAATTCTTTGAGGATTAGCTATCTCCATAAGAATAGTCCTATGAGGTCATACTCGGTTAAAAATTCGGTAGAGTATGTACCTTGGAGACAATGATGAAGGTGTCTATAATCAATGATCTCGCCAGCATTGTAGCTCATGATCTCGTGGAGAGATGGAGTTGTTAGTCAACGCCTTGCATTGTGACAATGCTAGTTAATATGATGCTATAACAGATGGATTACCAATTGAATTCTTCGTATGAGATTCTTCAGATTGAGGTTGACCATGTACCATTATGAATACCTCCCAAGTTAAGAGGGAGCGTTGAAAAGTGTAACTAGGTTTGGTCTTCATAATGACTAGTAATTATGAATTTATGTAATGAAGAAGACAGATAATAAAATGTATTTTTGTAATGTTTGCCTCATCGGTTTCATGAGCAAGAAGATTTTATTATAGGTCAAAGAATTCTTCTTGATGTCTTTAGGGATTTGTCATCTTGTCATAAATGTATAATTTAGGCTCTAGAGTCATGTATATGAAGTGTTGTTACACTTGTAAAGACAATCATTGATGTAATTTGTATATTCCAAGATCTTGTGACATGTCAAAACGCTCCAAGGAAGTCAGCTCAATTATGTTGGATAGATCCCTTGATGAATTCGGCCCACAAGAAAGAGGTCATGTCGGCCTAGAGGTAGGGAACAGTGCCTATAAATAAGTGGACTACGGCCTCATAACAAATCAAGCAATTCGGTGAAGTTTCTGCGATTATTTGCGAAGTACAAGACTAAGATTTAGTGCGAGGAAAGGAGACATTTCAGCGAATGATGGCACAGTGATTGGTTAATAAAAGATAAGGTTTATCTCTGTTATAGAAGCCACACCTACCTTGCATACTTCAGAGAGACGAGTTTGTGATTCGGTGCTAAAAGGGTGACCTTCCAGCGACGTGAAAAGGGCAATCCAGCACAAGAAAGGAGAATTAGATATCTTTGTTTTGGGCTTGTAAATACCTCACATCTCTTAGGTAGGCCAAACATACTTCATGAAAGGAACAGACACATAAAGGGTCTGCTATCTAGGGCTAAAAGGAAGTGCGAAGAAGAAGGTATTTACAACGTGAAGGAAAGACACTACAGCAAGTCAAAGAACTCTGTCTAGGGCATCAAGATAAAAGGTCGAGAAGTCATCTCTAGGAGACTGAGACTGGATCAAGGAAGACAGCACTGTGTCTAGAGTTAATAGACTAGGGACCGAACTCTCTAGTGTTGGTGCATAACAGTGCAAAAAAGAAGAACAACATAAGGAGCCTACAAGAGCAGTGACAAGGTCTTGGAGGCACACTAAAGTCAAGGGTAAGTCATGGTCATGGTACTCGTTAATTGAAGATATATAAGAAGAATTACTTTCGGGTTTTCCTCTCCAAGAGGGAGAGGTTTTGGCACTAGCTTGAAGAGCCTAAATTCTGTCTCTTGTGTTTTGATAATTGACTTGATGAAAGACATAATAAGCTAATGAAGATAAGATCTAAGTAATAGAAGCATAATAAGTTCACAAGTAACTATCAAGAAGAGAAATTTGAATTAAACCCCTTAATTTCTCAAATTATCAACATTAAGAATGTTCTGGCTCTCTTGTATCCAATCTTTGCCCCTTAGGGCGCAGCTGTCTCCAAAAACAATGTCAGCGAAAGATAAAGCATCATATCCATATAAAGCGCAGAAGAGTGACATACCAATGTACATGTGATAGGCAGTGTTGTAGCAATTATCCCCCAAGTGTAGCCACCTCGCCCATGCTCGTTGCCTCCTTGTCACGTAGTTCTGCAAATAACCCTCCATCCATTTGTTAACAATCTCAGTCTGCTCATCAGTCTGGGGGTGTGTAATATTCCCAATTAGCAGACAGCTAATTGGAATATTCATTTTTTATTAATTTTTGCCTTTCTAAAGTTCAGCAGGAAATAAAGGGGTGAGGGCACCCATAAATCAAAATTATAATAAAAACACTTTCCTAAAGTCACTAGGCAGAATAATTAAAAGGCAAAGCAGGGCCCATGAGGCCAAGTGAGAGCGCAGGAGAGGAGGCAGCTAGGACAGCGCAGTGGCAGCGTGGGGCAAGGCAACGCAATGGCAACGTGAGATAGGCAGCACAGTGCAGCTAGGGGACAACGTGGCAAGAGGGACAGCGTAGCATTGGTGGGCCCAAGGGAATGTGGGGGTTCACTAGCATAAAAAGGGATGGAGGCAACCTGTCTCAATTCATTCATACATCTTTTGATTTTCTATCTGCCAAGACTAGAGCACGCTTAAGCTATTTAGCTGAGTCTGCAGTGCTGTTTAGCACAAGGGTGTCTCCGAGCGGAGATCCCAACCTCATCCTCGGGGGACTTCGAGTGCCCGCTCAAGAGAGGATCCATTCCATCAGTTTTTGAGAGCAGCTTCATTGTTTCAGCCACCAGGATTACGTAGTCATCTCCAGGGCAGTGAAATCTCTCAAAGGGTTATGCAGTCATAGAGGAGAGCAGCTCCGGGAGAGGAGGAACTTTGTGAGATTTCAATCTGGAGGTTGGTGAGGGGATCAACCCTTCCATAGTTGAGTTCCTTGGATAGTTGGAGGCCTTTATTTCATCATTTTCATCACAGAGGCCAGCATACCCAGCAGGAGAGCATAGTCATCCCAAGAGGGTGAATTTCCGGGGTCGGCATTTCTGGAATTCCTTCGCAGGTTATTCTGGGTTTTTGGAGGAGAGACCGATGTCCGAGTTTCAGAATTTTCTGAGGAGCAGAGCAGCCCCATCTAGCAGTGCCTTTCCAGCCAGCAGCAGTATTTCTAGCAAGACTGCATATAGGAGGAGCAGCGCAGAGCAGAGATTTAGCGAAGTTCCTGATGGTGCTATCATTCTGAGCACTCTTTGTACTTGTTCCTCATTTCAGAAAATATAATAAAATGGCTCAGTTGTTCTGGTTTATTTGCAATGTTTTCTGTGCATGCTTCTATTTGTTGTAGTTTTTGTTTATGTTGCTTTGTATTGTTGTCTATTTCCCGTTTGGGATATTACAGTGCTTTCAGAGCTCATAGACTTGCCTCAGCCTATGGAGCAATCAATCTATGACACCCGAAGATAGAGAGTTCATCACATACTAAAAGCAGAGGTACAGGGACAAAGAGTGTAGACTCGAAATCAAACTTGCAGAAGAGGACTGCGTTCTCATTGAGGAAGACAAAGGGAATGCACCAAGGGCAAATGAGATAGATGATGGGAAGGAGTTTGATAACCTCCTTTTGAAATCTGTACAAGAGCTTTCCAGAAAGATAGAGATAATGGGGCAGAAGATTGTTGGAGAAAATAGACAGCGTGAGATCCCAAGGGAATTTCACAACAAAGAAGGGTCTGGTACTTCTCATGATATTTTGGAGCAAAACGCTGCGCAGCAAGTGGTGCTACGCACTCCCCCACTTTCCACCATGCCCACTTTCTTGACTTCAGGAGCAGGACCGGGAGGACCCCAGGAGTCGGAGGTGGCTCATTACGGGGAATATTTTGCAAAGTATCAGTCGTATGGACGAGAGTTTGGAGAGGCCCTCACCTTTAACGAGTTTTGCTAGTTGAAGAACAATAGTAGACCCCGCAGCCAGAATAGAGGAGGAGGGTACACGCAGGGGAATGATCTGCAACGTACCATGGGTAGATTTTTCTTGCCTACCTTTGATGGATCATCAAAGTGTTCGGCTAAGGCTTGGGTGAAGAAGATGGACATGATCATCTATTTTCAGCTGAACCAAATGGTGGAGGTAGAGGCTATCAAGGTGGCCGCGCTGCACCTTGAGGGGGAAGCCCACGACTGGTGGTTCCACGGGATGTCCATGATGGGTCACGCAGGGTTGACTATGTATGCAAAGTTCACTCGGAGGTTAGTGGAGAGATTTGACTTGAAGGACCCTGAGGAACACTTCGTTGAGCTGACTAAGCTCAAGCAGTCAGGAAGCCCGGAGACTTACATTTCTAAGTTCCTGAAACTTTCAGTGATGGTGCCAGACTTGTCAGTGGCCAGGAGGGTATATATGTTTTTTGACGAGTTGGCAGAACCATTGCATGGGCTAGTCAGATCCACTAGGCCTACTACGCTGCAAGATCAAGTAGGGAGGACTAGGGACTGGCAGGATGCCCTGCCAAGAATGAGAGCTCCTTTTCCCCACAAACCAGTGTTCCAGCAAAAGGGCAAAGACACGAGAGCTCCACCCCCGAGGGGGAACCAGGGCCGAGGGCCATTGGATGATGATACCCGGAGAGACTTGAGACGAAGGAAGCTTTTCTTCACTTGCCAGGAGCCATGGGCACTGGGTCATTGTTGTGCCGTAGGAAAGGCACACTACATTGAGGTCTTCTCCAACAGTGAGGGACAAGAACAGGCATATGAGGAGTTGGAGGGAGATGCCAGCGTTAGTGCACCAGGAGGAGATCATCCACCACCACCTCCCCCAGCAGCAGCAGCAGCAGCGTTTGCACCCACCGAAGGAGTCCTTGCATCTTTGCGGGGAGTTCCCAAGTATTTGAAGCTGACAGTCCGAGGCACGGTCCAGGGACAATGTGTCTTAGTGTTGGTGGACAACGGGGCCAGACATAACTTCATTGATGCCCAATTAGTGCAACGGAGGAGCATACCAACAGAGAGTTTTGATGGGTTCTCTGTGTTGGTTCCAGGTGCCAGGACCATGCAGTGCATCCGTATGTTCCGGCATTAGCAGTGACCATGGGGACATACACCATGACGGATCATTTCTTTGTGGTCGGCATCCTAGATACCAATGTGGTATTGGGTGTGCAGTGGCTTATCACGCTTGGTAAGGTCACTACATATTGGGAGACATTAGAGATGGAGTGGACGGATAATAAGAGTGGGAAGCATGTGATGATCAGAGGCATGCACACATACCCTCCCCAGATAGTCTCGGCACACCGAATGGAGGCAGATTTCTGGAGCTGCGTATTTTAGAGGTAGGAGCTACAGGGTAGCCAGTGCATCCTGATGTACAGTCTATATTGGACCGTTACTCCATGGTTTTTGGGGACATACCACTAGGACAGCCACCAGACAGGGGGGTAGGAGCAGTTTTGATGCAAGTGGGCCATCCTATCGCTTTCGAGAGTCGAAAGCTACTATCGCATGAGAGATTGTACCTGATATACGACAAAGAGATGTTGGCCATCATGCATGCGTTGGCCAAGTTCCGGCAGTACCTGGTGGGTAACAGATTTCAGGTGAGGGTTGACCACAACAGTCTCTAGTTTTTTCTTGAGAAAAAACAGCTGCAGGAGAGACAGCAGAAATGGGTCAGCAAAATCCAGGCCTATGACTTTGACATCGAGTATGGCAAGGGAAAGAACAATGTGGTGGCAGATGCCTTGTCACAGAGGCCAACAGTGTTGTTTTTTATGAGCCTTGATGCAGATTGGAGAGCCAAGTTGTTGGTGGAGTATTCCAAGGATCGTTTTTCTTGTGAGGTGTTGGATGGGCAGGTGATAGATGACAGGTATCGGGTGATGGATGAGGTCATCTATTACCGGAACAGGATTTACTTGATAGGTAACTCCCAGCTCAAGGTGAAGATCTTGCGTGCAGCCCACGACTCACCGCTTTCAGGTCATCATGGGTTCACGAAGACTTACAGGGCTATACAGGAGAGGTTCTCATGGAGCAGCCTCAAGGAGGACGTAATCCAGCATGTCAGAGAGTGCGAATTTTGTCAGAGGAACAAAGGAGAGTTGAGTCATCCTGCGAGCTTGCTACAGCCACTTCCCATTCCGAAGGGTAAATGAGAGAGCATCTCCATGGATTTTATCAAAAGGTTGCCCATGGTAAAGGATCGACTCACAAAGTATGCACACTTTTTCGCCATCTCCGCACGATATACTGCTTCACAGGTGGCCGAGTTGTTCTTCAGGGATATTTCAGCTCCATGGTCTCCCAAAGACCATAGTCAGTGATCGGGACAGCCAGTTCATGGTGGATTTTGGTAGGAGTTGTTCTGTTTGGTGGGTACCGAGTTGACCCCCAATACCAGTTATCACCTGCAGACGGATGAGGAGACAGAGATTATAAACAAGTGGTTGGAAGGCTACTTGCGAAACTATGTCTCGGCACATCAGAAGGCATGGTTGCGTTGGCTCCACTTAGGGGAATACTACTACAACACGACATTCCATATGTCGATTGGTATGTCTCCATTCTATGCTTTGTATGGATATAATGCTCTAACTTTTGTTGATGTTATGTTTGGAGCAAGCAAGGCCCCAAGGGCCAAAGATTGGATCCAAGAGAGCCAAGACATACTCCAAGCTCTCAAGGACAACCTGGCCACAATGTAGAACCAGCAAAAGTTGTATGCAAACAAAGGTCGCGTAGAGAGACAGTTTTAGGTAGAAGATTTGGTTTACCTCCGCCTTCAACCATACAAACAGTCCATGCTAAAGCAAAAGGGAGCAGAAAAGCTCAAACCCAACTTTTATGGACCATACAGGGTGATTAGACGAGTTGTTGAGGTGGCATATAAGCTAGAGCTACCAGCTCGAAGTCGGATCCATAACATCTTCCATGTCTCATGCTTGAAGAAAGCTCTAGGGAAGCAGGTGACTGCCACTATGGAGCTCCCACCTATAGATGATGAGGGGCATTTGGTGCTGCAACTAGAGGCCATTGTAGACACTCGGGAGAGACAACTGAGGAGCAGGACAGTCAAGGAATATCTGATCAGGTGGAGGAACCTTCCAAATGAGGATGCCACTTGGGAGGGGAAGAAGATCTTCCAACATCCATCTTTGCAGTTGCTCGAGGACAAGCAACATTTTGGCGAGGACTATAATATTCCCAATTAGCAGACAGCTAATTGGAATATTCATTCTTGTTTAATTTTTGCCTTTCTAAAGTTCAAGAAGAAATAAAGGGGTGAGGGGACCCATAAATCAACATTAGAATAAAAACACTTTCCTAAAGTCACTAGGCAGAATTATTAAAAGGAAAAACGAGGCCCATGAGGCCAAGTGACAGCGCAAGAGAGGAGGCAGCTAGGACAGCGCAGTGGCAGCATGGGGCTAGACAACGCAGTGGCAACATGAGATAGGCAGCGCAGCGCAACTAGGGGACAGCGTGATAAGAGGGACAACGCAGCCTTCGTGGGCCCAAGGGAATGTGGGGGTTCACTAACATAAAAAGGGATGGAGGCAGCGTTTCTCAATTGTTAAATTTGGACAACTAGGTCCAAACTCCATTTTGTGATGCTCAGATGAAGATTCCAATATTTGAATTAGATTCCTCTTTTGGAGAGGTGTAAAATCGATATAAAATTGATTTTACTCTGATGAGTAGAACATTTATTTTGAATTTATTATTTATAATAAATTTAAGTGCGGGTCGGCCTTAAGGTTTTACACCCCCAACAGATGTGTCACACACCTCAGTGATGGATATAAATACAATCAACGTTGGAGAGCTTTTCACTCATCTCATCCACACACTTCTCATTGGATACGAGCATCTAAGAAGCAATTCTCACGTGGGAAAAGGACGAAGTAGCTGCAGCTGAAAAAAGGACGAAATTTCTGCAATTAGGGTTTCTGGACGAAATTTTCTGCAGTTAGGGTTTCTGGGCAAGTTTGACCAGCGTTGACTTTGATCAACGCATGGTCCATTTGAGCTAAAATTTTGTGGAGGGTTCGATTTTTGAAGGTCGTACTCATTGGCACAAAAATCGAGGTCAAAAGGTTGACCAAAGTTGGAGCTACGTTGACTTTATTGTTGCTGCCCTGCGTTGATTTTTTCTGGACTACGTTGACTTTTCTGGGGTTGACTTTGAGTTGACTAGATAATTGATTTGAGGACTGTTGTGACACATTTTGGGTTGGCCGACCAAGAAGACTTTGTTGGTTGAAGCATCCTACTGACCGCCGTAACACACCAACACATTCTCCTGTTTCTGGTTTGTCTTCTATAGATCCACTGGTATGTTCTATCAGCATTTTTTACTTAACTGTTTATGTTATTGCCATTATAAAAGTAAAGTTGCATCAAGCATAGAACATCTACAAAAGTTTACATGGTATCGGAGCTGAGGTGAAGACAAGCCCTAACTTATAGCAATTCCCAACTGAGAAAAATGAGTTCCACAAGTTATGGCTTCAAGGAGGATGACAAGCTGACTGGAAGGGATGACTTCCATGCTTGGAAGATGATATTAGATCTCAAATTGGAAGACCATGATCTCATGGACTATGTATTGGGTAAGATACAAGAACCTCCATCCACTGCTACTGTTGCTGCTAAAACCAAGTATAAGAAGGGGGAGATCAAAGCAAAGCTAATGATCAGGGAATCCATACATAAAAGTCTGGTTGCCTACATATCTGAGCTAGGCACATCCAAGGAGATGTATAATAAGCTGATACAAATGTTCAAAGTAAACAATGCAAACCAAGTGCTATTCTTCAAGAATCAATTGAAGAATCTGAAGAAAGGCAGGGATGAGTCTGTCCAAACATACTTTTTGAAATTGACCGAGATCAGGAACAATCTGTTGGCTATTGGGGAGACAATAGCCGATCGTGAGATGGTACTCACCGCACTTGGAGGGCTCCCATATGAATGGCAAGTATTCAACACTACAATTCTCAATAATAATACAATTCCTAACTTTGACGAGCTACTGTCAAGATGCATGCAAGAAGAGACAAGAATGAAGGAATACGAAAATGACAGAAATGCTACCTACACTGCTCATTCTAGAAAGAAGAACTCTAGTGGTCCTAAGAACAAAGGAAGAGCAAGGGCCCAAGGAAAGAAGGGCAAGTGTTTCACTTGTCATAGGCCTGGTCACTATGCTAGAGAATGTCCCTTCAAGAAGGATTCTCTCGATAGTGATGACAACAACAACAACCGGAGGAATGGAAATCAAAGAAACGACAGATCCAAAGGAAAGAGGAAGGCTCCCTCTGGCGGAAACAATCAACCTTCTAAAAGGTCTAGAAACTCTAGGTATGAGGAGTCAAATGTTGTTGATAAAAGAAATGAATATATTCTTGTATCTGCTCTCTCTGCTGCATCCCCGCCCGACACTATGGATGTCTGGCTGATAGATAGTGGTGCCTCAAGACACATCACTGGGTTCAAGGAAGCACTCTCTGACATGGTTGAGAAGGATACCAATCTGGAAATTATTCTTGGAGATAATGCCACATATCCTGTGAGAGGGACTGGGACTGTGACTCTCCACTTGTCTCAAGGACAAGTCCTACATTTGCAGGATGTACTCTATGTACCAAAATTGAAGAAGAACCTTGTGTCTATATCAACCATCGAAGACAAAGGCTTCAATGTGGCATTCACTGATGGAAAGGTGCACATGTGGAAGAAGAATCTCAAGGAAGCTATCGTGATTGGTTTTAGAGTTGGAACACTCTACCAGGTTCAAGGAAGTCCACTAGGAGCTATGACATGTGATACTATCCGACAAACTGAACTATGGCACTGGAGGTTTGAACACCTTCATTACAAGGCCCTTCCCGAAGCAAGGAAGGTGGTGACAGGGATGCCCGATTTTGAAAATAATCATGAAGGTGTATGTAAGGGTTGTGCCAAAGGAAAGCATACAAGGGGACCTTTCCCCTCAAGTGTCACAAAGACATTTGATATTTTGCAACTGGTCCATTCTGATCTATCTAGTATGCTATCCGTGACAAACCTGGGAGGATGTTCTTACTATATGACATTCACTGATGACTTCTCCCGCAAAACCTGGATATGCTTCTTGAAGAAGAAGGATGAGGCTTTCATGTGGTTCCGTACCTTCAAAGCCTTGGTGGAAAATATGACAGGGAAGAAGATCAAGATTTTGAGGACCGACAATGGCACCGAATATGTGTCAAATGAGTTCAAGTACTTTTGCAGAGAAGCTGGCATTAAGAGGGAGACTACTACTGCCTATACTCCTGAGCAGAATGGCGTTGCTGAACGAAAGAACAGGACCATTGTGGAAGCTGCCCATGCCATGCTATGTGACCAAGGTCTACCGAAGTTTCTGTGGGGAGAAGCTGCGAATACTGCTGTATACATTCAAAACCGATGCCCTCATTCTGCCCTGGACTCCAAAACTCCCGAAGAGGTTTTCACTGATAAGAAACCTGACGTCTCACATTTTAGAATTTTTGGATGTATTGTTTATTTTCATGTGCCAAAAAAAAGACAAGTAAGTTGGATGCTTCTGGGAAGAAAGGAATGTTTGTGGGCTACAGCGAAACCTCTAAGGCCTATAGAGTCTATGTACCTGGTCAAAGGGAAGTAGAGATATGCCATGATGTCAGTTTTGACGAAGATGCTTCCCTGAAGAAAGTAGTAGATCTTCTGAGATCTGAGGAAAATCATGAAGCAAGGCCTGGAAATCAAGAAGAACCACGGGATGTGACAATGCCTGATGTTGAAGGACCAATGGACCCAATAGATCCATCTCCTTCACTAAGAAAGAGACCATCATGGCTCAGGGACACTCTCGAAGATGTCGAGGGACATGCTACCCCGAAGGGGACATTCCGAGAAAGCAAGAAGTCGTGTAGATACCAAGGGTATCTGGCTGCCATGAGTACTATTGTACAATCTGAACCTGGATCTTTTGAGGAAGCCGTAAAGCATCAAGTCTAGAAGGATGCTATGCACGAAGAATATGAGTCCATAATGAAGAATGATGTCTGGGATGTGGTTCCAAGACCGAAGGACAAATCAGTTGTCACAGCGAAATGGCTCTACAAGATCAAGCATGGTTCTGATGGAAGTGCTGAAAAGTTCAAGGCAAGATTTGTTGCCCGTGGCTTCTCTCAAAAGGAAGGAATAGATTATGATGACATATTTGCACCTGTGGCACGATATACCACCATTCGATCAATCATAGCCCTTGCTGCTACGCAAGGATGGAGTCTTCATCAGATGGATGTCAAGACCGCTTTTCTGCATGGTGCAATAAAAGAAGAGGTGTATGTAGAACAACCTCTAGGGTTTGAAGTCCAGGATCGGGACACTCATGTCTGCAGGTTGAAGAAAGCCCTCTATGGGTTGAAGCAAGCACCCAAAGCTTAGTACGAGAGGATAGATAGCTACTTGATGAAGCTGGGCTTCACTCGGAGTAATGTTGATCCGAACCTTTACTTCAAGGTTGTCCAGGGGAAGCCTCTCATTCTAGTGCTGTATGTGGACGACCTCTTCTTGACAGGTGCTGACCCTCTCATTCATCAATGCAAGAGGGATCTCAGTGCTAAGTTCGAGATGAAGGACCTAGCACTGATACACTACTTCCTAGGCCTGGAGGTCTGGCAGAGACCTGGAGAGATTTTCCTTTCTCAAGGAAAATATATTGTGAAACTTCTGGAAAGATTTGGTATGGTGGATTGCAAGTCCGTGTCAACACCAATGGAACTCAACTTCAAGAAGTTGAGTGGCAGCGCTGCTGGGCCCATATTGGCAAATCCTACTGAGTATCGTCAACTCGTAGGGGCTCTGATGTTCTTAGTGAACACCCGTCCAGATATATGTTTTGCAGTGAACACTTTGAGTCAACAGATGGTTGAGCCTCATCACTTTCACTAGGTTGGTGCCAGGAATCTTCTGAGATACCTTCGGGGCACGATAAACCATGGGCTGAGATACACTGCCGGGAGCGTGACACTCCGTGGATATACTGATGCCGATTGGGCTGGCAATGTGGTGGATCGTAAGAGCACATCGGGATGCTGCTTCAATCTTGGTTCTGCTTCGATTTCATGGATGAGCAGGAAGCAGAAGTCGGTGGCTTTGAGCACCGCAGAGGCCAAATACATTGCAGCAAGTATGGCCTGTTGTGAAGCAGTTTGGTTGCGAAAGCTCTTTAGTGAGCTATTTGGACATGTGCTAGATACCACCGTGATACTCTGTGATAACCAAAGTGGGATTCGCTTGACCGAGAATCCTGTGTTCGACGACCGATCCAAGCATATTGATATCAGGTACCATTTCATCCGGGATATGGTACAGCGAGGCGCCGTAAGGCTCGATCATATAGGAACTGATGAGCAGGTCACGGATATTCTCACTAAGCCCCTAGGGAAGGTCAAGTTCCTAACCTTCCGTGAGAGACTTGGTATCGTGGAACGACCCTATGATGTGGGTCCTGTTGGACGATGAGCTCGAGGAGCTCTGGCGGGCTTTGGGGACAGCTTCTTAGAGCTATGAGCAACCACAAGGCTAGGCTTGCCAAACTTGTTGGTGTGCTTGGACCCCACTGTTGTGATTATTGAGTTGGTTCACCTCTCATTATCTGTGCCCCGTATGCATCCTACCCATTGAGTTCAGGGCTCATGGGAAGTACCTCTCATTTGGCCAATGAGATGGGAAAAGCTAGAGACCAGTAGCAAAGACTGATGGACGCATCAGAGATTGACGTACTCTCTATCTAGGATGGCACGGTCCAACCACTTGATCTGGGATCAAGTCTAGTGAGGTCTCGGACCTCCACCTGACTTCGGGTTAGATGAACCAACTTCGGGTTGGTTGGAGACTCTTTGTGAGTTCGATAGAGGTTTCGGACCTCAGGCTGAATTTGTCAGCCGGGGAATGATGTCTTTGTGACTGACCCACTTCTGTTCTGAAATAAAGAGACCAGCAAAGCAAGTTACGGCGGGATGACGCACGATGTTTGATTGCACTAGTGGATGGAGTTCTCCCTAGTTGAGAGGGAGTGTTAAATTTGGACAACTAGGTCCAAACTCCATCTTGTGATGCTCAGATGAAGATTGCAATAGTTGTATCAGATTCCTCTTTGGGAGGTGTAAAATCGATATAAAATTGATTTTAATCTGATGAGCAGAACATTTATTTTGAATTTATTATTTATAATAAATTTAAGTGCAGGTGGGCCTTAAGGTTTTACACCCCCAACAGATGTGTCACACACCTCAATGATGGATATAAATACAGTCAACGTTGGAGAGCTTTTCACTCATCTCATCCACACACTTCTCATTGGATACGAGCATCTAAGAAGCAGTTCTCATGTGGGAAAAGGACGAAGTAGCTGCAGCTGGAAAAAGGACAAAATTTCTACAGTTAGGGTTTCTGGACGAAATTTTCTGCAGTCAGGGTTTCTGGGCAAGTTTGACCAACGTTGACTTTGGTCAACGCATGGTCCGTTTGAGCTGAAATTTTGTGGAGAGTTCGATTTTTGAAGGTCGTACTCATTGGCACAAAAATCGAGGTCAAAAGGTTGACCAAAGTTGGAGTTGCATTGACTTTATTGTTGCTACCCTGCGTTGACTTTTTCTGGACTGCGTTGACTTTTCTGGGGTTGACTTTGAGTTGACTGGATAATTGATTTGAGGACTGTTGTGACACATTTTGGGTTGGCCAACCAAGAAGACTTTGTTGGTTGAAGCATCCCGCTGACCGCCGTAACACACCAACACATTCTCCTGTTTCTAGTTTGTCTTCTATAGATCCACTAGTATGTTCTATCAGCATTTTTTACTTAACTGTTTATGCGATTGATGTTATAAAAGTAAAGTTGCATCAAGCATAGAACATCTACAAAAATTTACATCAATTCATTCATACATCTTCTGATTTTCTGTCTACCAAGACTAGAGCACGCTTAAGTTGTTTAGCTGAGTCTGCAGTGTTGTTTAGCATAAGGGTGTCTCTGAGCGGAGATCCCAACCTCGTCCTCGGGGGACTTCGAGTGCCCGCTCAGGAGAGGAGCCATTCCGTCAATGTTTGAGAGTAGCTTCATTATTTCAACCTCCAGGATTAAGCAATCATCTCCAGGGTAGTACAATCTCTCAGAGGGTTACGCAGTCATAGAGGAGAGCAGCTCTGGAAGAGGAGGAACTTTGTGAGATTTCAGTCCGAAGGTTGGTGAGGGGATCAACCCTTCCATAGTTGAGTTCCTTGAATAGTTGGAGGCCTTTCTTTCAGCATTTTCATCACAGAGGCCAGCATACCCAAGAGGAGAGCATAGTCATCCCAAGAGGGTGAATTTT
This sequence comes from Pinus albicaulis, assembly GCA_034641835.2. Taxonomy (NCBI): domain Eukaryota; kingdom Viridiplantae; phylum Streptophyta; class Pinopsida; order Pinales; family Pinaceae; genus Pinus; species Pinus albicaulis. The sequence continues at coordinate 1,300,870,893 of CM076580.1, read as the reverse complement.
CGGGGTCAGCATTTCTGGAATTCCTTCGCGGGTTATTCTAGGTTTTTGGAGGAGAGACCGGTGTCCGAGTTTCATAATTTTCTGAGCAGTAGAGCAGCCCCATCTAGCAGTCCCTTTCCAGCCAGCGGCAGCATTTCCAGCAGGACTGTGTAGAGGAGCAGCGCAGAGCAGAGATTGAGCAGAGTTTCTGATAGAGGAGGGAGAGATCGTTTCAGCCTGCCTAGAGCAAGCCAAGGTTTTATCATTCTGAGCACTCTTTGTACTTGTTCCTCATTTCAGAAAATATAATAAAATGACTCAACTATTCTGTCTCATTTGTAGTGTTTTCTGTGTATGCTTCTATTTGTTGTAGTTTGTGTGTATGTTGCTTTGTATTGTTGTCTATTTTCCATTTGGGATATTATAGGGTGGTAGCTCGTGTTGGGTGTAAGGTTTGTGCCCACCAACCTAAAGAGCTCCTCCTAGAAAGCCCCCATGAAGCGGTTGTCCCTATCACTCACTATGGCCTTGGGAAGACCATGCAACCGAAAAACCTCCCTGAAAAACAACTCAGCAACCTGAGAAGTAGAGTACCTGGCGGAAATGGTGAAGAAATGGGCATACTTCACCAATCTGTCCACCACCACATAGATGCAATCACGGCCCTATGCCATGGGAAGGCCTGTGATGAAGTGCATCGAGATGCTCTCCCACTTTCCCTCCGGAATAGGGAGTGGCTACAATAACCCTACTAGATGGGTCAACCCCCCCTTCTTCCTCTAGCAGGACTCGCACTCTTGTACATGCCTCAACACATCCCCCTTAAGGCCCTTCCATGCGAAGCACTCTCTAAAGGTCTTGTAAGTCTTCAGGAACCCCTGACGCCCTAACAAAGGTAAATCATGGGTTGCCTGGAGAATCCTCTCCCTCAACTACGAACCCAGTACCAAGAATATGCGCCTGGTAGATGACATCTACCATCACCCGGCAGCGCTCATCCTCATGGGTGCCCCCCAAGATCTCACACGCCTGTGGATCCTTGGAGTAGTCCACCAGAAATTGTGTCTTCCAATCATGGCAGGTGCTCATGAGTGAAAGCGTCGCAGGCCTCCTGGATAGTGCATCCGCTACCACATTATGCTTGCCCTTGACATACTCTATGTCGAAATCATAGGCCTGGATCCTACAAACCCACTTTTGTTGCTTATCGTTGAGGCCCTTCTGCCCTAGAAAATGGCGAAGGCTGTTCTGATCAGTCTTCACTCTAAACCTGTTTCCCACCAACTACTGTCGTAATTTGTCAAGGCATGCATAATGGCCAACATATCCTTATCATAAATCGAGTACAGCCTCTCGTGCGAAAGGATCTTCTGGCTCTCAAAAGCAATGGGACGTTCGCCCTATCATAGTACTGTGCCCACGACTTCACCCAACGCATTGTTGGAAATACTGAGAAGGGGGTGAATCAGTATTACTTTCAATTAGAGCATTAGTTAATCTTCAATTATTATCAGTGTTTGTACAATGATAGCAGCAAACAAAAGGAACACAAATGCACACAGTTTTTAAGGTGGAAACCCACTCCGGGACAAAAACCACCTAATGTTTTTCTAATAATTCCTTAATATTCAACTCCAATTGAAAATAAAGCTCCAACTTTCTAGAATCTAGAAAAGCATTCTTCTCCAACTCCCACTGGATGGACACTCCAACGCCCGAGATCCTTCAGTAGTCAACTGAACGGATGCCCCAACACCCAATGTGCTACAACTCACCCTAGCACCACCCTACCACCCTATAGAAGAATAAAAAAAGAATGGACTCCCGTACCAAGGAAAATGGTCCACTTTACAATGATATAGAATGATGTAGAAGAATAAGACACACTAGACCATAACCCAACTATGACACAACCACCTAATGATTATCCTAGACCTCCAGACACTGCACTGCCTCTTCAACTCTTGGTAGATAGACACTAGAACAATTTTTACAATAATGTATTTACAATGACTTAGTACAATGATACCTTTACAGTGACTGTATGCAGTGCTGCCCACTTGAAGACTTCATGTGATGAACTTCTTGCTGCTGTTCTGCACCTTGGTTAATGCTCTTGTCATGCTACCCTCTTCTGCACCTTGCTTTGCTTTGCTGCCCTAGAAAGTTTGGTCCTTTGCAGCCCTTGACAACACATGATCTAGCTTTTTCTTGCCTTCTAGGAGCTCAATATTGAATCTGGTGTATCTCTGTTATTTCAGATCCCTAATATCTGATTTTCGGTCCTGCAGTAGTCCTCTGCGTCCTCTTTCCAATGCCACAGGTCTGACCCAATTTGGATTCTTCAAGGGAGAGTTATGCCCAATCTCTCACAATGCCCTAATTATGGACTGTTTCAGTAGATCAAACTTGTACAGCGTGCCACGTGTCATTGTTTCTTCATTCGGCTCTGAAATTGATAGAGCGAAAACTACAATCCGTGCACTATCTGCCACTTTTTACAAAATTCCAACCCGATACCCAGAAAGAGAGTTATGACGATTTTCCCAAGGTCACTTATTTGAGATGAATTTCAGGAGCCTGCAAAAACACTGACTTCCACAGATCATATCTCTGAAAATATTGTGCACCTTGATCTGAAATTTTCACAAGAGCTTCCTCAGGGTTTCCTCTGCGCCTCATAAAACTTTCAGCTTCTGAACCTTCGTAGAAAAAAAGTTAGAGCGAAAATGCCACAATGACCTATTTCAGATGGTGAAATCCCTTGCATAAGGAGGATATGAGAATCACAATTTATATAAATGATTAAGTTGAGAGGGGCTTTAACAAGTGAACATGGGAGGGATTTTAGAAGCTTAAAAAATATTAATTATGACTTTTCAATGACCCATGCCCCAACCCCATGGGGTTTTAGCCCACTAACTGGGGGTACAAACTTCAAACATGAATATCTCTCAAACCATGAAGAATTACATGGCGTGCCATATATCAATGAAAACATCTTGAAGAGTAGAAACCATAAAAATAATTATTGACCCAGAATATATTAATTTGGTAGGTCAAAATTCCCATGAAATATTGGGTTAGCCCCTGGTGCTGCTTGGGTTGACATCAATGACAATCGTTGATCAACAATCTCCCCCTTTGGCATTGATGGCAACACAAGTACTCCCCCTGCGATCATGACACCTCTTCCTACAACATTCTCTCCCCCTTTGACATCAATGGCAAAGGATAACTCCCCCTGACACACAACCATCCTGCGGACCTATACACACTTCCACCCCCCTTTATATTATGAATAAGGAAAATCTAATGAGAACTTGGGAGAATCCCAAGCTTTTGGCGAACATATTCAAATGCTTAACGAGGTAAAGGTTTAGTGAAGATATCAGCGATTTGTTCTTTTGTACCAACATACTCAAGTTTGATATTCTTTTCAGCGATTTGTTCTCTAACAAAATGATATTTGATTGGAATGTGTTTTGTTTTTGAATGCACGATAAGATTCTTGGAGACACTAATGGCACTAATGTTGTCACAAAATATGGGAATAGGCTCACTAAATTGTACTTGAAGATCTTGTAAAGTTTGTTTCATCCAAAGGACTCGAGTACAACATAATGCGGCTGCAATGTATTCTGCGTCCGCTGTAGATAACGAGATTGAGGTTTGCTTTTTGCTCAACCATGATACAAGACAACCACCTAGATAGAATGTTTCTCCACTAGTACTCTTACGATCATCAACACTTCCTGCCCAATCTGCATCTGTAAAGGCTTGAATAATGAGATTGTTACCTTTGGGATACCACAAGCCATATTCTTCTGTGCCCTTTAGATATCAAAGAATTCTTTTGATGACAATAATATGTGATTCTTTTGGTGCTGCTTGGAATCTTGCTACTTGTCCAACTGCTTGCATAACATCTGGCCGGGAGGCTGTTACATATAGAAGACTACCAATCATAGATATGTACAACCTCTAATCCACATCCTTAGATGAGTCGTCTATGCTCAATTTGCAACCTGTTACCATTGGAGTAAGGATGGGTTTGCAATCTTCCATTTTGAATTTCTTGAGCATTTCCTTGATGTACTTGGCTTGACATATAAATATTCCTTTCTCTTGATGAGATATTTGAAGCCCTAAGAAGTATGTCAGCTCACCAAGTAAAGACATCTCAAACTCACTTTGCATCTTTGTAGAAAATTTCTTACTTAGTTGATCATCATTGCTACCAAATATTATATCATCCACATATACCTCAACGATTGTTAAATTATATTTATCTATTTGTACATAAAGATTGCTATCAACAGTACCTTTCTTGAACCCTTGTTGACGTAGATATCCATCAAGACGAGCATACCATGCTCTGGGAGCCTGCTTGAGACCATATAGAGCCTTCTTTAACTTGCAAACATAGTCTTCTTTTTCTGATAGTAGAAAACCTTTAGGTTGTTCGATGTAAACTTCTTCTTCTAATTCTCCATTCAAAAATGTTGACTTAACATCCATTTGGTAGACTTTGATTTTTCTTGAACATGCATAGGCGAGAAACATTCGGATGGCTTCCATTCTGGCAACTGGTGCAAATGTTTCATCGAAATCAATTCCTTCCACTTGTGCATAGCCTTTGCAAACCAATCTTGTTTTGTTTCTGGTAACCTGTCCATCTTTATTCAATTTGTTCCTGAACACCCATTTAGTCCCAATGACATTTTAATCTTTTGGTCGTGGAACTAATTCCTAGGTGTTATTCTTCCCAATTTGATCCAATTCTTCATTCATAGCTGCTACCCAATGTTCATTCTGGTTGGCTTCCTCAAAACTACTAGGCTCAAAGGTTGCTAGAAGCAATGTGAGCTGCTTGTGATGAACGAAGCTGTCAACCTTTATTTATGTCACCAATGATTTGATTTGATGGATGGTTCTTTTGAATCCATTCTTTTGTTCTCCTTGGAGGAACTTCTTGTTGTTGTTCTGGTATATCTTGATGATCATTATTTACTTCTTCTTGGTTGATAGTTGCTTCTTGTTCTAGAATTTTCATTGGGTCGTTTTCAACCTCTGTCTCAAGTTTCAAAGATTCTAGATCCTCATAATTATTCGTTACAACACCATCTTTGTCAATTCTAACATTTATGCTCTCCACTATCAATTTTTTTTTTAGATTATATCATTTATAGGCCTTTCTTTTGTGTGAGGAACAAAAAAATATACCTTCATCAACACGTGATTCAAAACTTACCTCCAAATTTTGATCTTCTTTGATATAACATTTTCTTCCGAAGATTCTAAAATATTTTATATTAGTCAGGTTTTCTTTCCATAATTCATATGGGGTCTTGTTGCAATTATTTCTGAGAAGACTTCGGTTTATAATGAAGACTGCCATATCAATTGCTTGAACCCAAAATTTTTCATCCAATTTTGAGTCCTTCAACATTGTTCTACCTGTTTCCTGTATGGTTATGTTCTTTCTTTCAACAACTCCATTTTGTTGAGGTGTTCGTGTTGTTGAAAATTGTCTTTTTATTCCACTTTCGTCACAATATTGCTGAAATAATTTGGAAGTGAATTCTCTGCCATTATCTGATCTTAGACACTTTATTTTCAAATCAGTTTCATTTTCAACCAACTCCTTGTAGATCTTAAAGAAATCAACTACTTCAGATTTTTTTCTTTAGGAAACTGACGGTTGTCATCTTGGTATAGTCATCTGTCATTAACATGAAATATAATTCTCCATCTAAGCCTTTTTTTCTCACATGACCACATAGATCAGTATGTATCAATTCGAATGGATGTGATGCAAAGTTTTCTTTTGTTTTAAATTGGACTTTTATATGCTTGCCGTGCCGATAGGCCTCACATAGTGTGTTGGAAGGTTTTGATATTTTCTAAATTTCTCGTACTACTTCCTTTTTTCTTATCCTGACAAGATTTTCAAAGTTTATGTGACCCATTCGTTTGTGCCATAACCAACTTTCACATTATTTAGCTAGTAGACATGCTTTAGTGGCTTCTTCCAGAACATATATTTCGTTTGGAGCTCGACTTGCTGTCAGAGCTGCACCTTACCATACCTACCTTTCTTGATTTCACATTTTGTGGAGTTGAATAGCATTGTGTGTCCTTGATCACACATTTGTCCAACACTGAGAAGATTATGATTGATGATTTCAACCAATAGAACGTTCTTGGCTAGAACATATTTGCTTCCGAGAGTGACGGTACCTGATCTCATAACATTTGAAGATCCATCATTTCCAAAGGATACGGTTCCATCCTTCTTCTCTTTCAGAGATACAAATTTATTTCTATATCCACTCATATGTGTTGAGCAACCACTATCAACATACCACACATCTTTTTTGTTTTGAGCCTTGAGAGCATGAGCACAATTATCAGTCTTTTTCTTCTTCCATGTTCATTTGTTTTGTGGCTTTGAAGATTCTTCTGAGGATTTTCAAGTTTGCAGTCTCTAGCTATGTGTCCAAAGTTTCGACATTTGTAACATTCCATATTATTTCTTAAATTTTCAAATCTATTGATGTTTCGTTGAGCCCTGGAAGGTTCATATTTGATAGATCTCCTGGAATTGTATTGGTTCCTAGGGTAGGTGCGACATTCTACAACTTTATGACCAAATTTTTCACATGAATAACAATAGCCATGAAAAATATGTTGGTACCTGGATGGAAATCTTCATCGAGGAATTGTCTTCCAAGTCTGTTCTTGAAAATCTTGTCCAATGAAGTCTACATGCATGTAAGATCTCATAGTTTCATTGTATTTTGTTGTAGAAGGTCCTACTTCTTCTTCTTTGTAACCGAGGCTAGTTCTGTCGTTGTAAGATCATTGATTGTTGATGAGTTCTTCCAATGCCTCCAGCCGTTAACATATTTTTTGAGGACAAATTTTTCGCTTTCTTTCACTTCCTCACGCAAATGAGACTACTTCACCTTCTAATGCTTCTTCTTGGTTGCTTTCTTCCAACTTCTTTTTGAAGTGACTCTTTAATACATTTGTGTTCTTCAACTTCAATTTTGAGACCTTGAACTTCTTCTTCAAGAGTATTGAACTGATCTTCTCTCAGCTTTTGAGCTCTTTTTCCTTTTATAAGCTGATTTCTTGAACAGAAAATTATTCTATAGTCAATCCTTCTTCTTCGTTGTTTGAGACCTCTTGTTTATTATGCTTGGCCATAAACAATACTCTCTCATTGGCCTCTTCTTTGTTTGCCATTGTCTTCATCTGATGATGAGCTATCTTCTTTAGAGAGAAAGTTCCTTTCGGATCTTTTGTTTTTGACAAATTGAATTCTCTAAAGCCTTTCTTTCCTTTTGAGTTTCCATCACTTTTGTTCAGACATTTTGCTACAAAATGCCCAACCTCACCACAACCGAAACATATCAATATAAGTTTACCTTCGAATTCTCCCTTACCAGGTTTTATTTTTCTCGTAAGGTAAGCATATTCTTCATCTCAAAGACCTCTTCTCCATCATCTCCCTTTCTTCACACTTGCAGTGCATGTCTTTTCAATTGAAGGTTGTCTCATCATTCTTATTGGTTTTCTTAGATGCACTTAACGTAGGTTTCTAGATGCTAAGTACCCTCTTCTTCATCAAGTCTCATTTCATATGCTATGAGAACTCCATGTAATTCCTCTTTTCTGAGTTTTTCCAAATTTGCACTATATTCTAAGACCGATACCTTTGGGTTGAATCTCCCTACTAATGTTCTAAGAATCTTTCATATAATAGTCTTCTCGTCAATTGACTCTCCTAATCCTTCCAGAGTATTGTTTATTTCATCAACGTATTTGAAGTATGCAGCAATGTTGCAATCTTCTTTCATTCTGAGTTGCTCAAATTTTGCTCTATAGATTTGAAGCTTTGCTTCTTTGATATTTGAGTCACCTACATATATATTCTCAAGCTCATCCCATAGATTTTTGGTGGTTTTACAACCCAACACCTTATGATAAGCAGATTCAATAAGTCCACTGATAGTAATATTCTTTGATTTTTCATCATTTACCAAATTATTCTTACCTTGTTCATCCGTAGTTGATGTAAATCCATTTTGAACAGTGTCCCATACTTCGTAACCTTGCGCCAAGAGATAGACCTCCATTCTTCCTTTCCAGAGTGCATAATTATTTTCATTGAACAGAGGTACACCATTCTTGGTATGCTCCATGACCTCCTTCCAACTGTTAAACTACTATTGAAGGAGCCAAGCTCTGATACCAATTGTTGGAAATACTGAGAACGGGGGGTGAATCAGTATTCCTTTCAATTAGAGCATTAGTTAATCTTCAATTATTATCAGTGTTGGTACAATGATAACAGTAAACAAAAGGAACACAAATGCACACAGTTTTTAAGGTAGAAACCCACTCCGGGACAAAAACCACCTAATGTTTTTCTAATAATTCTTTAATATTCAACTCCAATTGAAAATAAAGCTCCAACTTCCTAGAATCTATAAAAGCATTCTTCTCCAGCTCCCACTAGATGGACGCTCCAACACCCGAGATCCTTCAGTAATCAACTGAACGGATGCCCCAACACCCAATGAGCTACAACTCACCCTAGCACCACCCTACCACCCTATAGAAGAATAAAAGAATGGACTCCCGTACCAGGGAAAATGGTCCACTTTACAATGATATAGAATGATGTAGAAGAAGAAGACACACTAAACCATAACCCCAACTATGACACAACCATCTAATAATTTTCCTAGACCTCCCGACACTGCCTCTTCAACTCTTGGCAGATAGACACTAGAACAATTTTTACAATAATGTATTTACAGTGACTTAGTACAATGATACCTTTACAGTGACTATATGCAGTGCTGCCCACTTGAAGACTTCATGTGATGAACTTCTTGCTACTGTTCTTCACCTTGGTTGCTGCTCTTGTCATGCTACCCTATTCTGCACCTTGCTTGCTTTGCTGCCTTAGAAAGTCTGGTCCTTTGCAGCCCTTGACAACACATGATCTAGCTTTTTCTTGCCTTCTAGGAGCTCGATATTGAATCTGGTGTATCTCTGTTATTTCAGATCCCCAATATCTGATTTTCGGTCCTGTAGTAGTCCTCTGAGTCGTCTTTCCAATGCCACAGGTATGACCCAATTTGGATTCTTCAAGGGAGAGTTATGCCCAATCTCTCACAATTCCCTAATTATGGATTGTTTCAGTAGATCAAACTTGTACGGCATGCCATGTGTCATTGTTTCTTCATTCGGCTCTGAAATTGATAGAGCGAAAACTACAGTCTGTGCACTATCTGCCACTTTTTACAGAATTCCAATCCGATACTCAGAAAGAGAGTTATGACGATTTTCCCAAGGTCACTTATTTGAGATGAATTTCAGGAGCCTGCAAAAACACTGACTTCCACAGATCATATCTCCGAAAATATTACGCACCTTGATCTAAAATTTTCACAGGAGCTTCCTCAGGATTTCCTCTTCACCTCATAAAACTTTCAGCTTCTGAACCTTCGTAGAAAAAATGTTAGAGCGAAAATGCCACGATGACCTGTTTCAGATGGCGAAATCCCTTGCATAAGGAGGATATGAGGATCACAATTTATATAAATGCTTAGGTTGAGAGGGGCTTCAACAAGTGAACGTGGGAGAGATTTTAGGAGCTTAAAAAATATTAATTATGACTTTTCAATGACCCATGCCACAACCCCATGGGGTTTTAGCCCACTAACTAGGGTTACAAACTTCAAACATGAATATCTCTCAAACCGTGAAGAATTACGTGGCGTGCCATATATCAAGGGAAACATCTCGACAAGAAGAAACCATTAAAAGCATTCTTGACCCAAAATATAGTAATATGGTAGGTCAAAATTCCCATGCAATATTGGGGTAGCCCCTGGTGCTGCTTGGGTTGACATCAATGACAACCGCTGATCAACACACATCACACTCCAATGTGAATGGCTGCGTGAAATCAAGAAGTGTCAATATCAGACAACTGCTCATCACCTTCTTGAGGTGCTCAAAGGTTGTTTGTGCCCTTTGTCCATGCGAAGGCCCCCTACTTGGTCAAATCAGTGAGGGGAGTTGCCAACTGTGAGAAGCCCTTCATGAACTTCCTGTAATAAGTGCATATGCCCACAAAACCCCTCAACTCTATCACATTTTGAGGCACTTGCCAATCTCGGATGGCTCGAATATTCTCCTCATGCACCCTTATGCCATCTTTTCAAATGATGTGCCCCAAATAGAGCATCTTTGTTAACCCGAACTCACACTTGGACGGCTTAGCATAGAACTGTTGCCCCTCCAAGATCTTTAGCACCTCCTGCAATGTCCTGTTGCAGATCAATATGTCATCGAAGAAAACAAGGACATAGCGCCTCAGCAGCCCACAGAATACATGGTTCATGCAAGACTGAAATGTGGCTCACGCATTGGTTAGCCCAAAGGGCGTCACCAAAAACTCAAAATGCCCATAATGGCAGCAAAATGTTGTCTTGGGAATGTCCTGCTCACGTACCCTGATCTAGTGATATCCCGAACGCAGGTCTATCTTAGAGAAGTACTTAGCTCCTCTAAGCTCATCCATCAATTCGTCGATTCGGGGAATGGGATACCGGTTCTCCAACATCTTCTTATTAAGGGCTCGGTAATCAATGCACATCCTCAGCATACCGTCTTTCTTCTTCACCAGGACAACCGATGAAGCAAAAGGGCTAGAACTGGGCCTGATATGCCCCAACGCTAGCAACTCATGAATGGCCCTCTCGATCTCATCTCGATAGACCTAGGGATGTTGATATGGGATTGTAATCACTACCTGCACTCCTGGTTCGAGCTCAAGTGGTCGTCTTGGTGGAATGTCCCCAAATACCACTGGGTACCTGTCTAAAATAGCCTGCACATCTGGGTGAGGTGGTTGGTGTTGAGATTTTGTGTATTGGGGTAGCATCGGATGTGCTCTAACTCCCAAAATTTGTGGAGGGACTAGAGTACACCTGATCTACAAGACCCATAAAGGTTTGGGAGATATGTAATTAAATTAGTTATTTTAATGTATTTCCTAAGTCTAAACTTAGGAAAATTAAATAATTAAAGTTAATTAAATTTAAACATGTGATGAAATTGTGTTAAGTCACATGGATCAAGATTTCTTTTAATCTTAGCCATTGATTCAAGATTTGATCATGGTCGTTGGTTTCCCAACGAGAAAAGTATAAAGGAAAGGCTTGGGGTCATTTGTAAGACACAGAGGCAGAGCACTAAAGCTAAGCTGAGATTCTAGGGCAGGGTTTGCTAAGAATTCTGAGAAGTATTTCAGCTGTAGAGAGGGGAGTTTAGACAAAGAGGATGATCTGATTCCAATGCCTAGAATCAGCAAGAGGCAGAGAGCAGCTTCAAGAGGCAGCGCAGGGAAACAAGAGTAGCAGTTGCGCAACGCAAGGGCAGCTACAGCTACGCAGGTGCTACGCAGTCTCTCCCGGGGCAGCGTTGGGCAGCAGGAGACCCTTAGGGGTTACGCAGAGTCCCTCAAGGGCAACGTAGGGTCTGCGTCACCCATTTTGGAGTTACGCAGCCCTCTCCAGGCCAGCACAGAGGCTACAGAGGCTTACGCAGGGGCTTCAGGGGCAGCGCTGGGGTTTCTAGTGCCAAGATCTGACTGAGTCTTGTAAATCTCGTTTGAGGGTGTGGATCAGTCAATATTTTGGCTTCAGAACAGCAAGTTAGCTACAGATCTATATTTTCTCTGTCGGTTTTTCTAGATCTAGAACCCAGATTTGTTATATTCAGAAAACTCTTAATAATAAAACCGTCCAGCAGCCAGAAGACTGGTTTTCCTGAATTGGGATTTTCCGAGGACTATTGTCCAGAAAATCCTTGTGTAACATTGTCTATGTGTGCATGTACTTTTCTGCTTTAGATCTGAATCGGTGAAAGACTGTTATGTGTTTGCTTCGATGTTAATCTGAAGTTTCAACATTAATAACTTAATTAAGTAGGAGAAGCATAACCATATTTAACAGTAGATTTCTGCATAAGTAACATTCAGAATTTTTCACAGTTGGGGCTTACCCCCTGCATCAGATATCCTCAGCTCCACTGCCCACTCTATATCACCATATCTCAAGTCAACCTCCATCCCATGCGTCGACACTGTCTATGGGGGGTATGAGTGCATGCCTCTCAATAATACCATCTTCCCATTAGGCCCCATGAACTTCATCTCCAGCTTCTTCCAGTCAGTAGTAACACGCCCAAGTGAGTGCAGCCATTGCACACCAACCACTACGTTGGTGTCGAGAACATCAACCACAAAAAAGTGGTCTGTCATAGAGAGTTCCCCATCACTACTGTCATCCCGTGGACATATTTGGTGCACTGCATGGTACAGTCTCCCGGTACCAATACCAAGAACCCCTAAAAGGACTCTGTATGTATGCCCCTCCTCTCCACCATCTGGGCATCTACAAAATTGTGGGCAGCTCCACTGTCCACTAGTACTAAAACATGTTGTCGCTGCACCGTACCCCTGATCCTCAAAGTGAGGTACTTCAGCACTCTCTGAAGTGATGACTCCTACTGTTTGAAAGAAAGGGGCTCCCCATGGAGGGGGTGGTGGGCCTCTACCTCCTCCTCCTGCCATAGGCGGATCATCATCTCCAACATCAATCTCCTGCTCCACATCATCCTCCGACTCACTGTCGAAAAAAACCTCTATGAAGTGGACCTTGCCCTTGGTACACTAATGCCCCGGTGCCCACGACTCCTGGAAAATAAAGCGCAACTTCCTCCGTCGGAGGTCTCTCCTAGCCTCATCATCCAACTATCCACGCCCCTAGGTGTCTCTCTATGGTGGGGCCCTAGTGTCTCTCCCCCTCTGGTGAAACACGAGTCTAGGAGGTATTTGCGTCCTAGTTCTAGGTAGAGCATCCTGCAAATCTCGGGATCTACCAACTGTGTCCTGCAAAGTGGTGGGCCTGTTGGACCTCACCAAGCCCCTTAGCAGCTCTACTAACCACTCCAAAAACATAAAGACTCTCCTGGCCTCCGATAAATATAGCACCATCACTGACACTCTCAAATTTCAATAACTCAGAGATATAGGCCTCAGCACTCCCAGTCTGCTTGAGTCGTGTCAGCTCTCCAAAGTGCTCCTCTGGGTCCTTCCTCTCAAAACAATCCAGTACCCTCCTGGTGAAATCCTCATAGGTCATAACTCTCGCATGTCCCATAGTGGTTAACCCATGGAACCACCAATCATGGACTCCCCCCTCTAAGTGCAGTGAGGAAATTTTGATTACCTACACCTCTATCATCTAGTTGAGTTGGAAGTAGATATCTAGCTTCTCAACCCATGCCCTGGGTGAGCTCTTAGGCGAGCCATCAAAAGTTGGGGGGAATAACCTCCCCATCATGTACTATAGATCAGTGTCATGTGTGTAGCCTCCTCCACTCTGTCCCTTGCTGCTATTGTTGCCCTTAAGTTGGCAAAATTCCTTGAAGGTGATGGCCTCTCTGAAATCAGGCCCATAGGATTGATACTCTACAAAATAGTCCCCCATGGGCATCTCCTCCTGCCCTTGCGGCCCTCCAGAACCAAATGCTAAGAATGTGGGGATGGTTGACCTAGGTGGTGTGCTAGAAACAAGAGGTACGTTGGGTGGATTTGTTGCATGGTGGTGCGAAGTACCTAAGCCTTCACCCAGATGAATTTCCCCTTGAATACCCTTTCCCTTGTTGTTGTTGCAGTTTTGTTGCCTCAGTTCATCAATGCCCCTAGACAAATCATTGATGGCCTTCAAAAGATGTTGGGAAAACTCCTCTTCTTTACTCACCTTGTCTCCCTCATTATCCCCCACGTCTGGCCTCTCAACATCCAACTCAATGGTTACTGGATCAGGAGTAATATGTAGTTGCCTTTCTCTGCTTCTATACCTTTGCCTCCTATAAGTGACATTCTACTTATCCTCTGGTGTCATAAATAATAATTGCTCTCACAGGATGAGCCAAGACTATGAGCTCTGATACCACTGTAATATCCCTAAGGAAAATTAATGATGATAAACAAAGCATGCATAGCAAAACACATACAAATTTACACACAATATTAAACACCCAGAAAAACTCCAAAATCTGCGCAGAACTGAGTCATTTTATTATGATAAATAAGGGGTACAATGAGGTCAGAATGTATGCACCTGGTCTTGCCCAAGGCAAGCTAACAAGGCCCAAGTGATGAAATCAGTTGCTCAACCGCTAGGAAACTGTCCCCAACAAAAGCTCTATGCTGACCCAAAAAACTGCACTGTTGGCTGCAAGAAATGGTTGTTGGGTCCTCCTCCAGTGCTCAGAAAATTCCGAGAAATTAACCCTGGTCTCTCCACCAATAACCCACCAAAACCCAGAAAGGGTTTTTCCAAATGTTGAACTTTGAAATTCGACCCAATTTCCACTCACTCCTCCAGCTGTTGGGTATATCGACCCACCTGAAATATCACTATTTATGGTCCCCAAAATGGCTGCAATACTCAACAAATTCCCTCCCAGAACTATCCCTCAAGTCTCAACCCTTAATTTCTCCTTCTCCCTGTTGAAAATTTGTAGGGCTTGAGATAAATAGAAAAATTCTCTACTTGATAATTACTTGTGAGCAGCTTATGTATTTTCCTCTTTAACTTAGTTAATCTTTCATCAAGTAAATTATCAAAGCACTTAGTCAAATGTAGAGACAAGATTATTTTCACTAGTAACTGATTATCTTGAAATATTCACTAGCATGTCTTCTTACAAATACTGTCTTTGTCTTTGACAAAACCTTTTCTTAGATTCTTCAACCTTAGAGATATCCTCACTGCACCCGTCTTGCACCTATCCGTGATCTATCTGCACCACTTCACAATCTTGTACCTTCCGTAAACTATAATCTTTGATTCCTTCCTGAATCTACTTCCTCTTGAATAATCCACAATCTGTACACATGTTCCTTCTGCAAACTGCACTCCTGTACCTTCCGCAATTTATACCCTTAATTTGCACCAAACTCAGTCCTTATATCCGCACCCTTTAACCGCTATCAAACTCAGACAGATCCGCATATAATTCTGTCCTTAGATCACACTATAGACCACACTATTATCTCTTCAGGGATCCGCAATTTCCCTTGGAATATCCGCACTTATTCAGAGTTCAATTAGCAAATCTATCTCTTCAAATGATCCACAGTGCAGTGTATATATAGTGCATTGTTCTTGCCTTTAGGCCGACCAAACAGTCATTTATTGAGCCGACTTTATTACTGAGATTTAGGCCGACAGGAGAGAGGATATCCCAGCGTTGAGAGAGAGGTGTTCTTCACGGTATGTAGAGATGTCTTCCAGCGTTGTTTGAGGGTTGCTATTTGTCCTTCTTCCACAAGGTCTTGGAGTATATTAGACTGAACTGGATCCTTCATGATTTTGACACTTAATCCTATTTATACCTAGAAGACAAGAACCTAATAGACATCAAGAAGAAGTCTATCTACATAATAAAATCTTGCTCATGAAACCCATGAAGCAAGTACAAAAAAATCCATTTTATTATCTTTGTCTCCTTCTATTCATAATTACATAATCATGAAGACCGACCTAGTTACATTTCACAACACTCCCAAGCACCCACGTGTGGTACAAAGGTACCACTGCGCAGGCCCACGCAGTCCCTGGTGATGGTTGTTTGGTACAACAAACTTACACAAAATGGAGCCCCGAAAACACTCCAAATCTTCGACAAACGATGGCCCTAGGTTGTGCCTAAAAGCCCAACAAATACGCGACTCCACAACCAGCGACTCCAAATGCTGCGTATTCCCCTTTCATGCGTCCCTCCTGTTGAACCAGCTTCACGAATACGCTTGGAAAACCCACAGATCAAATCAAATGTGATGCAAGTCACCTCCTTGGGTTGGCACTCGAAGTCCACCAAAGGTAGGGTGAGATTCTCGCTTGAAAATCTCATGTGCTCAACAGCACTTGCAGATTTGGCTCTCAGCTCAAGCGTGCTAGTCAAGAATGAATGTCAAATGATCAAATGATAAGTGCTCCTCCTATTTAAGTCGTTGGGCCTCCAATTTCCCCATGTGGGTCCCATCTATCGATTTCTCCTCTCTCTCTCCCCCCTCCATGAGAGCATACTTGCCAAGGGGAGTGTATTTCTCTTTGGGGTGGCCCCCACCATTCACTATCAAATCTATTTTTCCCTCTTTCCTATGTTGGAGCCTTCTTTCACCTCAAAATTGCAAGTGGGGGCCCTCAACCCACTTTTCCTAAGTTGCTATCCAAAAATTAACAAAATTGGTCAAAATTGATATTTCACTTAGCAACCTTGCTAAGTGGGAATATCACAATTTTGAAGCCATTGTTTGGATTGTTTGCTAACTCTTGTGTGGCAGATTTTGAGGAACAAGCTCCCGCAACATCTAACAAGTGTTTGTAGGACCTTTGGTAGGGGTTCGATTTCCAAGGAGGTCGTGAGCCCTTTTGAGGATTATTTTGGCTAAGTCAAGTTCACTAGAGGGCTACCCATTTTCCTCCCTAGGGCGTGGGCCTTAAGAGAGACTTCTTTTCTCTTCCTCATGCTAATCCCTCTCCATATGAGTTGTTGAAATTTATATATAAAATTAAGAATTTTTTTTAAATTTGAGATTTGTTGGTTTTCAAAAAGAGGCTTTCTCAAGCCTCATTACCTATGAGTTTCAATCAAGGAAGTTTCAGAGTTGAAGCATCATATTGTAAAGTTTTCCTTGAGGCTCTTTGAGGCCTAGATAAACGTTCCCATCTCTTATTTGTAACATCTAATAAAATTCCAATTTTCTTGTGCAAGCTTGGGGTTCTATGATCTATCCATGGCATCTCTCCTCCTTATTTAGAGGGAGGACCTTTCTTGGGTGAATTTATTCTCTTTTGCTAGTTTTTTTTAACTTACATGCATGCTTTAATTGGGAATTAACACAACCTCACTATCACATTTCATTTTCTAAGTTAAAGTTTGCTACAATTTCTTTTGAGATTTGCATTCTCTATCTCATTGTTGCTTGGAGCTAAAAGCTTACACTTTATTTTGAGCAATTTATTTTTACGTGCAAGCACTTCATATTCTTAGAAAGCTTTGATTCCTTTCCATTTAGCTTGGTAAATTGTTTCATGAGCACTTGAAGACATGCTTCATTTTCATGCTACATTGTTATCTTGAGTATTGGAGCATTATATTTGAAACAATTCTTATTTTCAAGCAACTTACTTGCATCATTTCAATTCCAAGAGGCACATGCAACACTCATAAGCTAATTTTATTTCTTCAATTGAAGTTCTATTTGCAAAATTATGTTGAGCACTACCTATTTATCTTTATTTTGAAGCATTGCAAATCAATATCTCTTTTGGAGAAAACTTACATGCATTTCATTTACGCATATTAGCATAACTTGCATCTCTAATTAAATTTACCTCCAAGCATAAGCTTGGTCGATAGACATCATAAGACAGATTTTCTTGGAAAGTTCTTCCAACTAGTACGGAATAAGGTAAAGTGTGTGACCCTGCAGTTATGAAGGTGGCATTGTCCCCTTGTAGGAACAAAAGCACACATGGCTTGTAAGGATTAGGGGAAGGGTATCCTTAACGACTATTAGTGAGTCCCCAGCCCCTCTTCCTTACGGTCATCCCAATCTTTACTCTTTGGCAAGAGTTTGAAAAGAGAGTCTCTCACCTAGAATAGGCATTTAGTCTAAAACTTACCAAGATAATTGCATTTCACTTTAGCTAGGTGCATCTCATCCTAATTCACTTTACCTTTTGAAGCATTTCACTTGCTATTTGATCTTATGTACTTGTTATGATGAGCATGCATTAAAATCATCAATCTTAGTAATCTTGAAGTATTCCATTGGGGCAAGTAAAAGCTTTGGTTTATTTCAATTTGCAAGTCATTTGAAACGTTGTATTTTACATGCTTGGAACTTTGAATGATAGTAATCTTGATTAAAGCATTTTCATTTCTATATTTTGCAATTTAATATCATTTCATCTAACATTTATTTATGTTGCAGGATTACTTTTCTATTTCTTTTTTGAGCAAGTTTTTATTATTTTGAAACAACATTGAAGGCACTGGTTTACATGCTTATCTTTTTATTATGTGTTAATGATCATTGAGAACATCTTTCATCTAATATCTTGTATTGCTTATCACACTTGTTGAACTTGTTCATAATCTTGAAAGTAATCCATTTGACCTTAGTATCTCCTGGAAACCTCACATCATTTTTCATCTAACTTTTCATTAGGGACCACCCCCCTTAACTTACATAGGAGAGAGCTTTAACGGAGAAAGTTGGGAATAGGTGACAGCCCCATCTCTTGGTTTTGCCACCAACCACGCCTTTTGGGGTTAAGGGTTTTTCTCACTAACTTAGGTGTGTGTGCAAGGCAACAACAACACCTCCTTCTCCCCAGATCGTTCAAGTTGATTCATCGAAACTTTTTTTTTTATATCCCCATTTAAGAATGCACTTTTCACATCCATCTGATGGATGGTTCAATAAAATTGCATTGCCAATGTCAACACCAACAAAATTCTTGGATTCTTGTTGGTGGGGAAAATATTTCTTCAAAGTCTACTGCTTCCAATTGTGCATATACCTTCGCAACAGTCCCTGCTTTGTGCCTATAAGTGGAACCATTCAGGTTGTATTTTGTTCAGAAGAGGCATTTGCAGCCAATGGCATTCTTCTCAGGGAGAACAACCATTCTTTCGAAGCATTGGTGGAATAAAAGTTTTAAGATTTTTAGGGTAATTGTAGAATTTGTTTTTGTCAAAATGATGACATGTAACGACTTCACAAAGTTGGATTGTAATATAATATACTGAAAACTCATAGCACAGTATTGATGCCAAATGTTATCCTTTTTTCTAATAAAATGTTTCCTTTCACTATTATATTAATCAAAACATGTCCATGGCATTTTATTAAAAAAACATGGGCCACTAAAACCTGCCCATCAAGTAAGTCTAAAAGCAAATAAAAAATTGCCCTACAGGGTAAAATACTAGCACATCAAAATTAACTCATAAATAAAAACTATGTTTAGACTCTAGGGCTAGCTAGCCCACAAAGTCTGTCATATCCAGAATGCAACAGCAGGACTCATGATAGTATCAAGCAGTGCAATGTTCATAGTTCTATATAGGGTTGGCAACTTTAGAATCCCGATTTTCAGGAAGGTACTATAAACAGATGATTATGTTCACCACTCCAGAAAAAAAGAAGACAGATAGTTTCCCTCTATAAAATCCTTGAAAAAGTAACATATCCCAAATAATTAATGCTAAGGTTAACAAACCAACCTTATTAAAGCAGTTCCACAAAAATCCTCCCGCAGGTGAAGAGGCACACGTCCTCCCACATAGGTCCAAAAAAACTTTTGCATGTAGCTAATATCTCCCTTGGGAGACTGGAATGAAAAATAACAATAAAATTAGTAAGAGATTGCAGATGTTAAAAAAAATCAAACTATCATTCTTAATATGGAAATGCTCAATAAAGCCTTTAACCAAAGACAACAGTAATGTCAGTCGTATTCACAACATTAGTTTCCAATGATTAATCAGCAAGTATGACATGTTTGATATCATTTAATAAGAATAAACTGGATACAAATTTTAAAATAAGACAATTATAAATGAGATGCAATTATGCAAGTGCACACAAGCATGTGCTATTATGCATCCAACTACCAGGTTAGTGATGAAAAGGCAAGTTGCGCCTGAAGTGAAACATATAAAGCATATGGTGATGCAAGAAAATCTAGAAATTTATACCAAGCATCATAGAAACCACAGGTTCATTCAGTTAGCAATATTAGCATCAACAGGAATTCACTGTATATTTAAAAAATGGGTTGCCATGAACCTTTTGCTTGGTGTTGGAAAAAGAATTTAAGGTCAACATGTTCCTTGCAGATTTTAGAATAAGTGAAGCTAATTCTTAAGCAACAAATGCCACTTGAATTAGGAAATAGCTGTCAAGTAAACAACTCCTACATTAGCAGTGCACTTGAGACAACTTGTAATATTCCCAATTAGCAATAGCTAATTGGAAATATTAATTTTTGACTACTTTACTTTAATAAAGTTAAGTTAGAAATAAAGTGGGTGAAGAGGGGCACTTAACTCACACTTATGATAAAAACATTTCTTAAAGTCACTTGGGAGACATTATTATTGGGCAGCGTGGGGCCTAGAGGTCAAAGTGGCAGCGTGGGCAGCGTAGGCCCAAGCCAGCACAGAGCTAGAGGGACAGCGTGGCTCAAGGAGACAGTGCAGTTGATGGTAGGGCCAAGGTGAGAGCAAGGCTCTCCAAGCATAAAAAGGGAGAGGGTCTCCTCAATTGGAACATTCTGATTATGCATCTATGTTATTTGTCTTTTGACATTGAGCACGCTTGATGTTGAGCAAAGTCTACATGTACTGTTCAGTACACCGGGTGTCTCCATGCGGATATCCCAACCTAAACCCCGAGGAACTTCCAGTGTCTGCTTGGGTGAGGAGTTCCATCTTGTTTTGCTGGAGAAAGTTGCAGCAACCACAGCTGGGAGCATCCACTCGAGGAGACAGCGCAGTTAGTGAGAGGGAGGACGCAGTTTCTAAAGGAGGTGATTCCGGATTGAGGAGCTATCAGGGGATTCAGCTCGGGAGAGTTGGAAAGGGATCAGCCCTACCCTATTCCATCATTTTGGTAGAGTTTGAGGCCATTATTTGCGGCAGATTATTCAGGGCCAGCATTTACCTTTGGGACAGCGTGGTACCTCAAGGGAAGTCATTTTCGGAGATTAGCCATTTCCGAAAAGCTCTTTGGGCTTTTCTGGGTATTGGGTGGAGAGGCCATTCCCAAAGTTTCACAATTTTCCGAGGTGGGGAGCAGCCCCAATTAGTCAGTGCATTCCAGCAGTAGCAGCAGCACCAGCAGCACTGGAGATTACGCAGTCTTTGAGGGAGCAGCCATTCCGTATTATCTTCTGAGAGTATTTCTACGCTTGCCTAGTGCAAGCCAAGGTGCCATCATTCTGATCACCTTTGTACTCATTTCATCTTTTAGCATTTAATCAAATGGCTCAGCGTTCTCCATATTGTCTGTTTTTCATATGATGTCTCTCTAGTTGTTGTAGTTCTTTGTTTATGTGCTTTATATTGCTATTTATTTCTATTCGGAATATTACAGTGATATCAAAGCTCATAGACTTGGCTCAGCCTGTGGAGCAGATTTTCTATGACACTAGCAGGAAAACCATACATCTGTTACCGAGGAAGGAAGTGTTGAAATTTGGTTACCGGAGGACAGGTGGTTCCCTAAGGCTTTGATCTTTGGCCTAGGGAAAAGTGTCCAAAAGAATTTAATTTTTCTCCTAAAGTGATTTTATAATTTTTATAAAGTCAAATCTAATTTTAAAGTGACTTTAAGTGATAAAGTTACTAAAATGACTTTATAAAGTTATAAAGTCAAATCTAATTTAAAAGTGACTTTAAGTGATAAAGTTACTAAAGTCTAATTTTAAAGTGACTTTAATAAAGTCAATATAAAATTAGAAAGGAAAAAGTGACTTTGGAAATAAAATACTAAGTGGGTCTTTATTAAAGTGGGGTGAATTAAAAAATAGAAAGTGAGATTTAAATGAGCATTTAATCTCAGCCCTAGATCTCAATCTATCTTAGCCATTGGATTTAGGGATTCCCCAAAAGTCACTTAGGGTTAGGTTAAAGGAGGAAAAGGAGGAAAAGGTCATTCATTCTTTCATGAGCAAATTGAGAGAAGGAGAGCAAGAGAGCAAGGGAGATTTCTGGGCAGTGAGGAGAAGGAGGCAGCAGCTTGGCACACTTTCCAAGGCAGCATTTCAGCAAGACCGTACAGCTGAGTTAGCACAGTGAAAGGCAGAATTTTTGGGCACGGTTTTCTAGAAAAGGAGGTCGTACAGTAAGGCCGTACAGCAAGATTGGGCACAGAAATCGAGGCAGCAGAGTGCTGTTCCATACAACAAAGTTTTGCTGTGTTTTTGGCACGAAAATCGAGATTTTGGACAGCAGCATTTATTGTTGTTTGCACAGATTTTGAGGAGGTCGTACAGTTGCATTTATTGTAGATTTCTGGGCACGAAAATCGAGGAGGACGTACAGCATTTATTGCTGTTCTGTTTTTGCTATTTGCACATTTTCCGAGGCGGTGGTTAAGCACGAAAAACGAGATAAGTTGTAAAGTTTGTTTGCTAATTTTTTCGTTGAATATTTCTCTCACTGTAAAAAGCATTTTCCAGAAATAAGGAGGAGCTTTCGAACTGGTTTTCCC